>CM037791.1:31034854-31084854 GCA_021229015.1 Solen grandis | reverse complement strand
ATGAATATTACTTGCGTATACTTCTTTTTAAACAACATTTGTTTAACTAGACATACTTGGTATAAGAGATGTTATTTTTTGAGTACTGATGCATTTAAACCAAAACTTTATTGTTTATGCATAACAAATATTGGTAAAACGTGACAATATATATATAACAGGACCAGTACAAGTTTCTACACTACGCTCTTGTTCATGAACTGACGTTGCCTAGTGAGATGCTGTCTTCTGCACACATGACATGGTCCGTTACAGAAGATGGTCGCAATGAACTGCGGAGACAGTTTAAGGTGAAAATACAGACTAAGTGACATATACAACTGTATAAATAACAATGTTAAGAACAAATTAAATAATATCGTAGGCATCCATATGGTATGGGTTAGTTTACAGATGTATAAATGAGGGAGGTTATTCCATTTGTAAGGGCGAAATAGCTCCTGGTTTTATATACGTTTGTTTTTAAACCATGAGAGATTACGTGGGATTTGTTGTTGTTGTTGTTTTATGATATGAAAGTTTCAATTAACTTTATTTTCTATCAAAACAACAACAACAACAACAAAAAAAAACCAAACAATTTTACTTTATGAAATGAAACGAATTACTGTGAGATTGAAATATATATGAAAAGTTATTTAAAAAATGTACATATAATGACATAGACATATGTCCAGAATTATTTTGTTTAAAATGATTAACACCACAATGTATTGAACATGCATTTGCTGAATAATTATGGAATACACAGTGTTATTGAATGGACTGCAGAATGCATATTGAACTAGCAAAAGCAGATATACGAACGTAATATCATCGATATCAGATTATATTTATACTGTAAATACAAAATGGCTACCACTTTGATGCTTTATGAATCATTTTTCATGTATGTGTGCTAGCACGGGCGTTAGTAAGTGTAATAAAATATACGTAAATCATTTTGTTACAGCAACTGCAGGCCGTGATCCAGAGAACACCGGATACGGAGACTGAATCTGTAAGACGTAATAGGGGATTCAAAACAAAGAACCGCAAAGAAGCCGATGTTCCTGGTATATCTCTAGTTTATGATTATTTTATGCATATGATTATATGATATTGGTTCTGTTTTTCAAATATTAAGATGTGAAAATCGCTAAACAATAGTTAAATAGTATTGGAATTATGGTCATTTTTGTCAAAAATGAATTAAAGTACATGTACACACACACCCTCGCGCGCAATCTATGTCAGAAATGATGGATCTCGCAAATCATATTTTAATCACACTTTAAGATATACCTCAAATAAATTTTATCTGTTCGGCGTCCTTTAAATTGATAATGATATTTAGCTTTGTTAAACAATAACGATATAACCTCATCGTGACCGAAAAGAAAAATATACAAACATGGTTTCGAATGAAATCTTTGCTACTTAACCTCATTATTTTTATCAAGAAGATCAAGAAATTCATATAGAAATAACCTACGAAAAATGAAGATATGAGAATGAAAGTTGATAAAAAAATATTTCAGAGTGCGATTTAAGTGTGTATTTGTATTTTAAATAATGTGTATGCAAATAAACACAGTATGGCATAAAACCTCTTTGAGTTGGTAACTTTGGTTTGGGCAACCTAATGTCTTACAATGTGTTTACAACAATGCCCTTCATTTTTCAATCATATTCAGACTGTGTTTTCTGATTATATCTACGTTGTTTTAGGTGACCGACACAGAGTCAAACTTGACTCAAAAAAGCCTGGAGGTGGTGACTACATCAATGCAACATTCATCAATGTAAGTTATATACCACAATAAGTGTTAGATATCCTTCGTTTTTAGAATAAAATGTCACATAAATAATGTTCATTACGAAATATACGATCAATGATTCTACATAAGAGTTTTGTGGATAATTATTGTCTAATTATATTCTTTACCATGTTCATTTGCGGTTCTTCTGCTAGCAATTCTCATAATACATGTACATTAATTCAGGTGAAATACATGTTTCCTTTTAGGGTTATATTAAAGAAAAGCAATTCATTGTTGCTCAAACACCACTGCCGGAAACTCTTGTGGATTTTGTAGGATTGATTATGCAGGAAAACATCGCCTGCATTGTGTCCATGGATCCAGATATTCCACATGAAAAAGTAAAATTGTTTCTTCTTTTCCTTATCGACTTGCTGAAAGTGCAATATCTTACAAAAATCCATTAAATCGCAGTTTTACATTGTATTTTATCCTCTTTGTACCGTCATAACATTTTTAATGCACGGTTGACTGGCAAGTCCTCCTGTGCGATATTGTTTCTGAAAAGTACCACTTTATTTACTTCATCAACAGGTTTCCATTGTTTGAAATTCCTGCATTTTGAATGAAGTAATCTTTTAATATCGTGTTATGATGCTTTGAAATTGTATGCCGGTTTCAGTTCAAACATAAATGAGCAATACTACCAAATAAATGTGTCTTTCTCAAGATGTGTAATATGTTTTAAAAAGAAAGCAAAGATATAATGCAATATATTAAAAAAGGATTTAAAAAAAACAAAAAACTAAAATGCGTCATGCGTTAATCGGTCCATTTCAGTATAAGGTTGGCCGGTAGACGAGTCATCAGGTTGAACGTTGTTTTTATTTTTTTTCCTTTAATTATATGCTATCCTTGTAACTATCTTAAATTCAATCTAAAACGAGTCTACAATAAACACATCGCTTTTCTTCAGACTACCGGAATTTACCTCCCACCAGCTAACCAGAAATTGAAGGTCGGCACCTACACACTCAGTTGTACAAACAGCAAATCATTTGCTAATTATGTACTGAGGACATTAGAGTTGTCGAATCTAAAAGGGGTGAGTAACCTTTTATCATTCAAAATAGTCATGTATTATCAATAATAGTATATATATTGCTTACAGTTTTAACTGTGCAATGTGTTAAGATCTTTGTGCCGATTCTTACATGTATACGTATATTGATATCTGTATTTAATGTCAATGAGTTTCACATTATTTGTTATCTATTTAAACTTATTAAATGATCACATAAATATAAAGATATTTAAATTATAAACAACTACTACATAACGATTATTGCACTATAATCTCAGAAACTATTGAAAAAAACATGTGTTATATATGCTATGTAATTTTGTAAATATATATCATTGTTTTCTCGTCAGTATAAAAGACATTGCCTCTTGTAATGTATGTGTTCACAATACAGCCTGTAGGAGAGAAGAAAACAGTTTACCATTTCCAGCCAACATTGTGGGAGAACAATGAACAAGTACCCACTGATGCTGCAGACTTTGTCCGGATGGTTACTGAAGTAGAAAAAACTACAACAGATATAAGAGAGAACGTCGGAGGAATACTCCTGCATTGCCTGTATGTATAGTAATGAAGACACGTGTTATTCTGATGACGTAATATGTATTGCTAGCATTCCTTAATGATTAAGATAAACTATATATATCACTTCAATTTATTATCATTCAATAAATGTATTAAAAATTAGATAGTATTTGTAGTATAATGAAATTCACATTAAATATTACTTTGCGATACCAAGTGAGGTAATGCTGAAACAAATTGTTTTATTACTATTTTAGAATAAAAAAAAATGTTGTTTCTTTATTTAATTTGATTTTATCATTTGCATTTACATAGATATGTATAATACCATGTATTGCATATAATAACAGTTTCCAATTTCATGAAAAATTTTTTTTAAATTTAATTTTTAAGGTCGCTTTAACATATAAATCATAGCTTCATTTCTTTTCTTGTGTTAATAAAGTAGGTCATACAATGTAAGAACAACTTGGTGGGATATAACCACGTATGGCGGAAGTGGAGAAAAAGTTTCCTCATTTAGAATTGATGCAATTAAAGCATTTTTTTATGAATACCTATATCTATGCTTGTATATTCCACCAGGAACAGTACATCTTTTGCCACGAGTGTGTGGTTGCGTATCAAGCTTCTGTCGACGATACCTATACCAACGTAAATTGGCGGGCATAACTTCACGATGCGGGTCCTAAGCAACATTTTGGGGAACTTAAAAATAAAAATTATATTGTTTTATATGCTTAGACACAATATCATTATGTATCTATATGCAAAATGTAAACACAATTTACCGCTCACCCTAAATAAAGGAACAAAAGTTATATGAACATATAGGCAAACAAACCATACATTACTGTTTAGCCTTGAGATATTTCAGATACATTTCTTTAAAGTAAGGGTGCCTAATTAAAAATATGCTCAAATCAATATTGTTAAATAAATATATTTGAATGTTTGCTTACTTTCTTCGGAGACATTATCAAGTGTTTATTTTTTATTTTTATTCAGACGTTCACCCTACCAGGCGTCATATTTTAAAACGGAAATTTATTTTAATTTTCATACAGTTGACACGCCATTCAATTTCTTTACAGATTTTTTAAATTTTTTTAAAAATTGTCCTTGTTGTATAGATTATTTATGGTATATTTTCTCTTTCATTTATGACTTATTTTATATAAAAAAATATTTTAGCTATAATCAATTCATTTTGCATATGATGTAAATGTAGATTATAAAACATCTATATATGAGATATAATGCAAAAGTAAGAACTCGTACCTTAAACAATAGCTGAAAAAAAAAGAAAAGTTGGATCCGGTCAAATGATGTTCTGAGAAGCGATACTGATATGTGTAACTATATAATTAGTTATTTTTTCCATGCACTATGAATTTACGATATTATATTACTGCGTTATTATTTACTTATATTTCATTTTGAATGTAATATGATTTGCTAATAATATACCACATGCCCAATTCCTAGAACGACTGTTGTGTAAGTGCGTATTATATGTAAACATATATGATATTTTTTATCTTATCAAATGAATTTTTTATGATATAATCTGATTTCATTAGTTTACATTGTTTAAGAGAGAAAACGAATTAAACATACAGTAAGTTCCAAAAAAGTGTAAAAAATATATCTTTTCTTGAAATAGGATAGTATTGTTTCTATGTACAGAATGATTGCCGCTCTCCTTTCTTTATAAACTTTTTTTTTTCATTTACTTACTTTAATTCTAATCATTTTATTTTAGTCGTTAAACAAACATTAGTTAAGAATATGTCGCTTTCAATTACAATAATGTTGTCAACTGACCTTCATATAGGTATGTTAATATTGCTTCATTGATTTTCATTAAAAAAATTTTAATTTTTTAAATTATTTTTAAAATCTTTAATTAATATGTTTTATATCGCTTATGTTTCATAACAGAATTGTTATGTAGATATACTCTGCAACCGAAATTATTTCACTTGACTTCTGTTGTGAATGAGTTATTCTAAAATGATAAATTTAGAAGCAAATCAATGAATTATTTGCATGTTTTACCCGTTTCTTTAAACTAAAACACATTGTTTATCACCAAAGTGAGTCAAACGTTGTTGAATTTAATATATGCATATACAGCTAAAGAAATCTATCGGACGCCGTAATTATTAATGTCCATGTTAAAGAAAAAGCCTTGATAAAAATTATGTCGAGCTGCTGAAACGGCAATAATAAAGTTTCATTAGAAAAAAAGGTTAAATGCTGTGTAAGATGATGAAATGATACTTTATAAAATGATACTTTAAATTGAAATATGCCTTTTATCTCGGCCCCTTTTTTAAATAGGTATGGAATTGAATTAAATGAGTCTTTAGAGTCTAATACATAAATACACAGATACATTAATCCATGTAATTTTCTCCAAACCTTTCCTTTAAATCCGATATTTGAGAATTCAAGATAAGGAAATCATCACATTTGTTTGTTTCTAATACATTTTAAATCAATATACATGTAGAAAAGAATTTGTAAAAAAAATCTGTTTGTGCTATGTAATACCTAAATACGTTTTAGCGGGTTGCTAATGCTTTTAATGTTGGCATAATGTTGATCTCATTTATTTTAAATCATCATTTAAACATAATTGCCAAACATTGAGGGTTCAAAAAGTCACAATTTAATATTTAATTTGGCTAAAATTTCGGCTAAAAAGCAGCTTTAGTGTAAAGTTCAGTTCCCCTGTTTTAATTCTTATATTTTTTTAGTTATAGTCTCAAGTACTTTTGTGCACAAAAAAAATGCCTGTAAGAAAAAACGAAAAAAAAAAAGAAAAAAAAAAAGCATAAACCATAACAATAACAACAACAAAAATAAACTAAAATGCTTTTAAATACTTTGAGTCGTGTACTGTTATTTTTGTTTCATTAAAGACATACGCGCACAATTCAGTTATATTCTGTATATCCAAAGAAGGAAAATTTAAACTACCCATGATTATAAAGAATTACATTTCAAACTAATTATTATTATTTGCCTCTGATAGTGAGCTTTTTTTGCTCTTTTTCATTCTTCTTCAAGGGCAGAAAACTCAATATTTTGGGCTAGCTTGATAGGTGAATCTGACTAAAACTATTTATCTTCCTTGATATTTACACGGAGACTCGTCTATATTTGTCGTTTGAAAAGCAGTCGCACCCTGTCGATGTGGAGACATCTGCCAAATACAATAATGTCTACTTATTTCTTCCTTTTAGATAAGATCTTCCGGCATTAACTGCGTCGTTTATATTGTATCCACATGCGAAATTTTAATATACATGTATTTGCCAATAAAATGATAATAAGATTAAACATTGTACGTAGTTAAGCAAGCTTATCCTAAACTATTCTTTATAGCAAAGTAATTATATGGATAAACAGCCCAGTGTCCACGACAAAGTCAAAGTCGCTCCTTTAATTCAATCGTATATTATACATATATTGAGTGGGCTAAAGAAAATTTCATCATATTTACATTGCATCGTTGTTGTTTTTTTTCGCCGAAACGTGGTTACACTGAATTAATAAGAAAGTTAAATTTTACACACATGTACAACTTCAGAAAATTAGTCCGTATTCAAATAAACATTTATCATGATAAGTCTACATATTTTATGTCAATTCCATCAAATATTATAACCCTATAATAACACTGAAAATTTAGAGAGTAAATGTTATAAAAGTAACATGCTTAAAAAAAACACAGGAAAAAGTTGACATTATGACGTCATTGATGATGTCATTTATTGTTGACACCTTTGCAAGATGACACAGTCAAAGCGACAATTTTCTGAAGTTGTTAATCTTTAATATCAAACAAGTTTTACTTTAAGTATTTTGCCTACATTTGAAATCAGAACTATGGACTTATGAAAAAAAAATCAGAGTAGAGAAAGATAAACAAAAAGCAAATTCAAAGAATTCTACACAGATTTGAATACACATGGTCCATAGAAGAGGGAAGAAACAATACTTCTGTTCTATCAAAATCCGTGAGAAGTGGAGGAACTACAAAACTAGTGAAGACAATCATTGAGAAAACTCTGCAAAAGTCCTTCCACGTAAAGTCGTTGGTGACCAACTATATGAGTTCTACAGGTATCTACAGAATGTTGAATTATGAATTAAAGCTGAACCTTACACTATTTCTGTCATTCAGCAATTAATACCTAGGGGTATTGCAAGTAGAATACCATTTACTAATTTGATATACATATACATATTGTTGATAACATCTGGTTCTCAGACGAGTCACACTTCCACCCGTTTGCTCAGGTTACCAAAAAAAACAAAACAAAAAAAAACATATATAGATATTTGGGATCTGAGAAATCTGATTCTTACAACCAGAAACCATTACATGCTGAGAAAGGGTATGGTTGTAAATGGAATAATTGGTCATACTTTTCTTCGAAGATAAGGAAGGAACTGTTGAAATAGTAAAAAAAGACACTACTTAAATCTCTTGAAAAGAATATTTGTACCAGCATTACGAACGAAATTTATGAATATAGAGTCTGTATGGTTTCATCAAGATGGGATAAACCCCCACAGTCGGTGATGTAATCGCATGGTTAAAGAAAGTATTTGGCCAGACTTTTATTTCTTTTAAAAGTGATTATGAATGGGCGCCGCAATCACCTGATTTGAGCACTCTGGATTTGATTTGTCATACCATCGTATATGCTATAGATCACTTCCTTTTGTGTAGATTTACCAATCGATGAAACTTATCATAACACCATTTTAGTGTAAACTGAAGGCGTTTACATCTTACTTTTATTTGCAACTATCATTGAATTGCAAAACAGGAATTTATGTACTTAAATGTATGATTGTAAATTTACGAAATTGAGCAATAACAATGATCGTTTCGAGGAGTTGTGCACAGCAAATACTACACTGCAGACTAAGGTATTTATTTATGAACGGAGGGAGAAATAGAGAGATATAGGGAGAATCTAAGAAAAGAATTTGTTCTTCCAAGGTATTTGATGCAAACTAAACCGAAATTGTAAGATATTTGTTTTACATTTATTGATTTATTTTGTGATAAATTAAAATTAGACGGTTATATTAGGTATATAAATGTATACCTTATGATACTACCTTCACTTTTCTAAAGCATGTACTGGTATAATAGTTTGGAGTCTCAGAGATTGAGATCGGTCTCAAGACAATAATTTTTAATTGTGATCGTGAAAGTTATGAACCGACCAACAAACAAAACAATCGACCGACCATCCGTTCATTCAGCCGACAGATTAGTTCACAAAATTGATGACCTTATTTGATTATATATAAATGTTGTTTTAAAAATAAAAACATATCATGCATTTGATCGTTTCATAATTAGTAGTAACAATAATCAAGTTTAAATGCTTTCTAAATTAGGAAAAAAACAGGGAAATGACCTTCGTTTAAAGTCTCTTTGTGATGAGTTTATTGTAGAGTAAACGGGACTTAATGACCTGCGGATATATGTAAAGGGTTTTTACCTAAACCGATGAACAAAAGAAAATTGTGTTACTTGTCCATATGCGTATATGTCAAGAATTAAGTATTGCTAATAAATGAAGAAACACTTCAAAGATAACACAACATAATACAAACTTCCTGGTATATAATGGACGGGACGTGCAAATATCTTGAGCTTCAATTGGTGTGTTAAAACTTCAACTATATATTATCATATTTACTTTCCTGGTTAGCAGATTGAATGCAATTTCATACGGACAACACCATATGGAGGTGCTATGAACTGACGGGTGTTTATAGAAGATTGGTTTTAGAGTATTAATATTCATATTGGAATAGATTATTTCTTAATTCTGAGGGTCTGCAGGTTAGTATCTATTTATATTTATACTGACAAAAAAAAAACTGAAAAAAGTTGAGCACATCTATCTATATATCTATCCGCCCGTCCGTACATCCATCCACCCATCTATCCATTTATCTATCTATCTATACTGTTACCCTGAGGTAAACTTGATCCTAATAAAATAGTTATATCTGTGAAAACATATCCCAATCTATAGTTTCATAACAAAGACATGTTTACTTTAATGTTTTTATTCGCCCCATTCCGTTACTAAGCTATTTATGTACACAATGTTGTATCTTATGAGCTTACTTATCCAAAACTGCTACGCCATTTCAATAAAGTTACTGGTACATAAAAAAATGGTATATTGTAAATAAATACACTACTTGTCTCTCATTGTCTAGAAAAAACTAAAATTAAAAAAAAGAGAACAAGAATTGTAAAGGTATTGATATTCATATAATTTAAACTCTAAACGATCAGGGCATGTGCGGTTTAAATCAAATGCCGTTCTCTTTAATTGCACAAACTTGTTGCTGTGTGTAACGAGTATTGCAGAGTGATGAGCATGATAATTTAAAGTAAGGAAGTCTTCCGAATGATAGAGAGAGTCAAAAAGAAATTCGCGTGTTTGGGTCTTTTACATAATTTAATTGAGAAAGAGAAATGGGATGAACTTTTGATGGTCGTAATTGATTAAATAATTAGAGAGAGAGAGAGAGAGAGACAGAGATAATCTGTGCGTATTAGAAAGATTACATAGTGCGTGTCAAACTAGATACTTAAAAGAAAATAGTGTTAAACGTAATAAAGAGTGAAACAAAGAAAACAACAACAACAACAATAAAGTGGGTTAGAACTTAATTAATTATGAGAATGTGTGTGAGAGATATTTAGAAGGACTGTTATGTTGAACAAATCATGCGATAGAGAAAATATGGGATAAAAAGAACATATCTAAATAAAATGAAGTTTGTATGCTAGACTAAGTAATCGATAGAGCATAAGGAAATACAAATCGACTTATAAATGAATATGTTTATATTTATTTTGTTACACGAAAAAAAAAAAGAGAATTATATGATCGCAATTTTAATGTTTGTAGAGGTAATTAACTATGACAGTTAAAGTAGTGGAACCCTAATGCATGATATTCAAAACGTTGGTTTCTTTGGGTTTTTTTATTATTCTATGTATTAAAGACAGCATTTTGTGCGATATAAGAAACTTCTAACCACAGATTCTAAATAAATAATGATTTTAATCGTTTTAAACCTGAATTGAACTGAAACATATAATATGAGCTAGATAATATATAGCATGTCAAAGTTAGAACTCAAGCCTGTACTTATCGCAATGTATATAAAAATAGTTTTTGAAAATAGATGAATATATTTTTTTTTCTATGAAGGAAAAATTGTATTACAGAATAGCAATTTTAAACCTCTTTACCTAATGAGTTCAAAATACAACTTAATTTCAATACGTTGCTTTGATAATCGGGTACATTATAGGGTCTTGAATTTTTGCAATGATTATTTTAGTATGTCAGTTTGAAAGAATACCATTTTAATCCTACATTGTTAAATAAAATAACTTCTTAATCATTTAAAATATATAAACCATATATATTATGTTTACAGGTCTAATGCCTCTAAACATTCCCAAAATACCAATATCACGATCGTGTGATAGGCGGTAGTAATTTGTAAAAAGCAACAACAACAACAACAACAACAACAACAACACGTGTAATGATGAAAACGACATTTTAAAGTAAAATTACTTAATATATTTTTACGTCTTTGTATGCCCAAATAGCTTCTATAAACTTAAATATGTATATCTAGACATCAATAATATGAGTCGTCTACATATATTTACAAAATATAAAATGATTTAAAGTATTTGTCTGCCATGTTTGAGGCCGTTTTTGTATAATGGCCGCCATAGTCACTTTGAGTAGCAGCTGACTTTTTTTTTTTTTCTTTTCTTTTTTTTTTTTTTTTAATCCGTAGGTGTTGATTTATACGTGTGTTAAGTGTCATGCCCTTATCCCAAAATGTACGATTGTATGCTTAATAGCCCTACTATTTAGCAAACATCATAAGAAACAACACGTATATCTGACTTTAACACACACGCCTAGCACACAAAAACAACAATACAAAAATGACAGGGTACAAAATGTGATTTTAGATAAATGGCACCACTTTCGTACAATATAACAAAGCACTTCACGTCAAGAATTGTATTAATGTAAATTTCACGTCATTTCTCAAAAGACTATAGGAAATACATTTGAATCAAAGGCATTTACATGTAATTCGTTTGCACTATAAATAACACTATACCTAATATAACTGCCATAATAGATTAATATCATTTATATCATAAACCATTGTTAATTTGAATAATAATATTAACGATACTTTACAATGATTAAACTTACATAATTTCAAAAGAAGACTCAGCCAGTCGGTTGCCTTTACTTTCCGATTATTGGTATTCATGTACAATGATGCGATATATGGTCAAAGATCTCAACCGGAAAATATATCCTGAACGAATATTTGTATGAATACAAACACTTATCTAAACATGTACACTTAAGTGTTAATTTATGATACGGTGAAATCCCCGCCTATCACACAAAACAAGACAATGCAACTTCCTTGAGATTATTTTTCTTCCTCGTTTAGTATCTTCAGGAATACATTGAGATGCACTTATAAAGTTAATAGAGAATCCTATTTTTTATGACATTTGCAATAAAGCGGAATCTTACATTGTGCCCCAGTATCTAGCATTGTCCTAAATGTACCCGCGCGTAAAGACATTGTTAAATGAGACAGAGCATTTATATCCTCAAATAAATTGTGTTTTAAGCAACTAGCCTAACCAGCCTTTCAGTCTCATAGAATGTACACACTTGTTACAATAATAATAAATTTATCAAATATTCTAATTATTTGAATGTGTTTTTGTAGCGTAAATTAATCATATTTATTCTTTATATGAGCATACCAGTAAAACATAGACATTAACCTATTTGTGCACTAATTTACAAATAACATATGTACACTACGATAATCAATAATTTCAATATACAGTAGTGTTCTTCCATCGGTCATTTATTTAAGCTTATGTAACTCATATAAATACCTCTGGACTGTCATTTATTGGACCAATACTAAATACATGTAAGAAGTAATTACGATTTGTGAATATGCTTTTTGGTGATCAAACACATATATGATTCGACGTATACGTGTCGTTCAAAGCAACTGCGTGATTTCCTAGTTTAGCATTAATATATATATCTTGGGAATCTAAACCCCTAAAAACAATTATGTAGGAATCATCCCCGATTGTTGTTTCAGTTAATAAATGAATTTCTAGAACTGATGAATAAAAACAAGCAGAAAAAGAAGTAACAATATATCGATAGACGGAAAATGTTGCCGATCTCCGTCAACCTTTAGTCTCTTTATCGTTTGAAGAAATACACTATTAGTACTATACAATAAGTATAACTTTTCAGTTATAATTGTATTAAAGATGTCACATGCATCTAACCATAAAACTTCGAGTTTCATAACTGCATAGTCCCGCATCAAGTGTACACGCATTTACTTGCATGTATTTCTTGTACAATATGTAAATTTAACCCCAAAACATTGTTTAAAATCTAAAATATAGGCAGTAAAGAAATAGTAATTATGTCTTTTCCAACATTCAGTAATTATTTTTAATTAAAACGGCCGTTGGACTAGTACGTTGACTGATCTTTTATAATGGCATATTAATAAAACTCTTGAACATTGGTTGTATTTTGAGGGTTATCCTGCAATAAGCAAATCTGGGATAAACCGCAAGCAGGGCGGTGTTTCAGAAGATTATTATCAAGTGTTCGACTCAGTTACAATCAAACGCATTGTAATTTCAAATAAAACTGTTGACCCACGGAAGGTGAACTTTTTTAGGCGCTGGCAGTTCATTGGCTACTCAAGAGTGTCTGCAGTGTTTGATTGCCCTTATATTGTTTCTAACTTACCTGTGCTGTTCGTAATATTGAAACAAGCTCTCTCTTGTTTTTTAAAACAAAAATCTTCGGTTCATATTTAAGGTAGAGGTTTTATTATTTTACGTGCTGTCGACACACGTTGACCTTTTTGCACGTCTGTCAATATATGATGAATCCATCCTATATCCCACATTCCATCTGACTTGCAAGATCATTTAAAAGAGTTTTAGGTGACCCAAATAGAGACTACATTTCAAGCAATCTGTCTTTTTTTATACTGTGAATCCTGTGACAGTATGTCTGACTTTCTAGATGGATTTTGGCGTCACAACACAGACAGGTTTGCCAGGGCGGCGAGGATAATCGCCAACGTTATCATATCCAGACATAAAATTCTTATCCAACGTGTGACCGTACCATACGACAACATGTTTTAACCATAACGGCTTTTGCAGTTAAATTAAGCGTATACCGAACTTTGATGTAGACCCTTATTTTAAAGCTTATTTCGACTCTCGTTCCCACCAATTTAACAAATAATTTCAATTAGTGGAAGTCTCAGAAATTCCGATATTTTAAGGAGAGTCAGCGATTTATTTGTTTATTTCTTCAAGAAGTGTGGTGTTTTATGGCATATGTCTATTCTCTTGAATGTGATAAACATCACACGATTTTTCTGCTTTATTTAGCCGATAAGCCTAAAAACTGATCACATTTGTTTAAATTTTTATTTATTTTATTTAAATAGACAAACCAAAGAAACGCTACCCTATTTTCATGGTATTTGGTATATGTTAAATCTTACCGTTGAAATGGCTGTGAATATGGGATTGAAAGAACCACGTTTCGTTCTATGATTACATTGTAGTTTTCGTTTTTTTTTTAACAGCTCAATGGTATGATTTGAATAACTGTTCTATTTAGTTATTTAGAAATTTGCATATTTCTGACAAAGGAAGCACTTCATAACCATCTTGATTAGTTTATAGCAAGAGCATACTAGAGTTTTGTTTTGATCAACCTCCTAATTCGAAGGTCACAAAGTTCATTGTAATTAGCTGTAGTAGAAATCTGCAATGTTGATTGATGTTTTTTAAGAGACATTATTTCCACGAATGTTGAAGAATGAGCTGAGAAGTATAAAGAAGGAACATATTCAGAGGCATTGCAATTAGTGTTTTGGCAAGGCCAAATGTGAATTCATGAATAAGGATACAGTATATCTCAAATATAGGATTTCCATTGCATCATCCTACTACAGCCCATTACCGCCTGTGGGTTTTTGGTGAATTGTGTGACTTTCAAATTTAGGAGAGACTGTCTTGAACAACACACTAGTATTCTTTTCCTATAAATCTTACTATACAGTATGTGCACATTTACAGACAGTTTGACTCCTTGGTTTGTTTTCATATGAGACATTTAACAATATAATTTTGACTGTTTGCTGTGTTAGAAATTTGCAAAATCCTCAGTTACCAATTAGAAACATTTCTTCAGTGCACACGTTCTTTTACGAGAGTTTATGAGGTGGTAAAAAGAAATAAATATATATATATATATATATATATATAAAGAGAGCATACTAATAATTCACCCCCCCCACATATATATATATATATATATATATATATATATATATATATATATATATATATATATAATCCAACGAAGTTTTATTTCATATCAAATTCTTCTGAACGAATTCATGAAAATGTTATTTTTCGAGCCTATGGCGAGCTTAATAACAATTTCATTTACGAGTTTAATACAATCTGATATGAAATGACAATTCATGTCAGATAAGTTATATTATATGACCTATACTGACAGTTAATCGCAATTATAACAACAAACATAATACATGAATAAACGGACTGTGATATTTGTATTTCAACACCAAGTAAATATTTTCAAATTATAATTGAAAATAACGATTTAACGTGTCTATTTCTTATATATATTCAAAATCATATGAGTAATGCATCTTTTTTTATCAAACGTAGTTACACAAATACAACTAATCAAGCTGTTCGAGTTCAACACACTATGCATAAATATAGAATACACGCGCGTGACGCGGCGTGATGTATTTCGGCCTTAAAGTTAATTGTTAAGTGTTAGATATCAGAAAATGCGTAATGGAAACCTAATACAGCTGTTTAAGCATTATGTCATATGATAAATAGTTGTCCCAGTATTTTGTTTCTAGCCAGATCACCACCTTTCTTAATTTCTTAATTTTTTTTTATTTTTTTTTATTTTTTTTTTAATGTTAAGATACATTGTTGAAGAGTTTATCTTCCTCCGCAGCCACTGTAAACAATACTCTTTATATTACATATAATTCTGTTCTGCCAATTGTATCAAGATTCCACATTACGCTCATAAGTTGAACATTCGTGCCAGAACCTAAGTTCTCCTATGTTCATACGATAGGGATTTACAGCCTGAAAGAACATTTTACAATTCATTCATGTCACGTGATCTTCGACCTCCCTTGGGGTAAAAATGTCAAAAAATGTTGTACTGAATTTTATTAAAATTAGTAATTGCTATGTACTTTACATGAAAGAGATATGTATGGACATGTTAAGCTTTTAGTTATCACTTTAAGTTCATTTATCAGTGCTAAGGTGAAATAAGGCATAATAATACGGTAGAATATTACTATCCGCGGTCAAGTACTGGGATTTCGGGCCTGCCATTTTAAGTAACTTGTATTTCCTTGTCGTACTAAAAACCTATTTTTAGGACTTATGAATGTACTATAAAAAGTCGATTTATTTAAATATGTTGATGCTTTTATTGCTTAAGCGGTGAGAGAAAATATGCAAACAAATGGTTGTGAAATGTGTTTATAGCGAGGCTGACGGTCTATACAATCAAAACTCATAAATCGGCACAGTCTTTTCGCTGCCTGAATATTCTGACCCTGGGGTGAGATATAACTATCCAAAATGAACATTATGATGGATATTTATATATTCCTAATATCCTTAGTTCACGTTTAGAATAATCAATGATGAATTAATATATGAAGGTTCTTTTCGAAAGTCACTTTATTTAGTATCATGTTTAATCTTTAATCAGAGCTTAAATACAATTAACTCAAAATTGTTATTTTCATTATGTCTACACTATGTGTATTTGCAGATACCGAATTTCATCAGTGCGAGAAATACTTAATTTCCTTCAATGAACTTGAATGTTTAGATGTGTGCTTGAAGACTTGACTTAAAGTCATATGTCTTATTCGCTGATATTTCATGACTTATGGACACCCAGTCATTTCCTTTTTGTCAAATACATATATTTACTTTCTAGATATTAGGCACCCTAAACGTATTTCTTGCAAGCAGAAGACGATCAAGTGAAGCAGTTTTCAATTGAATGTAATTATATGACATTATCAAACGTGTTTTCTTGAATTTGTTGTGGTGAGTCTCAAAGGCAGTCCTATACATACAATCACATTGTAAAGTTTACCCAAGGGAGTTGATGCACAACGACTAGTTTCCCTTATAATTTTGTCAGTCTCGGTACAATATAAATAAAATTAGATTAATACATACAATAAATGTTACGTAATAGAAGTATGCTTTTTAACATGACATATCTTTATGTTTTTTTTGTTTGTTTGTTGTTGTTGTTTTTTTTGGGGGGGGGGGGGGTGGGGGGGTGATTTATCGGATGCGACCTTTGGTTTAATGTCAATTCTTTCATCTGTTTATGAATTGTTTAATATTAAACTTGCTTGAAGGTAAACAACTCTGAGAAGGGCGTGTACATTATTTTAGTATTCAAAATGGTAAAGGAATGGCTGATATTAAAATATAAATGATGATGAACAATGAAACAATGATATCAATATATATCTGTCTTCACATAAAATGTTTCATACATACACACAATGATTTTTTGGCATGAACTTAATGTTTATACACTTACTTCGAATGTTGAAGAGGAGGTTAAATAGAAATTACGATCGTAATGTCCCATCATGTCGTGTTCAAACACCTTAATCTCTTTCAGTATTAGTTGTATTGTATTAATATTCACGAAGTTAGCTGTTTCCTTATACATTGTTTTAGAGACTAAGCAATATTAAGCATCAATAAAAAAAATGCTGATGTCAATCTGAAACCTTTCTTGGTAACATGTTTTGCTTAAGGCTACGATGAACTGCGGAGTACTCGGATATCGAGGCGTGAAAGGTCGAGTAATGAATCCTTGAAAGTGTTTTAAGATACATGTGTAACTAAAATATCATTTTCAAGGTTCCAGGTTATCTCTTAAGGTAGGGCATCCACCAAATCGCAATAATTTACGAAAATATCATATACTATTTCCATTTTAATGAAAATGAAGACTTTTGATTTAGGTCTATATAAATAAAAATGTTTCACAGGACAATTACAACTTTTCCAAAACATGTGAGACTGTATCATAATTCCTTGAACGAGTCTATACATTATGTAATGTTTACATAATGACTAAATTTGTTCTTTGCTGGTAGCGCAAAATACATACGATGTGAGACCAGATTGATATGTAAATGCCATATAACGTAACAATAATCAAATAGGAAAATATATACATGTATTCCTTCTTTTGTATTTGAATATGTGGTATAATCCAATACAGACAGCATTTTCGTTTCGTGAGAAATATAACGCATTCACGGGTATGTAAATTCATTTTAAGAAAGGTCAAAACGACCACTTTTGTGAGAAAACGATGTAGAGCAGCGGAAATAGACAATTGACAATTAATTATTGGGTGTAAAATAATATGGGTACACGAGAAGCGGTGTTCTTATAAAATATTATATCTCACACGTGCACTGTTTATCGATGTTTATAAACGTACATTTTCTCTCTAATTATAACATAATTATTTCTACCTGCTTTAAATATATAATTTTTGTTTTACTTCTGCACGTTTAAAAACAGTTAAACTTGTGTTCAGTTAAACATAATAGTTAAAACTGGCATTTAATATGTCGTTTCAATAACATTTACTACCCCCAGTAAGTTTATCAGAGAGAGAGAGAGAGAGATAGTCATTCACCTAAAGGTATTGTCTGCCATCTAGACTGAAAAAAAATAATATTATGAGATCCAGATACATGAAAATATATGTTTAAGATATGACTTTTTATAAGATGCCGTTTTTCAAATGAAATAATGCAACCTCGAAGAAAGGAAATTAAACTCGTAAGGTAGGTAAGGAGTCTGATGTTTTCTTCAACTTACAGTGTTCATTCTAATATATTTTGACAAGTCAAAACAACCACTTCGAACATTTTCATGTTGGGGAATTACAAACATGGTATGGAATCTCATTTTCAAACGGGACAAGTATGGCTCAAACTCGGGGCTGATAGAGCAATTAGCCATGTGCACACTGACAAAACGTGTCTCATAATTACTTCACGAAATCGTGCAACTATTCTTTTAAATGTATTCTCTTCTATGCATTACGGATTGATCTAAAGATATAACATATCAACTGAAAAGAGTAAATCATTAAGTTATTTTCAAATCTATATGAACCTCAAACACAAAAATACCAATTGGCATAGATTGCGATAGGTGATGAATCCGTTTCACGCTCACTTGATTTTAGGTATTATTAACGCTTTCTAGGGAAGACGACAAGGAGTCAGGAAGGCGTACGTCAATCGACGTAGCAAAACGAATCTCCTGACATTTTACAGTGCGGAAGGTATCAGACTCAGAGCAATAATATTCCTAATACCATGTTTAAAAAACAAAAAAAACAACAAAAAAAAAAAAAAAAAAAAAAAAAAACGACGAACTTTTCTTGTTACTATAATTGTGTTGTTGTTGTATTTAAAGTTGATACTTATATCTTTGAAACAAACTGATATCCTGATATTAAACAGTCAAAAATATGCAGTTTATATAATTACTCGGCAAATGATGAAATTTGAAAAAGCGTGACTCTGATTGAAAATACTTACCCTCCTTGATACTTAGATGGAAATAAGGTAGTTGAAATCGCATGTACATCTGTCAGCCCCGTGTTTGGATTAAATTTTATCATGATTTCATGATTAGGGATGGTGACATCCGTCAAATGCAATTCACTCCGGATGC
The DNA here is from genome assembly GCA_021229015.1 of Solen grandis. Classification (NCBI taxonomy): domain Eukaryota; kingdom Metazoa; phylum Mollusca; class Bivalvia; order Adapedonta; family Solenidae; genus Solen; species Solen grandis. The sequence continues at coordinate 31,065,485 of CM037791.1, read as the reverse complement.
TTATTATTTTCCTTTTTGGGAAGATTTCTCGATATTAATTGCGTCGTTCATAATATATCCTTATGTAAGATGCTAAGATATGTGCACAATAGACAATAATTACTTCCAAATCAAACATCGATTTGCGCTATAATTAAACTGTTCTTCATAGGAAAGACATTACCAACGCATTGATAAAACAGCTAATTGTCCATGAAGGAAGTCGGAAATATGGATAATATATACATAAAACATGTACCAAGGATATGGGGAAATATCATCAATTTTATTTTAATCAACTCAAACCAAGTTTTCTAAATAATTTAGAAATTTATCATTTTAAGATACATGTATGTGCAACTTCTTAAAATGTGTCTATTCTCCGCAATCAAATAAATACATCTTGCTTAATGAATCTTCTTATGGTAATAGTGTTAAATATGACAATTTTATGAATGTAATGTACAATGGCAATACGAATAGTTGGACGAGAAATTGTAGTGAGAGAAGGTGGTTTTACATATTCCAGTAAGGCAATGTGTGTACTGACTATGCACGCCGATAATATATGTAATTAATAAATAAATATATGCCTTGAGAGAGAAAAAAAATATGTTAACATGATAAGAGGTTCAATTTCTATCCAAGAAACAACTGACGAAATGCCCTAAATAAAGATGAAATGTATACATTGTCAATGATTGATTTCTATGCTAGGATTATATTAGGAAGGAGAAAACACGGGGTCGACTGGTCAGTCGACTGGGGACACTTTGGCAAACATTGCTTCACTCTAATCCGTTCATGATTACGACTACCTTGAACAGCTTTTAAGTATAAGCATACTGTATGTGAACACTTCCATAGAAGTAATCTCATTCAAAATTTGTTTCCGTTGTATTTTCGGAGGATTTTTACAACGTAGTATATATAAGCAATGTAAAGTACAGTAGATGGCAGCGGTCTTGAAATTGAAATAAAACGCCCCTTTCATTATCAAAGACCGCCGAAATTGATTATTGAATTGTTAAATGTGTTATCATCTTTTCTTGGTGACGCTACCAATAACATGTTGTGATGTACGCATAAAATCTATCTAGGGGTTACTGAAAATCGGAAGAAAAAGACGAATATTATAATTTATCTAAATTCAATATAATCGCATTACAATGTTTACAGCAGATACATACTTTGGTCAACTACGCACATACATTCATACATACGTACATACATACATACGTGTTTCGAATTACAATACTATGTAAAATATCAAGAACCCTGGCATACAAACAACTTAAAACATGTTATTCATTTTATTTGGTAATATAAATTGCAATGTAAAGTAAAAATACATGCTCTTGGTTTCCTCATGAGTGCAGCCATGAAATTGACTATTCGTGTAATAAACTTGATACACCCGGTCAATGAGGAATGGTATGATGACTGATTTGAAAAATAAAAGAAAGACGAATTCGTATTAATAAATAACCATGTCCAATTAAGTTTCTTACATATGTATAATGTTTTGAAATAATTTAAGTTAAATTATAAAACAACTGATAAATTAACTTTGTGCACTGGATAAAAACAGCAACAACTGTCAATACTATACATTTTGAATTATCATATACGTGATTTCATCTTTGGCTCGCATAGATGATTAAGCAGACCCCCCTTCTCCAACTATGTTGATTGTAACTGTTAACAATAGAATGACGGTCTATTTCAATATACCGTTCACCTTTTGGTCCATTTTTTGAAACTTTTCAACCTGGTCAACCCCAACAATGCATATCAACAGGATTATTATAAGAAAATTCTGCGTAAGCATTCACGGAGATTATGCGAACTATTTTTTTATCTGAGGCATCCCCAAAGCATCGGTCATATCTCGCCGAATTATCATGGGGCATTCAAGGAAATTCAAATGTTCGGCGATCATCCTGCGACACATTCTCAAACGTGTGATTGAATCCCCGAATATTTGTCAAACTTTCTGCGAGTGTTGAAAAATACACACAAGAAGTTTATTGTTGTTTTAGTCAATCTTAGACTGAGATGGTTAAAAATGGAGTGGGTAATTGCTGTGTTCTATATTTAAATAATGATTGTCGCGTTTTTCCCCACAAATTAATATGTAAAAATGTGTAATGTAATATACATTTATAAAGTAAAATAAAAATAGAAATAAACCACAGATTTTTGTGTTAGGGTAATGTTAAAGAGATATAAGTTTGACACAAAACTATGTGTATATTTTTTTTTATTTCAAATGAAGTATTTTTTTTTTTTTGTTCATATTTTTGTTATGAAAATATCATAGACTTATAGAACAACATGTAAAATATATTGTAAGTAATGGAAGGGGATGGCCACGACCTCCAGATACCTACGGACGTGATAAATAAATGGTAACTGTGAAAAATAAAGACAAATGGTTGTCACGTCAAAGGTTGAGGATATTAATCCCCAATATTGATAGTTCTCTTTCTTATTATCATAAACATTAGATTTATTAGCATTTACTTAATCATCATTATTATTAATAATAACATAACAATTCCAAAAAAAAATTTTTATCACTTCATCCTTTTTTAAAATGTATTTTCGCAACTATATTGTTTACATAGTTATATTTTTGGTTTATTAAGGATGATGATGATAATAAAATAATATTGCTGTCAACGTTTCACTAAAATTCACTAAACACATCGTCGCTGTTGATTTGACTCCAAGTAGGGTCACTAGGATGTTCATGTGAGAAAATCATCCAGCTGAGGCTGAAGGTCGGTGGTTATACCTTGGTGCCTCTGTTTACACGGGATCACCTACTAGTAGTTAGCTTTATGTGGCATATGTACTTTCGTAGCTACGGTAACCCCGAAACTCAGTTACAGGTGTAGAAGACCCGATTGTCATTCCGTACCTTAAGCCGATATTCAGGCAGGTTCATTACCTCGATTATATCCATGCATTCGATATTTTCTTTCATTTCTTTTTCTTTTAGGGAATACCTTCCCTGATTTATTATTAAGTGCTTTATTATAAAATTCAAATTGAGTCTGTTAAATTAAATTTTCTGTTTTTATTTTCTAATTAAAATAAAATTTTTTTTTTTCGAAAATTAGGACGATGCGCAAGAACTTTGTTTTTGCTAATGGAAAGACAAATAGCAAAATTATATACTGTAAGGATTTTATTCATTTAAGTTTGGTAGACAATCTCTTTTTAAAAACCTTATTTAGAAACTTTTAGGTTACATTTTATTGAGATGCTTCCAACAAAAAAAGAAGATTAATTATCATTTTTCTGTATCGTTGAAATACTATAGGAGACATGAAAAAAAAAAGTCATGTAACATAACAAAACAATTATCTAAATACTAGGGACTTAATGTGAAATAATATAGAAAGCATGTATGTATATATAGATTTCTTGTAATACAATAATAAAGAGATCATATAATATGATAGAGAGTTGTAAAATGTAAAATAATAAAGATATTTTGTTTATAATGTATTATTAGGTATGTTACTTTTGCTTCATTTATTAATTTCCGCTTTAAGGTCATCATTTTTTTTTAAACCTTATAATTTAAAGTAAATGCTATTCAAATAATTTTTAAATAATTAATATTTTTTATCGCATTTTTTTCATAACACAATTGTTATGTAGATATACTTTGCAATCGAAATTGTTTTACTTATCTTCTGTTGTAAATGTGTCAATTTGCATTAATTGCATGTTTTACCCGTTTCTTCAAAAGAAAAGACACTGTTTATCGCCAAAGGGAGCCAAACGTTGTTGAATGATATATATGCAGATACAGCTTATGAAATCTATCGGACGGCGTGAATATCAATGTCATTGTTAATGATAAGCCTTGATAAAAATTTCGTCGAGTTGGTGAAGCGGCAAAAATATGGTTTCATTAAAATATACAGGTTACACGTTTGTGCAAAATGATGAATGGTACTTTATTAAATGATACTTTTAATTTGAAATATGCCTTCTATCTCGACTTTTTTTTGAAATTGAATTAGACTCTTTGGATTCAAAAACATAAAAACACAGATACATTAATCCACGTAATTCTCTTCAAAACTTCATTTTGATGTCCGATATTTGATAATTCAAGATAAGGAAATCATCACATTTATTTCTAATACATTTTAAACCAATATACATGTAGAAAAGAATTCGAAAAAAAAACCTTTGTATTGTGTATTACCAAAATACGTTTCAGCGGGTTACTACTGATTTTAGTGTTGGCATCTCATCTCATTTATTTTAAGTAGAATGCTAAGCCTCAATCTTTTTTAAAATTCCTGTATTTAAATCATCACAAAAATATATTTGCCAAATGTTGAGGGTAAAAAATGTCATATTTAAGTATTTAATTTGGCTAAGTTTCAGCTAAAAAGTAGTTTTAGTTAAAGAATCTACATACATGGTGAGGTATATCTTTTTCTTACAATTTTTGAAGAAATCCTTATGTCAGCGGATTCTATCTAATAAAAGAAAAGTAAATTTGTCCGTTTTTTTAATTTTTTTTTATTTTTTTTTTATCAAGAAAAATATTTAGAGATATTCATAGCTTTTATATATTTTTGTAAATATTTTGGTCCTGATTTTAAGGCGATTGTTTATCTTTATGTATCTCCCATGCATGTTTGAAAAAGTTTCCATCTGTAACTTATAAAACACATTATAAAGTACAAATTGTAATAGAAAAATCTGAAGAAAAAAAAATATGTGTTATTTAAGGATTTAGAATGCAATCTATGGTTTGATTTTTTTTTTCATAAAATATATTTTACCATGAGTCAAATATTTAAAATTAGTACAGTGATCCACTGTTTTAATTATTATATTTGTTTTAGTTATAGTATCAAGTACTTTACTGCAAAAAAAAATATGTCTGTAACAATATGTGTGTAAAAAAAACCAACAAAAAAACGTGATATGCTTTAAATACCTAGAGTCGTATACTGTTTTTTTTTTTTGTTCTTTAAAGACATACGCGCACAATGCAGTTGTTCTCTATAAAGACAAAGAAGGAAAATTAAAACTAGTTATGAAAATTTTGTAAGACTTTGCATGAGTATAGAGAATAACATTAGAAACTAATTTATGAATATAAGGGGTCACCGCTCTTCTTTTTGAGCTATTCGCCCCTGATAGTGAGTTTATGGCTAATTTTTACAGTCATTTTCAAGGGAAGATTACTCAATATCATGGGCTAGCAATGATAGGTGAATCTGATTAAAACTTTTTATCTTCCTTGATACTTAAATGGAGACTAGTCTTTTGCTGTCGCTTGAAAATCAATCGCACCCTGTGGATGAAGTTGTTTCAATAACGATATCATGATTTTGGGTAGACACATCTGCCAAATAAAATCATGTTCGGATATTTATTTCTTACTTTCAGATAAGATTTTCTGCATTAACTGCGTCGTTTATAATGTATCGACATGAATCGTGTCAAGTTACTTGCCAATGAAATGATAATTCGATTTAAAAAAAAAGTACATATTAAAGTAATCTTCACATAACTATTATTTATGCCAAAGTTATCATATGAATAAACAGTTCATTGTCTACGACAAAGTCAAAGTCGCTCATTCAGATGAATCGTATATAATACTCTGAAGTGCAAAACAGGATATTATCGAAAGTACTCACATGTATAAATGCACTTCAAATTTTGTAAAACTGCGCAGTAACATTTGTTGATTTCTGTAGGTTTACACAGTAATTACACCATAGCAGTCGTGACCAGAGAGAGAAAGAGAGAAATAGAGAGAGAAAGAGTGAGGTAATTTCTGTTCTCTCAATGTCTTTGATGCAAACTTAACCAAATTGTGAAATATTTGTTTCACATTTATTGATTTCGGTTTATTTTTAAGATATGGGCGCTCTCGTGAGAGGGTCCTTCGTGGGCGAGAGGGTTAAGTCGCTGACTTTAACACTCACACAGCTCCTTACCGTGTGGGTTCGAATCCCGGCAGGGTCATTCGGATGGTAAACTCATATAGTCTAGTCAAGTCTCTCGTGAGAAAAATAAAAGACAAATGCACTGAAAACTTATTCAAATATAAAAAAGAAAGTAGCGAATTTACAGTTGAGATGGCCTTTCTGGATAAAAAAAACAAAATATGTGTTTATGTGTATGAGAAAAGTAAAGAGGAGGGTAGAAATAGAGAGCGTACATACAATTTTATGTATCATGTACATAAATATATTTTGGAAAATACTGATAATAATAATAATACAACATAATAATAAAAAATAAAACGCATCAATTTTATTTTGTGATAAGTTAAACTTAGATGTTTATACTTAATACTTAGATTTATACCTTATGATAGTACCTTCACTTTTCTAAAGCATATACCGGAATAACAGTTTGACTTGACTTGACCATTTGAGTTTACCGTCGCATCGACAGTATTTCAGTCATATAGCGACGTCCGGCTAATTACAGGTGGAGGAAGACCCCGAATGCACGGGGGCATCCGGGTAGAACCACCGACCTACCGTAAGCCAGCTGGAAGGCTTCCTCACATGAAAATCCGAATGACCCTGCCGGGATTCGAACCCACGCAGTGAGGGGCTGAGTGGGTGTTAAACGTCAGCGACTTTTCCCCTTCGGCCACGAAGGCCCCCGGAATAACAGTTTGGAGTCCCAGGGAATGAGATCGGTCTGAAGACAATCGTTTTAGTTGTGATCGCAGAATCTCGTTATGAAATGATCGACCAACCAAACGACCGATCATTCATTCTCTTTCCATCTGATCGACCGACCAGTACACTTACAAGGGGTGTTCGAAAATATCCGAAAAACTGCCATAATTTTTTCATTGATATGATTATTAAAAAGAAATTTCGTAAAGTGATACTTTTGTATGATTTGAACTTAATCCGAAAACAAAAATGATACAAATTGCATTGGTGCAAATTCAACAGTCACCATGGCAGCGTCGGATAAAGTTGAGAAACTCGTGAAAGGTATATTGAATCTGTTAAGTTTATCTGACACATCTAAACTTTTATCATTCCGAAATATTTTCCGTTGTTCAATACCACCATCTCCCACATACGGGTCCACTTGTTAGAGTATAAAACGCTCCTGTGGAAATGAGTAGTCAGGAAATGTACGGATTGTCTCCCAGACCACTCCTAAACTGTGTCTTCTTTTCCTGATGTCATGCACGGACGTCCAGATCTTGGACAGTCGGTAACATCGTGCGCAGAGTCGTCTTGAAAGAGATGGACCACTCACATATGTTGGTTTATTTCGTGTAAACTTTGCCGTTAATGCCCATGATCATGGGGAGCGTCTCCGATTTCGTTTCACACATTAATATACAAAACTGCGTGGAATAGCGTTGTTCTAGCGCCATATTTATAGTTTTTGCTAAAGAAATGTTCTCGACATCCGATAGTAACGGAAATGACGTCAGATTACAGCTCGCGAAATTAAGTAGGCTTGGAAGCGGTTCATATATTTTGGCAATTTTTGACGTTGGGAATATGTCTATATGTGAGATTAAAAAAAAAAAACATGTGACGGTTTGCAAAACATTTTTCAGGATACTTTTCGAACGCACCTCGTAATTTATCTCCTTAGTTGGTAATAAATACAGGCTGTTTCTACGAAAATCACTGTCATGCATTTGAACATTACATAGTTTGTCGTTTTATTAATAAATAGGTTATGACACTTTTCCGGTTCCTTTTCGAGCACCCCTCGTTATTAATCTTAGTTGGTTATAAATACAGATCGTTTTCCACGAAAATCACTGTCACACATTTGAACATTACATATTTAGTCGTCTTATTCTAATAACCATATTAATAAATAGGTTATGACACTTTTCCGGATACTTTTCGAACACCCCTTGTAATTTATCTCCTTAGATGGTTATAAATACAGGTCGTTTTCCACGAAAACCACTATTATGCATTTGAACGTTACATATTTAGTCGTTTTACTCCAAAAAAAACATATAAATAAATATGTTATGACACTTTTCCGGATACCTTTCGAACACCCTTCGTAATTGATCTTCTTAGTTGGTTATAAATACAGGTCGTTTCCCACGAAAATCACCGTCATGCATTTGATCGTTACATATTAAGTCGTCTTATTCTAATAACCATATTAATAAATAGAATATGACACTTTTCCGGATACTTTTCGAACACCCCTCGTAATTGATCTCCTTAGCTGGTTATAAATACACGTCGTTTTCCACGAAAAATCACCATCATGCATTTGAACGTTACATATTTAGTCGTTTTTTTTTTTAAAGACATATTAATAAATAGGTTATGACACTTTTCCGGATACTTTTCGAACACCCTTCGAAACTGATCTCCTTAGTTGGTTATAAATACAGGTCGTTTTCCTCGAAAATCACTGTTATGTATTTGAACGTTACATATTTAATCGTTTTATTCTAATAGCCATATTAATAGATAGGTTGTGACAATTTTCCGGATACTTTTCGAACATCCCTCGTAATTCATCTCCTTATTTGGTTATAAATACAAGTCGTTTTCCACGAAAATCACTGTCATGCATTTGAACGTTACGTATTTAGTCGTTTTATTCTTATAACCAAAATTAATAAATAGGTAATGACACTTTTCCGGATACTTTTCGAACACCCCTCGTATTTGATCTCCTTAGTTGGTTATAAATACAAGTTGTTTTCCACGAAAATCACTGTCACACATTTGAACATTACATATTTAGTCGTATTATTCTAATAACCATATTAATAAATAGGTTATGACACTTTCCCGGATTCTTTTCGAACACCCTTCGTAATTGATTTCCTAAGTTGGTCATAAATACAGGCCGTTTTCCACGAAGCTATAATAATCAAGCTTAAATGCTTTCGAAACAAGGGGAAAAAAAAGGAATCGACCTTCGGTTTAAAGTCTCTTGATGTAATTATTGTAATTCAAACGGGACTTAATGAACTGCGGATATATGAAAAGTGATTTTAACTGAAACTATAAGCAGAAATCACAACAGTCATATTTTCATTTATACATATGCGTATGTGTGTGGAAAAAGTATTGCTGATTCGTGAAGACAAATCGCACTGATCGAAACTTTATTCTAAAATACATAGAAACAACTTCCTGGTATATAAGGGACGGGATGTCTGGATCTGTGTGTGTTAAAACTTGAACTATGTCTCATCATATTTGCTTTCCTTATTAGCAGAATGGATAGAGTGTCATACGGAGAATGTAATATGGAGTTGCGACTCTTCTGGAGTTCTGATATTCATATTGGAATAAATTATCTCTTACATTTGGAGTCCGCAGGGTAGTATTTTTTATACTAAAACACGTTTCAGCAGATGGCATCTATCTATCTATTTAGACCGCTACACAGAGATAAATTCCATCGTAATTTCAAAATCAAATTTTATTATCAGGATATCTCATTTGTGATACTCATATTTGCATTCGTTAAATTGCGTTACTAAGCTAGTTAATGGGCTTCAGCATTTAAATTACCTCCTGAAAAACACCAGAAAGTAGAGACAGTTTAACGCCACACATTATTCGAATAGCTCACAAAATTATAGGCCTGGGATATCAGAGAAAATACTGTTGTAAACACACACAAGATTTGCTCCGAGTGATAAACGACCGCTCAAAACTAGTAATGCTTATGAGCGATTTTTATTAATAACCTTTGTTTTAAGATGAACATATTCGAATATTTCATTATTAAACAAATATGGTTAGAAATCAAAACTGATAATTCATGTCAGTTTAGTCATGTGTTTGTCTATTGTATAAAATTATGGTGGCATATATCTGCCAGCCACTTATCCACTTAGCTATGTCGAAACTTTTCTGAAAGATTGTCACATATTCAGTTATAATCTAGCAAGAAGAATTTTTTCAAGTTATCCACTTGATGGAGTGTGTTTTATATATATTAAATTTTATTTAAAGCTATACATCTGTATATTCCTTTGTTTGCTCTTTTTTATCGTTTTTTCTCCCCCTATTGTTCTCTATTTTATTTTTTCTCTCCCTTAGTTTTTTTTGTCTCCATTTCATTCTTTCACTTTATCTTTGATGAATAAGACATTATTTTCCAACATACATCTGAAATCAATTATATTTCGTGTTCTGGATGGTCGCTCTTTTCAACAATTATATGACAATTGAACATCAAGGACACAGCTCTCTCATTACAACCACAGCACTTATCTATTACTTGTATAATTATTAACAGACTATGATCAAGAATTTCATTAAAAAGCGAAGAAGTATTGCTATCTTTTTTTTTTTTTGTGTATTTTTTTAAAATTTGTGTATTACTAACTAGTGTGTGGATTACTAACTAGTTTGTGTATTACTATTTTATGTATTGCTATCTAAACTGAGGGGAAAAGAAACGCCCCATTCCTATTTGATTTCCGATTTTTCAGTATTCGTGATTTAGAATTACAAAAACTTATTATCACCTGCAAATTTGAATATTTTTAATTAAAAAATGATCGTAAAAAATTATCAAATTGTTACAGTTTAAAGAAACGTAATTTTAAATAGACCGGTCGGAGAATTTTCATTTCGAAAATCAGTAGCGTGTGTGTCCACCTCTACTTGCGACAACAGCAGCAAGGCGACGTCTCATGGAACCGCACAAATTGCGTAGCAGATAACGAGTGATTCTTCCCCACTCCTGTTGCAGCTCTGCCGTCGGTTGCTGGACGTTTGCTGGCTGGGGTTGACGTCGACGTAACCGACGTCCAAGGTAATCCCACACGTGTTCAATCGGGTTGCAATCCGGTGAATACGCCGGCCAAGGCAAAACGCCAATGTTGTTCACCTGTAGAAAGTCCTGGGTGGCACGTGCAACGTGTGGTCGCGCGTTGTCGTGCTGGTAGACCAGGTTTTGACGTTGGCGGAACATCGGTACAACCACAGGACGTAAAATCTGGTCTATGTAACGCTTTGCTGTGAGGTTACCTTGGCAGACGACAAGTTGGGTCTTAAACCTGTAGTTTATCGCTGCCCAGACCATAACTCCGCCCCCTCCGTACGGATTATTCTCGACAACGCAATTGTCAACGTAGCGTTCGTGACGTCGCCTGTATACACGGATACGCCCGCCGGCGTTCCATAAGTTGAAACGCGACTCGTCGCTGAAAACCACGTTCTGCCAACGCTGACAGCAATAGTTGCGGGCCCAGGTCAGACGTTGGTAGAACTTTACCATTAATCCCGCGATCCCTCAGTCGTCCTCTAACCGTATAACGACTTATTGGGCGACCACGGTTACCGACTACTAAAAAAGGTAAAAAAGATTAAAAAAGGTAACTCTTTATAGTTATACTCCGTTTCGTATGGTGAATGGGGGCTAAAATGGAATCATGCTTGTTACGTCAGGTCACGTCCCATCCCGCCCGTCCTACACCCACTTTACATGAACTTGTGTTGATAATACCTTTAAACTTACGGTATATCTACTGTTTGTTCTTCTTATCTAAATACTTAACATTTAAACATGTACAAGTTTTATCTGTCTCTTTTCAATATTTAACTTACCGCAAGTACATGTAATGCGTAAAAATGTTGAATTTTAGTTCCGGAAGGAAAGAAAATACAGGAATTCAAATAATGATAAAGAAATACAACAAATAACATTAATGTTGCCAACATCTTTCTCAATGTCACTCAGCCCCTCTCATCGCGGTGGGTTGGAATCTCAGCAGGTTCTCTCGGATTTTCGTGTGAGGAAGTCTTCCAGCTTGTTTGCAGTAGGTTGCTATTCCTTCCCGTGTGCCTATGTGCACTTAGGTATTCCTTCACTTGTAATTAGCTGTATTAAGCTTAGTGAGGTAAAAATCAACAGCCTGTTTATCAATTGCAGGTCCAGAAGACCCGTACGCCAACCCGTACCTAAACCCGATATTCCGGCAGGGTGAGGACAACATCCTCACAACATCCTCTTTACAACAGCATTCGTTATAACAACACCCTCTTTACAACAGCATTCGTTATAACAACATCCTCTTTACAACGGCATTCATTATAACAACATCCTCTTTACAACGGCATTCATTATAACAACAACCTCTTTACAACAGCATTCGTTATAACAACATCCTCTTTACAACGGCATTCGTTATAACAACATCCTCTTTATAACAGCAGTAGTCTTGAAAACTAAAGTGCATAATCCTTCTATGTCTCTATTCTTTAAATGAAAATTTCTTTATTACAGCAAATTTGCTGAAACAAACACTGCTTTTGTAAAGAGAGTTGACTATATATATTTCGAGGGGTGAATGCGAAACTAGGCTAAGTGCATATATCTATATAAGCACTTAGCCTAGTTTTGTTCTCACCTCACGATATGTATATCATTACTTATCATGCACTTATTATTCCATGATCACTTAACGACTACAACAATAACTACTACTATTATCACTAATTTTGCTACTTCTTCTTTAAGGGGTAACAGTGAACACTGATAATAAAAAGTGTAATTTATATGTACATGTGTTAGAAAACGTTACTCAAGAATAAAGCTTGAAGTACTTTTATAACACCGAATACAACTTAAATCACTGAAGTATGTGTCGGAAAATCCGAATGTCAACCCACGTGTGTGCCTCGACGGCGTAACCGGAAATAGATCGAGGGTCACCGTAGTTTAAAGTGAAGCGCCTTAATCATCACTATTTTCTTAAGTGTTAATGGTTCCGGTATTCTAATAATTAAATGTTATAAACCACAAAATCTTACTTATCAATTTATCAATATGCGGGTTTGTTTGTCTCATTCCTTGTCTATTTTCAGTGTCTTTCGCTTAATCTTTTCTCATTGTTTATCCCCCCCTTTTTTTCCTTGCTCATCTTTGTTCCTGTCTAATGCACTTTCTTTACTTCTTCTCTCTCCCATATAGTACTTATGTTTATGTTTCCCCATTTCTCTCTTTCACTTTCCCTTAGATGAATGAGACACTAGAAAAACATATATCGAAAGTTAACTTTCAAGCATACATACATCCGTGAACGACTTTCTTTCGTGTTTCGGAAAGTCGCTCTGTTAAACAATAAGATGACAATTGAATATCAAGTACATAACTTTCTTATAACAATCAAATGTACGTGTGTGTATATTTATGATTGTGGTCTAGTGTTATATTTTTGCAATGTTTATATATTGCTATGTTCTCTTTTTTGCCATGCAAAGAAATGAGAAATTTCAATGTCAACTTTGAAACTCTGAGTGTACAGAAAAATGACCCAGTTATAATAGCATTATGGCCAAAATTTAAAGTTACTAATAAATGCATTATTTATTTTAATAAAGTCATCTACAATATTAAAGAAGTCTGTATATAGAAAGACATCTGTTTGAAAATGGTTTTCCTGATTTATGCCTGTTAATGTCGGGTAAGTGGAGAACATACATTTTAAGTCCGAGCATTGAAGATATGTGATGAAGGAAAATATATTTCATTTCTGTCTTTGTATAAATAAAAGTATAAACTATGAGAATTAGTTTAATTCAAAAGCTAAGAATACATTAAATATTGCAAAATATGCTCTGAGTGATAGAAATTGATAACCGCTAGAAAGAGCTGGCTCGAAACCCGCCAATAATACATAATGCAAAGTAATACTTAAATGCTTAAGGGCGAATTTCATTTGATTTCATTTCATTTAGTATTGTTATTTTCTGAAGAAATATCCGGATAATTCAAGGCCTAACTAGTCTTTTTAGATACTGAGGTAATAATCAATGACAGCTTAGTCATGTGCTTGACTATTGTAAAGTGTAGTTTAAGTATAACTAAGCGAAAAATATGTTTGGTGGAATTTGAGCCCTTGTGACTTAGATTAAGGTGTGCTGTATTATTTAAAATTACCAGTATTGAACTGAAGCAAGCAAAATTTAAATAAAAATAAATCATACACAACTGAGGTGGTATTTTCAAATATGAACATGCATGTATATTTAAATAAATACACAACTGAGCTGTATGTTGCATACATTCAAGGGGACGGACATTACATTGACTAAGTAGAGACATCATCTTTAATTTGCTTCTGGAATACTTGTCCTAGAATTATCATTATTATGTACATGTATTAAGATCCAAGTTGAGTCTGCATAATTCACTACCCTTTTTATTGTTTGTTTAGTTTTGGCAAGATAAGAAATAAGACGAAGAATGGTAATATCATTATAATGTTGTTGTTTTTTCAAATCATTACCATACGCAAGAATTTGTTAAAATGATGAAAATACACACAGAACTTAAAAATCTTGAGATATGCTATATATACACCTGTATATGCAAGCGAATGAATTACACCATCTTGTGATCCCATGCGTATAAATGTTCCATTTCACATTTTCCTATTCTATTTTATGATCACCACTACACATTGTGCAAAATTAATGTGCTAAGATTGTCCTCATTGCAATTAGGAAACAATCTCTTTCAGTTAAATCCACATTTTAAAAACGTAATATTTTCAACTAAAAAGAGGATTTATTTATCCTTTTCTGCATCGGTGAAATTATAGGAATCGTGAAAAATAAGAGATAATTCATGTAACATTGGTAACAAGAAAAAAAAATAAAATTAAGATAATGGAAAAGTAGATCCAAATTACTGTATTCCGCAGTTGCGCTTTAAGGTATATTAACACACACGAGTCACTGTGCAGAGTGACTCCATTTTAAAAAAGAACAAAACAAGACACGTCATGATAAACACTGTACTGTCAGTATGTTTTCCTAAAACATAGACATATTAAAGCATCCACCTTTTAACGGACCTTTGTATTTCCTGTTGTTTTTTAGATATTGTATTTAATGTATTTTGTTTTGTTGTATATGCGAGTATAGTAAATATATAGTTTTATATTGTTTACTTTATGATTTATTTAAATGAATATGATTCAATAGTTTTTCATCGATTCTAATACAACTTACACTGTCATATAATCACCTTCAGTGATTTCAGTGTTGGATCAGTACTTAGGACCTGGAAAGTCATAACCCGCAAACCTTCATGTTTAATACATACCCACAATCTTTGTATCTGTTTTTTTTTATTGAGGAAATAAAATATCAGAGGACCACCCTCTCCTTGCAAGTATATAGCTGATTTGCGATACGATCGTACGTTTTAAATATCATTTTACAAATTCATAAAACTTATAATAACACACTTTTAAAGTAAAGTTAAGGCGTTTATATCTAACCATTATCATCAACCATCTCTGAAGTGCAAAACAGGAAATTATCGAATGTACTCACTTGTATGAATGCACTTCAAATTTTGTAAAACTACGCAGTAGTAGCAGTACATTTGTTGATTTCTGTAGGTTTACACAGTAACTACACCATGGCAGTCATGATCAGAGAGAGAACGAGAGAAACAGAGGGAGAAAGAGTGAGATAATTCCTGTTCAATCAATGTCTTTGATGCAAACTTTACCAAATTGTGAAATATTAGTTTCACATTTATTGATTTGGGTTTGATTTATTTTTAAAATATGGGTGCTTTCGTGAGAAAATTAAGGACAACTGCACGGAATACATATTGAAATATATAAAAAAAGTTGAGTTTGCATGCCATTCTGGATAAAAAAAAAAAATATGTGTATGAGAAAAGGAAAGAGAAGGAGGGAGAAAGAGCGTGCATGCAATTTTATGTATCATGTACATAAATATTGATTTTGCAAAAAAAAAAAAAAATACATATGTAATACAAAATAAAACGTATCAATTTTATTTTGAGAAAAGTTAAACTTAGACGCTTGTACTTTATCTTATGATACTACCTCCCCTCTTCTAAAACATATACCGGAATAACAATTTTGAGTCCCAGGGATTGAGATCGGTCTCAAGATAATCGTTTTAGTTGTGATCGCAGAATTTCGTTATGAAATGATCGACCAACCAATCGACCGATCGTCCATTCTCTTTCCATCTGATCGACCGACAAGTACACTTACGAGGGGTGTTCGAAAATATATTACGACACTTTTCCGGATACTTCTCGAACACCCCTCGTAATTGATCTCCTTATTTGGTCATAAATACAGATCGTTTTCCACGAAAATCACTGTCATGCATTTGAACGTTATATATTTAGTCGTTTGGGCTACAATAATCAAGTTTAAAAGCTTTCGAAACTAGAAAGAGGAAAAGGGAAACGACCTTCGGTTTAAAGTCTCTTGATGATGTATTTATTGTAATTTAAACCGGACTTAATGGACCGCGGATATATGAAAAAGTGATTTTACCTAAACCTATGAACAGAATTCACAGCAACATATTGTCATTTATCCATATGCGTATTTGTCGGAAAAAAAAGGATTGCTGAATAGTGAAGACAAGTCTCACTGATCGGCACTTTATTCTAAAATACATAAAAATAACTTCCTGGTATATAAGTGACGGAATGTCTGTATTTATGTGTACTATGTCTCATCATATTTACTTTCCTTATTAGCAGAGTGGATAGCGTGTCATACGGAGAATGTAATATGGAGTTGCGATGAAATGACAGTGCGTATAGCGGATTGATTCCGGAGTTCTGATATTCATACTGGAATAAATTATTTCTTAATTCTGGGGGGCCTGAAGGTTAGTATTTTTATACTGAAACAACGGTCAGCACATGGTATCTATCTATCTATCTATCTATCTATCTATCTATCTATCTATCTATCTATCTATCTATCTATCTATCTATCTATCTATCTATCTATCTATCTATCTATCTATCTATCTATCTATCTATCTATCTATCTATCTATCTGTCTGTCTGTCTGTGTGTCTGTCTGTCTGTCTGTCTGTCTGTCTGTCTGTCTATCAAGTCAAGTCTATCTTTAAATATGGATAACAATTTGTAATAATCTATGCGGACTTATTTCTTTTATGTATATAATTAAACATTGGTAAATGTGATAAACATATGACAGTTATTTTATAATGATAAACATCAATGCATTAATGAGCTTTTATTTTGATTTGTTTGCTTGCTTAATTACGTTTATAAACGCACCATTTTTCAGGTCAAGGAAGCCATTGGTTACACACAAATATTGATATCTAAAGAAATTCTGCTTTTAAAATTACTTTTATATCATTTGAATGGCCTTTTTATTTTTGCAAAATTACCAAGGGCCATGAAACGACCATGATCTTAAAAGTTACTCTCTGGACCCAAAATATATAATGTATCGTATCTATTACATAAAAGATTAACTCTTACTTCAGCTGGACTTGTTCAAGACAAAAACCAATTCCAGTAAAAAACAACAATTTACGAAATACAAACTTGAAACAAGTTTCCTGGTCCAGAAATTCAATATACCTGTGTAAAATGATGGTTTGAGAACAAAAGACGGACAGAAATAACAACACAATGGATCATTTGATCACTAACATAGAAAGGTTTAATTGTTATGAAACCGGCAGTTTTAAAAACAAAATGACATCAATTGCAAGGTATAATGATCGATTCAAGACATCCAGCCTAAATGGCCTTGTTGGTAACGAGAATGAGTCTGAGGCTGAAGAACAGAAACCCAAAAGTAAATTTGACTCTTAGCAGTGATAGTAGAGAAGAGTTTATAAAAACATGTGGAAAACAGACACAAGCCATAAATTGATGTTACAAATCAAGAATTTTAAGACATCAACACCGCTGAAACAATATAACCAATGAACTATAACGCGGACATTGACCAGATAAAATCATGAGCATTTAAAAAATGAATATATATTACTACCATATTTCAAGGAGATGACGGAATATATAATGACTGAGAACAGACAACACTTTTTTGGTTCTTAAAAACCTTCCCTAGATCTACATAACTCACTGTCCTCTTAATTATTTGTTTTCTTTTCGCAAGTTAAGAAATAAGACGAAATCTGGTTACTACGATGTTTTGTTTTAAAACAGAATCAATATGTTATAACCATGCTAGGGGATGAAATTTAACATTTTTGTTGATCCAATGGGTATATATATATATATATATATATATATATATTTACACATACGTTTGTTTGTGAATTCGCCCTTTTACTAAATTAGCAAAATGACTGGATGATTGCAAAGTGTATTAGATTCTTGATCCGAATATGGTATTTTACATATTGAGATATCACAATAAAATATTATGAATAGTACATTATAAAGTATTATATTAGTTTCAGATGCTTTGTAATATGCAGATGCTTTGTAATATGTGTATTTTGTTTAGTTTTTCGGCGAATACAGTAACTATAAACAATGTCCTAAATTTATTTTATGTTTGTGTATTTGCCTGTACAGGTATATAACTTCATATTTATTTTTAATCAACTGATATGCACGTTAATTTTATCGGTTCCAGTGTTGGACCAGTACTTAGTGCCCGAGGTCGATACCCTAATCAAAATCACTGTTCCCGATTTTAATGAAGAAATAAAATAGTAGTGGACCCCTTTGTCCTTGCAAGTTAAGAGATGATTTGACATAACATCATACACGCAATAGATCACTTCCTTTTGTGTAGATATGCAAATAAAAAAATATACCTGAATACATAGTTATCGTAAATGCCCACAGCCGTGGAAATAAAACCGTAAACATTACCATTTCAATCGTCGACGCGAGTTTCCTTGTGATTTAAAAAATCAGTAACACTTGTAACGTCACAAGCCAACCGACTGTCGCGTCTACAGTATTACACAAAATATAGATGGGATCTTCCATTGGCGCTTGTAGTAAACGAACAGGAGCGAGCTCCTCATGTGTCTTGAACAAATGCCATGCATTAAGACAGGATCTAATTATGATTTTATTTTTATAGAAAAATAAACTAGGTTTTAGTGGTTCGATCTCTATTTTGATCTTCAAAACAAGTATCTGCAATTTGTACATTTGCTACATGCCCTCACAGGTTTAATCGGCCGAATTTTTATTGCGATTGTTCGAATGCATTGTGGGCCTTCGAAATCTTATGTTTTCTTAAACTGACAATTAAATTGCATTTTATTATAAGATGTATTTTTCATATAACTATTTAATTATTATAAATTTAAAATATAGCTTGTACACCCTCTATCTATTGAAGTAACAATTAAGTCGGGAATTGCAATCTTTACGCACCGGTTTGAATGACATGTGTATTATGGATAATGTTTGTCTGTATACATACGTAACGTAAACAAAATGAATTAGCACTATAAAGTTAGTGTCAACAGTTGTTTAGCTAGTAATATCAATTTATGATGCCAGTGAAATGTATTTTGGCAATTTATAAGACTCTCTGCGATAAACATATAACAGGAAATTGTCAAATGTATTCACATGTATAAATGCTTTTCAACTTTAACGAAATTGCACAATAACATTCTTGGCTATTTTGTTAAGGTGTGCATCACGAACACGTCATGATATTTCTTTGGAGACAGAGAGAGAGAGAGAGAGAGAGAGAGAGGCCGTTGAGTCTTTTTTTGGTATAAATTAAATTAAGGCATGTGCATTAATTACTAGCGGATACATGTACATATTTTGTTTTGAACGTTTAAGGCATTCTCACTTTCATAAAACGGATACCAGTTATACCAGAATAACATTTCGAATGCTACGTGTATGAGATGTGTCTGACCTTTTTAATAAATTGGAAAGCCAGCTATTACCTAGGTCACTAGTAAGAATAACTGAAACAATTTTAGATAAACATTTGACAAGCGTTTTAAATATTTGATCGTTGACCGAATTTAGAAAAAAAAACAACAAAACAAAAAAAAAAAAAACGATTGACCAACCCATTTACATAATGAATCACCCTATTTTGGTTATACTGACAGGTTGTTTTCTACGAACATCACTATTATGAATTCGATCGCAATATATTAAGTAGATTGAGTTAGGATAAATAGATTTAAATGCTTTCGAAATAAAGAAGAGAAAGGGAAATACCTTTCGGTTTAAAGTATCTTAGTGTTGTATATAGTGTAGTGTTTATTCTAGATACATTCGATAGGACATAAAACATTATGGATATAAAGGGCGATGGAACCACGATGGAAAAAACACTTCTTGTTATTTGTATAAGTCTATGTGTGAAAAATGAAGTAATATCGGCAGTTTATTCAAATACTAGTGTACATATAGGAACGATAAAAAAACGTCCTGGTAACGAGAGTTTATTTATGCATTAAAGTGGACTCATACCTTTGAAATGACGTCGTTTTTGATGTCAAAACCGACGTTTTTGTGAGATTTAGGTTGTGCGTAAACAAATTATCGTTTCTTTCTTGTTTCGATTCATGTAGAAATAAATTTATTGTTTGCTTAAAAAAAGTACCTTTCTAATGATGTTAATTTCATACGTTTGATTTTACTCAATTTCCCGTAATTAGATTTAATCAGGAAAATTAGCATTGGGAAAAATACATTAAAACAAATTTTCTTTTTTTTTATTTTTACGATGGTTTGGAGTTATATATGTTACACTTTACATTTCCGAAACCTTGCGATGATTAACTGCTGCATACGCACTTAAAACCATTTATTTCTAAATGTTCATTTTAAAATTAAAAACATAGATAGTAGAGGTAGTAAACACGTAATAATTATTATAATTCTAGAAACAGAAGACGTTGTTGTTGTAGTAGTTGTCGTCGTTATAATACATGTAGTATTAGTAGAAGTAGTATTAGTAGAAGTAGCAATTGGTGTAGTAGTAGGAAGTAGTAGAAGTAATAACAATTGCTGTATTAATGTGTTAAAAAGTAGTAGTAATTGGTAAAAGTAGTGATAGTTATGGTGGTACTAGTAGTAGTAGCAGAAGTAGTCGGAGTAGTAGTAGTAATGGTAGAAGTAGTTGTAAATGAAGTATTAGTAGTAATCGAAGTGGTAGTAGTAGCAGTAGCAGAAGTTGTTGTAGTGGTAGTAGTAGTAGAAAAAGTAGAAAAATAGCAGTGGTAGTAATTGTGCTGATGGTAGTAGTAGAAGCAGCAGTAGCAGAATTAGAAGTAATGGTAGAAGAATAGTAAAAGCAACAAATGCACCAGCAGTAGTAGTAGTAGTATAAGCAATGTCAGTAGTAGTTCTAGTAAATGTAGTAGTATCACTAGCGTTTATTGTAGTATAGGTTAAAGGGGTAGTAGAAGTTAGTAATATCAATAGTAGTAGGAGTAGTAGCAGCAGTAAATGCGGAACAGAGCTTAACCAATAGGAGTATTATAATTGTTAACTGAAAACGGACATTCCGTCTCGTGGGTGTAATCGGATAAATTACTTATTACTTTTATGTTATTTATTTTTTATGATTAGAAATTAGCACGATAGATTTTCTTTATATTTCATAAGTATCCTGTTGTTTTAAGAGACTATTTCATCCTTGTTAATTTGACCAAGGATTCGAATCATACAAGGAGGAGGAAAGAAAACAAAATAAAACCCTCATCTTGACATTTTTACCAAACGTACGACCATAATGAAACTTAATTACAATTCATTGAAAAACGTCACGAAATATTTTTTTTTTAATTTCTATATTTAAGGGCTACGCTAAACAATGCTAACTTTAAATAAAAATTAAAAAAGAGAATTAAGATTATATTTTCCCATGCAGATTAAATACGAATTACGAGAAATTGAGTTAAAACTTATATATGAAATTTACATCTTTTGAAAGGCAACTTCATCCTCTACAAGAAGTTTACAAGAACTTTATTTCTATATAAATCGAAACGAAGATTTGTTTGGGTACACTCTAAATCTCAAAAAAAAAAAAAAAAAAAAAAAAAAAGTCGGTTTTGAAGTCGAAAATGACGTCATTTAAAAGGTATGATTCCACCTTAAAACTTACGTATTTATGATTATAAGATATACTTTGATAAATATTTTCAAAACATTCGTTTTATTTGTTTACTTATTATTATCCCGAGAACATTATTTTAATATTCTCCGATATCACACCGTATATACCACACCCGGTTACATTATCCTGAAACTTGAACAACTAACTGATCTTGGAACAATTCTTGGTGTCATAAGCACCATACAATACAGATAACTTTTCTTTGGTATGTCAATCTGATGATCTCTCGATCCCAGGACTTATGCTCTAATCACTCGGCTAACCAGACAACTAGAAATAATCAAGAAAAAGTAATAATTCATTCATACGAGATTGTTTATACTTATTGATATCTGTTGTAGACAGTAAGAATTTAGAATGGGAGGAGACGTCCTGGTTCTTGTCATCTGGCTGAACGTCATGGTATGCGTTGTTGGTAGGTTATTTATATTTGTGGTAATATTATTCAGATTGTTGTGTCGTTGATGGTGTCGTTGATGGTGACGTTTTTTCCCTTTTACTACCACACACCTTTATTCAATTTATCTTTATCTGCACATTTTAACTATTAATTAGAACATTTGATTCAATTCACATGTACATACGAAATGTAATATTAAGTGATAATATTATATACATTATATGATACTTTTCATAACATATCCTCGATTAAATTCATTAAATCATGCTAAAATATGTACTGTTGTTCTATGATTGGTATACGCAAACCTGATGAATGTTTGAAATTTTATACTTTTTCTAGATATAATGGTCTGTTTTCATCTCATTTTATCTTGTAATATAAAGAAAAGATGCATTTTCAGGAAACGCCTGTGACAATTGTGACATTTGCAACAATCGTCGGTGCAGAAAATGTTCATACGGATACTACTTACACTATGGATATTGTTACAAGTGCCCTAGTAACTGTGCCACATGTACAACATCGAGTTATTGTAGCAGTTGTAAAAATGGATTTTACGGGTTAGGGTCGTGTAATGAGCAGTGTGATGAAAGATGTATTGACATGTCTTGTTACCAAGCTTACGGGGAATGTGTACACGGATGTTCTGCTGGATATTACCAGTCTGGCAAAAATTGTGTCAGTTGTCTTAGTAAAATACATATCGCATGTGAAACATGTACAAATGCAAACCAGTGTACGAAATGTGCCGAGGCATACGCTTTGCGTTATTCTGATGGAAAAATTACGTGCAGCCTCTGTTTTCCTGATGAATGGGGAGATCAGTGTCAGTATGACTGCTCTACAAAATGTGCCAATACTACTTGTGATCTGTCCAACGGTCATTGTCAGTATTGTTACTATGATAGATACGGTGAAACGTGCCAGTTGCAGTGTAGTTACGGCTGTAAAGACGGTCCTGGAACCAACGTGTGTGATAGAGGGAATGGAGAGTGTAGATTTGGATGTAAACGGGGATATCAAGGAACAAAATGTGATTCTGGTGAGTTGTCGACCATTTTAACTTTCAAATAATGTTCTCAGTATTTAATAAAATACATAATACCGGTAGTTAACAAATGTATTCGATCTTGACTGAATAGAATGTTAATACCAGTATATTTTACTGGATACGTAGTCTGTGAACAATATGTTTTTGAACATTCATTTCATAATACTAGGCATTTGACGAAAGCAAATAAACATTTTTTTAGCATTATGATATATGTACATAAATCAAATTAGCAAGAAGTCATGAAACATGAAATATACATTGTATTCTCGATGGTAAAGTTAGGTACCTTGCAACGCTTATCTTTCGTTGAATCTTATCTGTCGCTGTAATGCATAGTTTGCTCCAGGCAAGATATATCCGTTTTTTTTTGTGCAAATGAATTCTCGATGATTCGAAAGATGTTCTGTCGTAATGTGTTAGCTTGTAATTTTTATGTGCGAAATATATCTTTACCTTCTACATAAAAATACTGAAACATTCGCTTCTATTACAGCGGAAATTAAAGGGGGGGGGGGGGGGGGTGTACTGTACTGAACTATATAAAATGCATCTTATAATCTTGATAACAATGAAAATCGACAAAAGGCAATTTTACGTGTATGATCGTACGGAACTTTTTTGATAACTTGGCGACTTGGCAATGTAAAAAAATTCAACTTTCACTCAGCTACATGACCCGAATAACAGTTTTATTACGCTTCAGATAGACTTTTATATACATGGATGGTATGGTATGAATCATTCTTACTTTATGCCAATTGAACCTCATCAAGTAATCCCATTATTTTTGTAGCATGTTTATAACGTCGGCTTTTTGGCAGCCATCTTGGATGTTGCATTTAGGTAAAGGTTAAAGGTCATTTATCAAACAAGACTCTTCTGCAGCATCCAAAAGGAAGTTTATTTTCACAAACTTTTAATATTGATTGGAATAAGTCATTTTCTGCAAAATGAAAAAGTAATTGTTTTAATTTGTTTATAATTTACTTTCTTATTGAATTAAGAATCAGGTAAATTTTAGGTAAATTAAGGGACTAATATGGTTTATTTTATTGACTTAATCCCATAGAATTTCCGTCACTGTTTGGTGACGGATTCTGTCATTTTGTCGGATTCCTCACCTCCGCCAGCTTTTATTGACAGATCCGTCATTTTTTATTGCCGGTTTGGTGCCGGAAGGTCAACTTCTATATCAGCTTTCCCGCACTCATTTTCGGGGACTCTAGAATTTATTTTTTAAGCCCATGTATTTTTTATGGTTTATTATTGAGACTTAGGATTTAAATTCTTATTCAATTCTTTAAATAACTTGTGTAGTTAAACTACGTTTTAGAGATACATTAATATTTTATTGAGGGAAACTTATCTTTATTAGTAAATTCTGCTTAAAAAGGGATTATTAGTAAATTTCAGTTATTTGACATATGCGCATTTTTTATGAGTAGGAGTGTTTTATGTACATGTATTGAACTCATTGTAGATCTAAAAGCACTTACTAGTCTTTATTTAGTGTGATAAAGCAAGATGTCTTCCGGATTTATCAAGTTGGATGAAAATAACTGTGTGCATTTATGATTTGATTATTCATCAATCTGTTGAATGCTGTTATAAATAAATCAAGTCATTGATTTTAAAATTAACTAGGCCTTGTTTTTTTTAATTTTCAATCCTCGGTCTAGAATCCGCCTTAGTTACCGTATATATATATATATATATATATATATATATATATATATATATATATATATATATATATATTTAGTTTTTTTTATACAAAATTACTCAGGCATGCCAAGATATGCCCAGATATTCTGGGAAGGAAAGGGAGTGGACTTGGGATGAATGCAGGCGTAGAAATGGGAGGAGCTTGGGAATGTCAGAGTAACTTGGAAGTTAATGACATATTGCTCATTATTTCTCGTAGCATGCCACAGTTTACTTATGCCTTACACAATGTAGTAAATGTCCTACACAAGAAAGACAGTGAAACCCAATAAGAGAAGGATCAGACTGGTTCACATATAAACCTGCAGCCAGCAAAGGATGTTGTGCAGGGGGATACCCAAACAAATTCAGGAATGAAACAAGCTCAGGGTCACAGTGGATATGTTGATTCATGCAATGTAGCAGATAGATGGAATGGTTATGGTTCAGTAGGTCGCGGGTTAGATCCAGCAGTCAAGGTAAAATAACTCAAATACAGATAGGGAATTCTGTAGCAGAACACACAAGACAGCAAAAGTCCGTCCGTTTGATGGCAAGGAGGACTGGAAAGTATGGATAAATAGATTTGAGGCAATAGGAAATAGATATCACAGGTCAAATGATGAAATGCTAGATAATTTATTGCCGAAACTGGAAGGTGCAACCGCAGAGTTCACCTTTTCACAAGTGCCACCACATATTTTGTCTGATTATTATTATAAGCTAGTTCAGGAACTAAATAACAGGTATAGAGTGGTGGAAACACCAAAGACCTTTGCGGCAAAGTTCAGCTTTAGGTCTCAAAAACATGGAGAAACTACAGAGGAATATGCAGCACAATTAAAGAGAATATACGACAAAGCACATGGTTACCGTGGCTCTCTCACCACACAGGAAGATTTGGTTCGCCGCTTTTTGGATTGCTTATGGGATGAAGAAGCGAGGTTTGCTGTGGAGTTCAACAAGGATCCAGAGAACATTGACGAAGCTGTCTTCCAAGTCGTAAATTTCATTCAAACAAGAAGGCGTCTCACGGATGGCAAGCATGATCGTTCAAGGCCACCAATGAGACAAACCACAGATAAAAGTCGGAGGAATGAATTTACCACTAAGAAAGGAGTTCAGCAAAGTCTCAGTATGGTGAGTCTCAAGGAAAGAACCAAAACAATTTGGCAGGTCTAACGTCTCTCCCGTGCTTAATGGCAAAAGCTGTACAAATGAGCTTCTTTTGAAAATAATTAACAAATAAGTTCGACTGGTTACCAGTGAGCGACCAGCCAGATCAACAAATATTGAGCAGAAAACTTTATTGTGTGCTTCCATTGCCGAAAAGCTGGACATATTTCGCGGAAATTGCCTTGAGAAAGCTGAGAACCAGAACCACACCAAAACAAGGTCACACCCATTCGGACAAAGACAAGCTGATACTGAAAAACTGCGATAGAAAATTGACACTTTAAACTAGAACGGGCTAGTCCTAATTACCGGGAATAAGCCCAGGAAAATTTTAACGGTCATAAAGAAAGAGATAAAAAAAATGTCGAGGCATTGATCGGCGTAAAAAGCCCTGTTGTGACGGTGCATACATTAAATGATCTGTAGGAAAGGTTCCGATACTCTTTAGTACAGACACTGGGGCAACAAGGACAGTCATTTCCGAAAGAATTTACAATAAGATGAACCATGAAGAAAGGCCGCTCCTGACAAAAGCGCAATGCTTAACTGGACCTGAAGGAGCACCACTTAAAGAATTGGGGTTGAAACTTGGTGAACTAGAGATGCAGAAAGAATTATATGTAGCAGAGATAGAAGACGATGCATTATTAGGAATGACATACTTCAGGGAGATGAGAGTGGACCTGCTGATATACTCTTGAGTCAGGGACTCATACGGGTCATGAGATACCCTGTATTCAACTAGGGCTAGCTGAAAGTATAAAGCAGGTAATTATTGCTGGCCTGTGTGTAATCCCTGCACAGTCAGAAGCTGTAATAGATGTATTTGTTGAGCAGGAAGAGGGGGATGCCATGTTAGAAAAAAAACAGAGTATGTTATAGAACCCAATGATTTTTCTAGGAAAATTATCCCTTGTATATGGCAGCCTGTTTAATTGATATCACCAACCAATAAGATAAGGATTTTAAAACTCCCCCGACACCTTATTCAAAACATATAGACGGTCGCGATAATTAGTGTAGTTGAGAATGTCGAGATGACACCTTTGGTTCTTAAGCGTTGCGAGGACGAATCTGCATCACAGAATAATTTTTCAGTCGGAAGACTGGACTCACAGAGTAGGAATTCTTTAAGCATGAACTATAGACTTAAAGCTTCCTGAAAATGTTACTAATCAAACCCTTCTGATCACCCGATGGACCTGTTTAAGAGGTCTCAAAACATCTTAATGTACAAGAAAAGGAGGTCTTAGCAAATTTACTGACTCAATATCAAGATACATTTTCCAAAAAATGATTGGGATTTAGGGCTGACTCACCTTAACGAGCATTCAATTGAAACAGCGGATGCTCTGCCAATTAAACAGTCACCTAGGAGAGTACCGATTCATGGTTTGAATCCCATGTCTGCAGTGCTCTAACAATCTTACTAGCTGGTGCCTCTAGTTTTCTGATAGTAGCAACGAGATATACTCTTCTTATAGAATCACAGCTTGGGCTCTCTTTGAACACTTTTACATGGTAAACACTTTAGAGGTCCAGGTCTATCAAACTGTGCACAATCGCATTCCCTTGGGTCTATACACCTGGAAAGAGCATCACAGTAGGCATGCTTGTGACCTGGTTTACTCTATTTCAAAATCATAGTGAGACAAAACCTCTGTCCACCTGGCAATTTTCCCCGGTGATCGTGCGAATCTTGGAAGTCTTTAATACTGCCTGAAAATTCTTGAAGAAACAAACTGCCAATAGCTCTTTTCAGTACACAATAATTGCGTTCAGCTTTATTTAGGGCTCTGCTTGCATATGCAATTACCCGTTCTTGGCCATTTTGAGGAAATGGGCAAACGGAGTTCTAGATTCGCACTATACTGAAATGATAAAAACATTCCTTTGTGGTGAACAAAGTGACTGAAATTTGAATTTAGGATGTTTGGCAGGGGTCTACAGGGCTTCCCCTCATACATCCACAAAACAGACCCCAAATATGATGTCCATGGGTAGAGAGGTAAGACTGCCGGCAGAAGTGATTTTTGCCAAACACGCTGAAGAGGTTGGTAATAAGCAATCAGCATACTGTGAATACGTCAACAATCTGAGGGAAAAACTACAGATAGCCCCCCCCCCCCCCAGCTAGCTAAGATACATATTTGGAATGCAGCTAAAAGGAATAAAGAAATATATGATGCAAAAGCCGTACGTCACAATTACAGTAAAGATGATGAGGTATGGTGCTAGAGGCCCACTTCACTAAGCAGCATCTGAGTTTTCATTAAGTGGCTTTTTACTGCCGCATCTGCAACTTCAGATGCTGGGACAGACAATCCCTGGACCATCATGTGACCAGCTATGCCAGGCATCGCCAGATGGCCAGGGAAACGAGTGTGTGCAGCGATATCCTGATGGAGAATAAGCACCCCTACATCACTGGGCCAACGGACTATGTGGTCCTGTCCAAGGAGAAACCCTTGAAATTCTTCAGGGGTAGGAGAACCAATGCCATGGACAGCGATAGGGAGGATGAGCCAAAGGGACCATCGTCAGCTGAACCGAACCACCAGCACCAGCCTTAGGGATACTGGAGCAAGCAGCCGTCGACGCTGGTATACTAAACTTGCCGTCCAGTCCTCGGATCCTTGCTGGATTGGAAAACCTGCTGGCGGTCATAGAATGTTTGGCTGAGCCCATGACGGTGCTGCATTAACAAACCCATCCGTGGGACCTCAGTCTAAAAAAGAAGCCAGCCTTGTTGCCGTTGGCGGAGACAACTGTTAAGCCACCAGCAAAGAGGGTAAGCCAGGTCGAGGAGCTGCCTCCTCCACCCTTTCCAGATCCAAATTCTTCATCCAGCTTCAGTTTAGATTCCTCCACCTCAGCACAGCAGATAGGGGAAATTGAACTGAAGATAGCAGAGAAGTTGGGGTGATCTATTGTGGAGAACACCCGAGTAGGATGCTAGGAAAGTCCCTTGATTTATGACCAGGGCAGTTGAGTCCATGGCGTGGTCTTGCAAGGTCATTCAGGAAGAGATGGAGGAGGATGGAAGGTCGAAGAGACAGGACCGGAAGAAAAGGAGAACGCCCAGGAAAGAAGACGGTTTGGGGAGGAAAGACGAGAAAACAAGAAGGAGAGACACCATCGTGTATAGTGGTTACGTACTCACTTTTATTGTAAATAAGTTGTCTTTTTTATACAAAATGATAGGGGGCTATTAAGAGATTATCTATTATCTAAATGGTTTAAAATCAGCAAGTTTCATTCAAGATAATGTAAAGGGAATTATGAGTGCAAATATTTAAGTTATAGATAGGTTTTGTTGTTACATTATTAATCATATCAAATCTATTTTATACGTTATGTCTTTGTAGGGTATAGAAAAAACGTAAATGTGATTCTGGTTATCTGATAATGACATGGGAAAATATTTTACTTAAAACTTGATTTCTTGACGATCGAATAGTTATGGTCTGACGATAAGAAACCTTTTTTGTTGTTTGAATAGAATTATGAAAAGACAGGAATACATGTGTAAAAGAAAGGTAAATATACTACATATTATATTTGTTTTATTTCTTCCCGTGTTTCAACGGGTAAAAGTAATGGTTTATTGCTTCCTTTTTCGTAATGTGCATTACACACAAGCTTCAGTTCATAAATGTTCGGGAAGAAGAGAAATATCAATTAAAATAACCACCAGTAACACCAAAGTTTAGGAATACTCCAAGTCATAGTGGTGTAAACATATTCCAATTATGAAATTTATAACTTCTATTCATTTAAAACTATTTTTCAGTCACCCAGAGGTGACCTATTTATTATCTCCGTCATAGATATAAGGGGGTCGGAGAGCCATCCCCCATATACATTACAAACATTTTGTTAAAAAAAAAATGAAAAATGAAGGATATTTGAAAAAAAGATATATATACACGATGTACAATGTTATACAATATGTGAGAAAAATGACTTCACAAAAGCGGTATTTATATTTTTTTCATTTTAGAATGATTTAAAAATAATGAAATCTTGGTATAAATAATTTAAAATGTTATTAAATTTGCTTCTTCTTTCACTGATGAAATAAGTTCGATATATGCAATGTCCAATTTGACACAGAATAGTATTTACTAAGTTATGAATCTATTTTATAGCCTATAATAATGTTTTCCAAAGTATTCATTGGTTTATTTATGCCACATCTTTTGTATACCGGAACTGTTTAAGATATCGGAATGAAATGAAGAAATGGTCATAATCTTCTATTTCCTTATAAAAAATAAGAGTGAAGAATCTCTCATCTTCCAGTTAAATAGATTAAGATTTGTTGAAGTAAGATTGTGAAGAGCTTTATACTTAAACTGTTTTTGGAATTTTTAAAAAACCTTTCCAATTAACTTTTTTA
>CM037791.1:31013557-31034754 GCA_021229015.1 Solen grandis | reverse complement strand
TTTATTGTTCTTATGCATGCGTATATGAGTCCTTAATTTGTGTTAAAATATTCGCGTTTTTGTATATTATTGACTAATTAAATGGCTCATGAAAAGAAAAAAAAATATGGCTCCAATTTTTCAAATTTGGCACATCCATTGGTTCCAACAAATTATAGCGCTGAAGGCACTTGAGTTGGGTGTGTCTCAAATTAATGCATGATCTTGGTCGTGGGCTCTCATGCATCTAGGTTTCACCTTTTTTTTTCTTCTTTTTTTTTGTCTCCAGTATTCTTATTTTTCTTTTTATATAGTGTCTCTTTTATAAATATTTCTGTCTCCAAATCTTTCTCCTTTTCTTATCTCAGTCACTCTATCTCATCCGCGATTCCTTACCCGCTTTCAAAGTAACTAGCGACATTTTTGTCCATTGTCTTCTCTCATTACAGGCTTTTTTTTCGACACACGAATAAAGGTAGACTATAGTGAAAGAAAAAATGAAAGTTTTACTAGTAAAGAAATGCAAGAGCTATAAAGAGGAAGAGACTTTGAAATGGGGAGTAGCTTAAGAGCTGGATACAGTGTATGTAGCTTTTAGTTGAAGAGATAAAGATAGCCGAAGATGGGGAAGAGGAGACCATAGAGCAAGGGTATTTAAGATGAATAGTAAAACGAAAGAAGAAATGTAAAATATGTGCATGAGAGCCCACGACCAGGATCATGCTTTAAGTGAGACCTTAACCGTGCAAAGGTAAAGGCCGATCGAGTTCGCACCCGGCGAACGTTAGGGTATGTCTGCATTGTGCAGAAACTTTCTTGGGTCTGACTGCCGTCTCACATAATCCACACTTTATATACCCTACTTGTAATATCTTTCGAACGGGTTTTAAATTGATTCTATATTTAGATTTATTAGTCTTTTCTGAAAATGACTGTATTTCTTTGAACATTAATTATTTCACTGAAATATGTTAGTAACTAAGTTAATTTACCTTCCAGAAGCTCAACAAAATACAAATAACTAACTCGGTGTTTTCAAAACAGAGCTTATTTTAGTATATATATTTTTTCTAAAGAAAGACAAAGGACAGTGTTATAGGTGTTTTAAATCGGTTTACAATAAGGCTCCAAAGTTGGCCCAGTGGTAACGACTCTGTCTACAACTCCTCTCAGTATCACTCCACGTGGGTTCGTAGCTCGGAGGTGAAAAACAAAATATATATAAAAATGTCTACCAATTTAGTGCTAGATTATAATACCAGACTATTAATTTTATTGACTTTAAAACTTAATACTTTTTTAATTTTCTTCAATTTTTATCGTTTTGAAAAGGACCTACAGTTAATCTATTGATTATTCAAGATTCATATCTCATTCAAAGTTGTTTTTTTAACTAAATGATTCAGTATTGAAGCAAACGCTAGAAAGGTTCAATTTTAATCCCGGGGCGTATACTATAGCTTATAATCGCAATGTTTCGGACATGTAAACATATTTCTATGGAAGGGAATATCCGCCAATATTCTAATACTTACTTGTTGGTAATTTGCAAGGACTGCATTTCTTATTTTTATTACAAAATATCTATTTTAACTTGTAACTTTTTTTTTTTTTAAATTCTACTTATGCCAGCAAACTCTCAATATTACATCTAGTGACTTTACAAAGTTCGCCAATCAAACGTACAATGATGCAATGTTCTCATAACACACAATGCTAGTTGTCAGGGAAACTGGCATTGTCGAACATGAGGTCGCTAGACGGCGCTTTAAACTGCGGGGAACCCCATCTATTTATAGATAGATGGGGCACTGCACTTCACACGGAAGAGCTCTGGATTCTTTGGTATGTACAGGTTTAATTTTCCCCCCATGTAAAATACCAAAAAGAAAAAAAGTGTTTATCTACTTCAAATTCTTGCTGAAAATCATGTAGAAATTCTGTGTAGATCTTGTTAAGTTCTGTCTGTAAATCTGTCCGTACCTACACGAACTATTATGTTTCTATTATGTTTGGCGAACTTTGTAAAGTCACTAGATGTAATATTGAGAGTTTGCTGGCATAAGTAGAATTATCAAAGTTACAACGACATCAGTTTGTAATTACACTGTAAACACGCTGCACATTTCTAAATTGATTTAGAAAAAAAAAATGTTAAAAGTTATGAATAAAAATTAGAAAATGAAATGCAAGAGTTGAAATTTGAAAATACTAATTACAATTATTAATTCAAAAATTACAAGTTAAAATAGATATTTAGTAATAAAAATAAGAAATGCAGTCCTTGCAAATTACCAAACAGTAAGTATTAGAATATTGGCGGATATCCCCTTCCATATATTTCGGGTACCCCAAATTTTTTGGATAATAAGTTATCACAATGTCAGTATAAGAACGCTTAAAGACGATCGCGACAGTTTCATCTTTCTTTTTTTCCCAAACGTTTAGAATTTCATGACACCGTTATTTTGAAACAAAAAGTACAAACAAACAGTATTTGTTTTAAACTTTATTCTTTCTGATGTAAAAACATTGATTTTTTTTCTGATTTTTTCAATGAATACTTTTTTGGTACTCTCAGTCCATATACCGAGGTAGTGTTATCCTAATGCATTAGTTAAAAATACTGCGCGTTTTTATCATATTTCATTATGATTTTACAGTTTTTGGAAGTACCTATCACCCTTTAAAATGCTCCTACGGCGTTCCAGGGGCATTTTCCCCCGGGGAAGCATGCCCAAAGACCCACCCTAGCCATGGTGCGTATACCGAAATTGGGTCCAGGCACGTCATTGTATATTCATGTACTATGGAGACGAGGTAAACACCTCCCTCAATTGGCCCCTGCATATATGTCAAATTGGATAAGAATGTGTATACAAAATAAAACTCAACAGTGTTTATAAAAAAAACAATACAAGATTGTGTATCAGTATATGAACATGTAGTACGATATCTCATACACAACAAGTTTTATTTCTTTATTTTTTTAAGTAAGGATTCAATCAAATTTTACGAAGTGACTGTCGCGAAAACCCATGACATAACACAAAAAAAACTGCCTTGTGCTAACATACATGCAAGAATAAAATATTAAAATCAAATGGTATTTAAGGTCAGGTTTAAATGGTCATTTGTGTTTATACGTTAAATGGACTTACCCGGTTTAAGATGACCAAACATCTGAAGAAAATTCAAACTCAAAGAGCATGGTGGCATGGGAATGCAGTCAAAATCAAAACGAGGCTAATATTTGATTTTTTTTGACAATTTTTTTTTAGTTTAAATGTTTAGTTTCAATTAAACAAATGATATTAAATCAAATAAAAATATTAGAAAGATTTAGCACATTTATCTTCCCTACTTATTAATATAAAATTGTTTCCTATTTACTTTTTGAACCTACACTCCAAGGAGAGTTACATCCTTTGTGAAAGTAATTTTTGATATCAGCCCGATATAGGACCGATATGTGGAAACGATCTGAATTTTATATAGACAAATCCTTGTTTATTTACACTTGCACAACAAGATATGTTTATGTGCTGTTGATATTTACATTTGGATTCATGATATAATTTACTCTATGCTACTGGATCTGCAGGTTGGGATATCGGCTGTATATCGGCCCTATGTCGCAAACTGATATCAGTGTACTGATATCGGCACGATATACCCATGCTTGCTGGGTGTATATTAATAAAAAAAATGCATGAAAGATAGATAAAAATACCTTTAAAGTGAAACAAATACTTGATAGTGGTAGTTAGGAAGAGAAAATTTTTCCTTTAATGCAATGTATCGGAAAGTTGTAATGTCACGATTTTTTGATTTTTTTTTTTTGCAATACTTTAGGCCGTGCAGTATTTCCTTAATTTACATCTTATATGCTTATAAAATGGCTGGAACTTGATTTAGCGAGGAAACGGATTTACTTTTGAGCCACTGACAAGCTGGCAAGGTCATACGCTTTGAAACATTTAAAGAAAAGGATATCTAGAAATAAAAAATGCGTTGTATATATACATCTGCCTAATAAAACTGCAAGCAGTATCCACAAATTATATATATACATCTGCCTAGAAAAACTGCCAACAATGTCCTCGAATTGTATATATACATCTGCCTAGTAAAACTGCCAACAATGTCCTCGAATTGTATATTTACATCTGCCTAGTAAAACTGCCAACAATGTCCTCGAATTGTATATTTACATCTGCCTAGTAAAACTGCCAACAATGTCCTCGAATTGTATATTTACATCTGCCTAGTAAAACTGCCAACAATGTCCTCGAATTGTATATTTACATCTGCCTAGTAAAACTGCCAACAATGTCCTCGAATTGTATATTTACATCTGCATAGTAAAACTGCCAACAATGTCCTCGAATTGTATATTTACATCTGCCTAGTAAAACTGCAGGGATGTAATATATACGTTATATACTGCCCATTCGATCTGCCCATCAAGAAAACATTAGGGTTGCGATTCTTGTGTGCTATATAGGTATATATAGACCAAATAATGAAATATACATTTGAAAATCATATTATGAACAAATTTTCATACCTAGAAATACGTCTTCCCATAACCTTAGTCTGAGGACAACTGCCCGAAATTACGGTCAAACCGGTATATATATATATATGGTATATATATATATATATATATATATATATATATATATATATATATATACTTTGTAAAACATAAACTTAGCAACTGAAAATGTTGAAATATGTATGAATATAATCAAACAGTATGTGCTTTCGTTGTTAAAACACAATTATCCAAAGCGTACGTTTTCAAAGTATGTATATATTCATTCATACATACACAATATATTTCTTTTCATTTATTTATTTTTAGCATGTTTTTTTATTAGCATGTTTCTTTTGAGAGAGAGAGAGGGAGGGAGAGAGCTTTGTATCTGAACGTTCGCCTGATGTTTGATTTAGTATATTCTGTCGATTTTCCGTCCGTCCGTCCATCCAGCCATCAATCCCTGAGTTCTTTCATCCATCCATTGCATAAGATGTGTCCCTTTTTTTTTTCACAACTACACCTGGTTTTATACTCTACCATAAAAGTTAAGCAACGTAAAACCATAGTATAACTACATTTTTTGCTCACCTGAGCACGAAGTACTCGGGGTGAACTATTATGGTCAGTGACCTACTGTGGTCAGCCATTGTCCGTCGTACGTCCGGATATCCATCCGTCAACATTTTTTTGTACGCTTTAGCATCTTCATTTCTTCTTCAAACTTCATGACATATAAATAATATCTCTCGGTTTAGTTTGATTATGGTTGATATCAGTTCATAAGGTCTTGAGTTATGTCCCTGATTAAAAATGCCAGATTTCAATTTGTGTACACTCTAGCATACATGTATTTGTTTCATAAGTAATCTTCTTTAAAGGTCATGAAGATATGTATAGCCATAATCTCTCTGCTAAGTTCCATTAAGACTGATATCAGCCAAATCAGTCAGGAGTTATGGCCAATGTATAGACTTACACAGGAAAACCACAAGGCCCAGAGTTAAGATATTTGGTGTGTAACATAGCCAAATGGAACTCTTCCAAGTTTGTTCAAATTATGCCGCTGGAGTCAAAGTGGTCCAGCCTATGGAATCACTTGATTTTTTTTTATAAATAGACATATATATATAGGATATTCTTTTTAAAAGATTTCTTTAAACAAGGTCTAGAGCTTAGATATTTGGTGTGTGATTGACAAACCATATGGCTTTTGGGATCAAAATTTGCCACGCCCAAAAATGTTCACTGTTTTTACATAGACTTAAATAGGAGTTAAACTTTTCAATTTTGGAGCACAGGTACAAATTTGTTTGTGAAATTTAACATGATCATTACCCATTGACCTACTTTTGTATTTTTAAGCTACGTTTAAATGTAATGTTTGATGTGTAGAATTGAAATGATCTTGCTTTATTACTGTATGGATATAATGAATTTAGTGTGACTAAGCTATAATATAGTAACGTGTCTAGGCAATCAAGACAATGTTTGTCAGGTGAGCGACTTCAGTGCCATTATGGTCCTCTTGTTATTATTTATAACTTATTGTGTTCAAGTATTGTGAATCGGAGTATATAGTTTGTTAGCTGATATTCTGTACAGTTTGCATAAGTCTATCACTGTTTACATATTTATGCATTCGAAATATTCATATTCATTTTTAACTGTGTATATTAAAAGACATTTATTGCAAACACAATAACTATGTATATCCATTTTCAGTTGTCTTTGAAACAATTGAATTTTCATAATGGCTGTATTGCCATTATTGACGATATAAGTGTCCTTTATGTTCGAATAGGATAGCGGGGTCTCCGTGTATGAGTGGTTATGTTCGGTGAGTTACCACCAATCAGCCTCTAACTGCTCCCGGTTCAAACCCACAGAGTTTCGTGTGTGTGTGTGTGTTTCAGGTGAGGAGATCTTTCGGATGACTAGCTTTTGTTTTGTTTTTGGTGTTTTTTGTTTGTGTTGATGTTTTTTCCTTAATTTGAACGCCCCATCGACAATATTTCGGTCATTTTGGTGACTGCTGTCTATTGTAGGCATATATCTTTATACCACACTGCGATATGCGGGTGCCGTGCCCTGCTTTGACACACTTTCTGGAACACTGGTAATAAGGGCATGTTGTTAATTTGGATAAGGCAGAATCAAAGGGCAGCATGGCGTATTTCGGGACCCTAAAAGGGCAGCATAGCACATCGCCATGGAAAAAAGGCCTAGGGGAAACACTTTAACCGCAGAACCCTAATTATGAATAATCTCCAATTAAAGATCAATACATAGGCGAAATTAATGAATCACTGTCAATTGCCTTGAAATTGAAAATTATGTGTTTGAATCTCAGTCTGGTATTTTTCTTTCTTTTTCTTTTTGGTCGTTATATCTGTATCACTTAAATCGTATTTAGAAATAAAAAAGAAATGTTTTCTACTCTCCCTCGTTTATGTCGGTGAAGTCTTTGTTTCATGACAGTGTTGGTCACATTGCATGAGTAAACTTCGGCGAAATCGGTTAAATGTAGCATATGGAATCCTTGGGTATCACATGACTTGTTCCGCAACATGTCATCTTCACCAGCTCCTAGCAGCGAATTCATAAGTTCGGCCTGTGAAGTGAGTGCATGCGCGAAAGGTATAACCAAGAAAAAATGATTTTAATCCTCACTTACCGATTGTTAAATTTTAAACGCCGTTGTAAAGGATTATATTATTCACATTTTTTTTGCAAAAAAATCCTGCAAACTTTGAGGAAAATCCCATTATGTTACAGACGGTACGCTTTTAAAATTTCATGTTAAAAACACACATTATTTTGAGCTTGGAGTATGTTAAAAATAAATTCAAATTAAATGAAAATTATATCAAATGTGTTTTTGCTTTTAAGTTCTGTTTCTGTATGATATAACAAATTGTTTAGCCAAGCTGAAGTAAATAATTTACACATATCCTAGTTTGGAGATAGAATTTCAAACTAGAAATGTGTCCATAGGACACGGATGCCCCCGCTATTATGTTTATTACATGATATTTTTGTCAGTGAATATGAAAAACTTGAAATATAAAAGATGAGTTTAATATCAAATGAGCCCTGTGACCTTTAACTCAACCAAGTGATGTGACCTTGACCTTGAAGCTAGCAACCTGTGCTTGTTTTGTGACACAGTGTTTTGTCCTAAGGATCCCTCTTTGTGCCAAGTTATTTCAAAACACAATCATTCACAACAAAGTTACAGCCCGGACTTGATTCACGGGTAAACTAGGTGCTGATGCCTTGACCTTCAAGCTAGCAACTCACATTGTTTTTGTTCGCAACACATTGTTTTGTCCTAAGGATCACTTGTGCCAAAATATTTCAAAACACAACCATTCACAACAAAATTACAGCTGGGACACATTTTTAAGGTCAACCAAGTGCTGTGACCTTGACCTTAAAGCTAGCAACCATGTTTTTGTTCGTAACACATTGTCTTGTCCTAAGGATCACTTGCTCCAAGTTATTTGAAAAACAACCAATCATGACCAAAGTTAAAGATGGGACAAGATTTTAAGGTCAACTGAGTGTTGTGACCTTGACCTTCAAGGTAGCAACCTGGTTCTTGTTCGCTACACATCATCTTAACCTAAGAATCATTTGTGCCAAGTTATTTTAAAAAGTGACCATACATAACACATTTATTGCTGGGACACGATTTTAAGGTCAATTGAGTGTTGTGACATTGACCTTCAAGCTAGCAACCTAGTTCTTGTTTGCGACACATCATCTTGTCCTAAGAATCATTTGTGCCAAGTTATTTTAAAAAGCGACCATACATAACAAAGTTACAGCTGGGACACGAATTCTTGAATACACACACACACACACGGACAGGTGTAACACTATATGCCCGTCGCCATTTCATGGCGGGGATAAAAAAAAAAATTTTTAGGTATAACACTATATGCCCGTCGCCATTTCATGGGTACAATGTATAACATGTTTATCATTTTTGTGATTCTAAACATAAAGCATTAGTGCCCCAGAACCTTATGAGAACCCATTCATCATTTAAGTATGAACATGGTCCCTCAAATGCTTAAAAATATTTTAGCTCAGATGCAAATATCTTTCAACTTGGGAGTTACATTTTATTTTGCTCAAAGTCTATAAAGGCTTGCATTTACTATAAAAATTCCATGATCACGTGATGTACCATGATTATAATTTATTGATGCTTGGATAACGTTGAGCAGGGTATCGCTGTATGACGTTCAGTGACATTGCAGTCAACCAAGTAGAACACATTTGTCATGCTTAAGATATAGGCTAATGAATTCTGTCAATTCATTAAGCATGCAACTGTGCCTTCATAAAGTCGTAACTATATCTATAAATATGTAAATGAAATTTAGTGGTAGGATATACCAGAGTGATAGGCGGTTGCTGTTATAGATAGATCCTTAATCAGTACGCTTGCAATCATAAAATGTTGAAAGTAAACAAGATATTACATTATTGTGCTATTTTTGTAAGTCATAATCATATATTAAATATCTTCGTTTTGACAAGTTGTGTGTGTATGTGTGTGTGTGTGTGTGTGGTATCTATATATACAGTATTAAAGAGGCGCTGGTGTGTGTGTGTGCGTGTGTGTTTAACCCTTTCCCTCATAGAGGAAACCATGAAAAGACCTTGGCGAACACTCGCAGGCTGATCAGGTTTTATGCTGTTCGCTGCTCCTCAGTGATCTGGAAATGAGGATTTTGTTATTAAATTTGGTAAGGTTTAACTGTGGTTTTCTGCAGATCAGGCTTTATGTGGTACCTATTGAGGGCGTCAAAATGAGTCTATATGAGGGAAGGGGTTAAATACTGGTTACTAGACAGCTTGTTACCATTTATATGCAGCATTAGCTTGGCCCTTCATCTTACTACATGTGGTTGCATACTTGGTGTTGAAGCGGTAAATTATTCAGCCGAATAGTTTGCGCTACAACTTTATATTTTCCCATTTCTCTCTCTTTCTTACATGGCCTTCATATCATTCAATGATAGTTACTGAACTATTGTAGTATATATATATATATAGATTTTAGAACTGTATCATTTGTATATCTAAATTATTACTCATTTCCTTAGTAAATGTCAGATTTTGCTCATACAAGCGTTGCTTTTAGTTCTATAATTCTGTTTTCCTTAAAAGAATATACGTATGATCTCAGTATGTACTTGAATAGCACGTGTCAAGAAATTCTATAATTTAGGGCCTACACCTTTAAAGGCTTCATTGATTCATGGTCTCTATATATAAAGACCCCGTTTGATTATAGGTGGCATGATCAGTTTTCTTAACCCGCTTTGTCAGTTTTGAATTGTCCGCGGGCGCGATTAACATATCTGATTTGTATGAATTGATGTTGATTTTGATGTAAAAAAAATTATCTGTCGTCCCGAATAAAATTTTTACATATTTCAAATATCGTCTTTAATTTATACAGAATACGGTATATGAATAATTCATTGGATATCTGTGTCAAAATAATATTTATAAAACAATACAAAGACTGTGTGTTTTTAGTTGTGTGTGAAGTCAGTCACACCAACTATAGTACCTACATTTCTGGAACCCCGTTTTCTACATTTAAAACCGAATAACTCCTCAGTAGGATCAATGTGATCGAACGATTGTATGTAACTCTACCACATTTGTATGCTAAGATATAGCAAAAATGTTTAAAAATTAACGCTGTGTCAAGAATAAATGCATACAAGCTACACAATCGTTTGTGAGATGAAAACATCAAAGAACTTATATTTCTATGCTGTTTATGCGGATGAATATTGGTTGTTTTGATTACGTGAACGCCGATAAGATAGAACTGTCATCACTGTAACTGTCAAAATAATAATAATAATAAAACATTTTGTGTTTTCATTCATCCCAATACACATTAATTTCACCTCATTAACGCTCTATCAGCGAGTGCACCACCCCTTATTAATATCAACACTATGAAATATATATCCTCAAGTATTGAGTTCTCGCCATATTGGTACGCATAGTTCCGCGAGTTCTAAAAATAGATATTAAGCTCTGTCCACTTGTTTCCTCTCGCAAAGTTCCCACAAACAACCGAAAATATTTCTATTAACTACCTCCCAAATGCAGAAAGCTTATCTCGAAGGGCATTAGATTTAGATATTTTTACACAGGGTTACATTCATGATATTAAGATTTATGAAGAAGAAAACCTATTACGGGCATCGGCGAAATGTTATTGTTCAACGAGGAAGACAGACACGCCACATCAGATCAACCTTGATTTGAATGTCACCTCAGAGAAAATATCTGATGCATTCTGTTCCTGCAAAGTTGGGTAGCGAGGGTTTAACAAATTAAACCGCTCAAGCTCGGCGCAGCCGAGCGAACGGTTTAACTTGTTAAACCCTCGATACTACTCCATACTATGGAACGCCGTAGCTGTCTTATATTATCAAATTTTACTATATAAATATCAAATATTATTATACAAAGGTATGAAATAAGTTTATATAGATTAATTACCTATATATATACATGAAACTTTCTTATATTTAGATCAAACTACACTTGACAAAGATATACTGTTATTATATAACTATATTTGTACATTATATAAAGATATAAGTTTGCTTCTAAATAATATATTACCGATATATAAACATAAAATAATCGTATGTATGGATTAATCTTAACATGAGAAAGTGAATCTGATAGTATATAAATACATTTCATCATTATATAAAGGTATAAACCTACTTGATCGGTATGTAAACATAAAATGATCTTATATGTAGATAAAATTACACATGCTGAAGACAAAATGTTGTTTAATCTATATATTTTTTATGATATAAAGGTATTTAATCTATATATTTTTTATGATATAAAGGTATAAAATTAATTTATAAATGTATATAACCAATAAATAAACATAAAATAACACTATCTTTAAATAAAAATACACGTGAGAAAATAATCTGCTATTTTATAAATATAGCCCATCATTATATAAAGGTATGGATTCATCAGTATCATTTTAGAAAGTTTTTGGCTCAAGGTGAGCTTTTGTGATTATGAAATGTCAGTCATTTGTCAGCATCTTGTTTCAAATGTTATGTAGACAAGTACTTCTGTTACGTGATTGGCACGTGCCAAGATTTTCTTGTGTCTCCACGATTTCATGATATTGCATGTGATGAGAAAAGAAAATGTGGAGTTGAATGAAATGGACTTGAACCCGGGACCTCGCACTCATAAGAGAAATACGGAGCAACCAGATCACTTACACAAAATCTCTCACTGATATGAGTTACTTATAGACTGTAGCATACTATCCTGTCAATACTGAATTCATCTTGAATT
This sequence comes from Solen grandis, assembly GCA_021229015.1. Taxonomy (NCBI): domain Eukaryota; kingdom Metazoa; phylum Mollusca; class Bivalvia; order Adapedonta; family Solenidae; genus Solen; species Solen grandis. The sequence continues at coordinate 31,022,843 of CM037791.1, read as the reverse complement.
AATATAGAAAACAATTTGCAGTGTTCCTGAGCAACCCAAAGGCCAGACATTCCAAAAAGTGTCTGCCTGTCTGACCTGACTAGTAATTTCTATTTTAGTCCTTTCGATATTTAACCCTTTCCCTCATGTAGACTCATTCTAACGCATCTACCCATTCCCTCATGTAGACTAATTCTGACGCATATACCTGTCGCCTCAAGAAGACGGTTTTTGACTCAATTACCCCTTCCCTTATATAGACGCATACGGACGCAGTTGATTTTTAAGTGCCTAAATATCTATATAATGTTTATCATGTTTTTACCATTAAGTTTTTTGAAAACTTTAATCATATTGCAAACTATATGGATGAAAAAAAAGATAGTGTTTATTCAGCAAGAAATTTGCAATAATTTAACCATACTATCGTCTTCGTAGGTCGCAAGTTAGGAGAATTCAATTCACAGAGGAAGATCGATTATGATTTGAATTATGCGCGTATATATATTAACTTATTCTTTTAAATAAATACGTTTGATTTGAGTTAAACATAATTTCAATTAAATAAAAGTTACGTTCTGTTGTTTACAGCATCTCTCGAGTGGAAAATTAACAATTTAAATCTATTCTGTTCGTGCTATTTTTAAAACAATTACTAATGTCTATAAAAAGATCATAACGATGCTCTCACTATAAAATACCGGACCTTCAAAAAGTAAACTTTTCAGGAGAGGGAAAAAAACTGTTTTTCTCGAAAAATAAAAGTAGTGCGAGAAACATTTTGTTTTTAATTTAAATGTCATGGGATATGTTATTAGCGTGATATATCAATGTGACAAAAATGTTTTTTCTTTTTTAAATAAATGTAATTACGGCATTTTCTAAAATTAGTTTGCATCTTCGGCATTATAAAATCCATTATAAAATGCAGAAAATGCATTTTCTATCTGAAAGGTGTAGCTACGTGAATTTATATACATAAACAGATTAGTGTGGTTGTATGAATTTCATACATTTTACTCTTTAAACTTAAATGCTAGGATGCCTCCAAAATCATAAAAGTGGTAGATTGAAGATGATGAAGTCCGGTAGTTACATGCCAGTCTGCGGATCCGAAGTTGTAGGTTCGAACCTCGTTAAAGGCAAAACTCTTACATAACTTTCCCAGGCGCAAAGTACTGGACCGTTGAGAGGGAGTTATAAGAACTTGTTTCTCAATCTAAGTAAACAATATGTTTAGATTAGGTATGACTATTTTTCACTCATTATATCAACCTTTCTTACATTCATTACTTTGTGAGTTTAAGACACAATAACATTTATTTCAAACGTTCATTGCAATTGTGAAGTTCTTGCAAACGTATAATTGCTTTATTCTAGTTAAAAAAACTTTTATGATGTTTTAAACATTACTTTCTACATGAACACAAAATAATTTTGACGAAGCACTAGCAATAATTTCATGGCGAATAATGTAATTATGTCCCGTAAAGTAACACCACCATGGGGATTGAAATTTAAAACAAATTCACGATTAATTTTGAACTTTTTTTTGTATTTCCAATGCTGTAAATAATTACTTTTTTTTTCAATTCCAGTTAGAACTATGTTTTCAAGATAGTCCATGATGCACGTTGTGAACGTGTTAGCACCTAAATCTGCTACAGTTTCATTCCTAAAATAGTTCATTACGGATTTTGAGGAAGGCTCAAAAAGTGTAAAACTGTGGCAGCATAATTTGGTCTTATAAAACATGCAACTTGATTCTAGCTTTGGGCAAAGCAAGAGGCTTTGTACATCCATTGTTATGACATTTTTGTTTTTTGTTTTTACAACTTCTTTGTCAACAGCTTTTGATTTTTGTGCTTTTTTTTCTTAACGTGTTCATTAGGTATCTTTTTTAACTGTTTTAGCCTTAAAGCCTACACACAGATGACATTGTTTGTTTGGGTTTAACGTCCCACCGACAGTATTTCAGTCATTTGGAGACAATGTCTACTTTAGACAGATATAGTGCTGCCACACTGTAGTATCACACCGTAGACATGTGGAATGAAACCACACCCAGTCATATTATCCTGACACCGGGCCAACCAGTCCTGGAATTACCCTTATATGCTGAGTGCCAAACCTCAATCACATTCAATTCAGCAGAAGATGAATCTGTATTTGTCATTTCTGTACATTTATTGGCATTAAGGTTTCATACTTCAGATCTAGTGAACATTAACTGTTGTTGTATTGGAGTTTACCGTCGCTGCGATAGTATTTCAATCATATAGCGACGTCCAGCTAATTACAGGTGGAGGAAGACCCCGAGTACGCAGAGGTACCCGGGTAGGACCACCGACCTACCGCACGCCGAACATTAACTGTTCCAATATCATTATTTTTATCACTGTCATCACCTTTGCTTGCGTAATTGCCTCTTTCTCTTACAGCTCAACGTTTAGTCGGGATCATTGACGTCATCATAAAAAAAATACTGAGTTGTTCTTCATTATAATGATCTGCGTTCAATATAGTCGCTTTGGACACTAGGATTTCTATGTTCTGTCTTGCTTCTAAAGTCTCTCCTTCATCATACTGTATGTCCTTGTTCATATGATTTGATTGGTCACCATTTCCTAATAATTGTATCACTTCTGTGACAAGACCCTCATTATCATCAAATGTTCTCTGATTCAGCTCGAAATGCAAACAATTCTTCCTATGAGGTATCTAAACATTGAAGTTGTTCTAATTTGTACTTGATTTCATTATTGCATAATTGATCATATCGTTTTCATGGTCAATATCAAGGATCATTAGACTGTTGTTTACGTCATTTTCGCTGTTCATATGTATTGCAATGCTTCTTGCTTCGCCTTCTTTCCCCACATTCAATTCACTGTTGCTTTCGTCAACTTCACTGTTCACTTTTATAACTCTGTTCCTTATCTTTACTGTCCAACTTTATTGCACTGTTCCCAGCAAGCATCGAATATCGGACCGATATCGGACCAATATTGTTTTGTATATCGGACCAATATCGGTTTTCAATATCAGGGCAACATCGTTTTTGCAAAGTGAATGCTATATCGGCCCGATATCTTTTTGAATATCAATCCGACATTGGTCCGATATAGGACCTTTCCTTGGGGGAAATTTTTTCTGAAAAATTGACATTGACAATCATTGCAACAGGGTTTATAAGTTAAATTAAATCTTTAATAAAATAAGACTCCAGTGACTTTGAAAGCCAAAAAAAATAATTGAAAAAATCAATCATGCACTTGTGTGAGGAAAGTTTAAGAGTAAATGATGAGAACAAAATATATACACACATCTGTAATCAATAATATATTTAATATACAAACAGTAATAATCCATTTAGTGAATAAATAGTCTTTCAAATGGGCCTTGTTTGCAGTATGGCCTCAGTTTTCACATATCACATACGGATGTTGGAATTAAACTCACTATTCCACTATAGAGCTAGTGTCTTTTTGTTGATATTTTGTGGATGCACAAAACACACTAAAAATCATCAAAGTCGTCTTTCAGATAATTATGGTGTATCCACTGTTTCCACCATCTCTGGAAAACTTTGGGGTTCTGGGGTCAAAAGTGAATGTTGCTTCTACTATGTGACTCCTTCCGGTATTTGACCCCTCTTAAGCCAGTCCTTCAAGGCATTATCACCTTCAGTGCTGGCGGTTTTTGTTGATACTTTTTTCTGTCCACATTCTGTTCAGGACACAAACAAAAGAGGTTGATATAAACATCTTATTAGCTGCATCAAACTGACTATACAACACTTTTAATAATTTATTTCAAAGGAAGAAGACATTTTTATTATCTTTTTCATTTAATGAGATAGTAAATTGGTATAGAATTATTGGTTTAGCAGCTTTAATTTGCTTTAGATTTTATAATTACAAAGCTATAGGAGGTGTAATAGCTCAGAAACTCTCTTAACAATGACAATGGTTTATTTCAAATACATGTTTGCTGACATGTGATACTTTCTTTGAATTGACAATTTCTTAGTATTGGTTTGAAAAAAAAATCAACTTACTCGAACGTTATTCAGCATCAAGTTTCCTCTTCTTTCCCGTGAAGGCATATCTCTCTAGCACTTTGCTTGAGATGTTTTCTTTCGGCAGGCGTTTCAATGCAGTTTTGAAGTTATGTCCACACAGCCTGCAAGGTGAAAGGAAAAGTAAACATCAATTCGTGAATATACAAACACTGGCATCCGGCTTATAAGCCAATCTGACCTATATCAAGGGCGTGCCTGGGCTTACGCACTAACGCACGTGCGTACTATTGATTTGAAAAATCGAAAGTTTAAAAACGCCAAAAAACGCTATAAAAAACATCGCCTTACCAGGATAAAGCATATATTTGCCCTCGTAATTAGATACAGAGAAATTTATTTTGAACGGATTTGCCTAGAACGATATTACAAAAATCATATCTATAAGCACAAACAGGCTAATTTACCGACAACATTAAGGTATATATTTTACGGTACGATACTTTCTTGATCAGCTCATCTTTCCCCGCCTTTTTCATGTGTTCTAATAGTAATTAAAAATACATTCAATATGCCAACCTGTTAACTCAATGGTTACACATAGCTGAGATCGGACTAGGGCAATGTTCTGTAACATCTGCATGAAGGCTTAGATATTAATTATTTCATTTCTGCCATGATTCATGAAGAAAGTAAACGTAGCTAGGTATGCAACAACATGTATGTAAGCATGAACAGTAAAAAAAACAATTTAAATATTTTATCAACTTACTTGAGAAAAATGTTGTTATGAATTATATAAGCACTGAAACATCTTTATTGTTCTTATGCATGCGTATATGAGTCCTTAATTTGTGTTAAAATATTCGCGTTTTTGTATATTATTGACTAATTAAATGGCTCATGAAAAGAAAAAAAATATGGCTCCAATTTTTCAAATTTGGCTCATCCATTGGTTCCAACAAATTATAGCGCTGAAGGCACTGGAGTTGTGTGTGTCTCAAATTAAAGCATGATCCTGGTCGTGGGCTCTCATGCATTTAGGTTTCACCTTTTTTTGTTCTTCTTTTTTTTCGTCTCCAGTATTCTTATTTTTCTTTTTATATAGTGTCTCTTTTATAAATATTTCTGTCTCCAAATCTTTCTCCTTTTCTTATCTCAGTCACTCTATCTCATCCGCGATTCCTTACCCGCTTTTAAAGTAACTAGCGACATTTTTGTCCATTGTCTTCTCTCATTACAGGCTTTTTTTCGACACAAGAATAAAGGTAGACTATAGTGAAAGAAAAAATGAAGGTTTTACTAGTAAAGAAATGCAAGAGCTATAAAGAGGAAGAGACTTTAAAATGGGGAGTAGCTTAAGAGGGACGTGAATGTACTTTTATTGAAGAGATAGCCGACATGGGAAAGAGGAGACCATAGAGCAAGGGTATTTAAGATGAATAGTAAAAAGAAAGAAGAAAGGTAAAATCTGTGCATGAGAGCCCACGACCAGGATCATGCTTTAAGTGAGACCTAAACCGTACAAAGGTAAAGGCCGATCGAGTTCGCACCCGGCGAACGTTAGGGTATGTCTGCATTGTGCAGAAACTTTCTTGGGTCTGACTGCCGTCTCACATAATCCACACTTTATATACCCTACTTGTAATATCTTTCGAACGGGTTTTAAATTGGTTCTATATTTAGATTTATTAGTCTTTTCTGAAAATGACTGTATTTCTTTGAACATTAATTATTTCACTGAAATATGTTACATACTAAGTTATTTTACCTTCCAGAAGCTCAACAAAATACAAATAACTAACTCAGTGTTTTCAAAACAGAGCGCTTATTTTAGTATTTATATTTTTTCTAAAGAAAGACAAAGGACAGTGTTATAGGTGTTTTAAATCGGTTTACAATAAGGCTCCAAAGTTGGCCCAGTGGTAACGACTCTGTCTACAACTCCTCTCAGTATCACTCCACGTGGGTTCGTAGCTCGGAGGTGAAAAACAAAATATATATAAAAATGTCTACCAATTTAGTGCTAGATTATAATACCAGATTATTAATTTTATTGATTTTTAAACTTAATACCATAATCATTTCTGCATTTGAATTATTGGCTTCAATTTTTATCGTTTTGAAAAGGACTTACAGTTAATCTATTGAGCTATTATTCAAGATTCATATCTCATTCAAAGTTGTTTTTTAACTAAATGATTCAGTATTGAAGCAAACGCTAGAAAGGTTCAATTTCAATCCCGGGGCGTATACTATAGTTTATAATCGCAATGTTTCGGACATGTAAACATATTTCTATGGAAGGGTACCCCAAATTTTTTGGATAATAAGTTATCACAATGTCAGTATAAGAACGCTTAAAGACGATCGCGACAGTTTCATCTTTCTTTTTTTCCCAAACGTTTAGAATTTCATGACACCGTTATTTTGAAACAAAAAGTACAAACAAACAGTATTTGTTTTAAACTTTATTCTTTCTGATGTAAAAACATTGATTTTTTTTCTGATTTTTTCAATGAATACTTTTTTGGTACTCTCAGTCCATATACCGAGGTAGTGTTATCCTAATGCATTAGTTAAAAATACTGCGCGTTTTTATCATATTTCATTATGATTTTACAGTTTTTGAAGTAATTAACCCTTTAAAATCCTCCTACTCGTTCCAGGGGTTTTCCCCCGGGGAAGCATGCCCAAAGACCCACCCTAGCCATGGTGCGTATACCGAAATTGGGTCCAGGCACGCCATTGTATATTCATGTACTATGGAGACGAGGTAAACAACTCCCTCAATTGGCCCCTGCATATATGTCAAATTGGATAAGAATGTGTATACAAAATAAAACTCAACAGTGTTTATAAAAAAACAATACAAGATTGTGTATCAGTATATGAACATGTAGTACGATATCTCATACACAACAAGTTTTATTTCTTTATTTTTTTTAAGTTAGGATGCAATCAAATTTTACGAAGTGACTGTCGCGAAAACCCATGACATAACAAAAAAAAACTGCCTTGTGCTAACATACATGCAAGAATAAAATATTAAAATCAAATGGTATTTAAGGTCAGGTTTAAATGGTCATTTGTGTTTATACGTTAAATGGACTTTCCCGGTTTAAGATGGCCAAACATCTGAAGAAAATTCAAACTCAAAGAGCATGGTGGCATGGGAATGCAGTCAAAATCAAAACGAAGCTGATATTTGATTTTTTTTAACAATTTTTTTTAGTTTAAATGTTTAGTTTCAATTAAACAAATGATATTAAATCAAATAAAAATATTTGAAAGATTTAGCACATTTATCTTCCCTACTTATTAATATAAAATTGTTTCCTATTTACTTTTTGAACCTACACTCCAAGGAGAGTTACATCCTTTGTGAAAGTAATTTTTGATATCAGCCCGATATAGGACCGATATGTGGAAACGATCTGAATTTTATATAGACAAATCCTTGTTTATTTACACTTGCACAACAAGATATGTTTATGTGCTGTTGATATTTACATTTGGATTCATGATACAATTTACTCTATGCTACTGGATCTGCAGGTTGGGATATCGGCTGTATATCGGCCCGATGTCGCAAACTGATATCAGTGTACTGATATAGGCACGATATACCCATGCTTGCTGGGTTGCGTGTGCCTCTTTCACTAATCACATGCAATTCTCTTTTGTTTTCACTGTTAATCTTATTTCCACCTTCATTCTTGTTTCACCTTTACTTCTTACATTATTTGCATTGGTGAGAGCTTCACCTTTCCTTTTTACATTCAAATCACTGTTCCTGTCGTTACCTTACTGTTTTCATTCATTGCACCATTGCTTTCTTCACTACACTGTTTCTTGCGTCATCTTCACTGTTCTTTTTTTCCTTCAGTGTCCACATTCATTACACTGATTCTTGAGTCACATTTACTTACCACATTCAGTGCACTTTTGCTTTCATTGTTTATTCTCATTGCACCATTGCTTCTTTCACCTTCGGGACGTTAAACCCAACAGACAAACATTCTTTCACCTTCATTGTTCAAATTCATTGCACAGCTTTTAGTGTCGCCTTCATTGTTCACATTTGCTGCATTGTTGATACTTTACCTCCACTTTCCACATTCAGTTCACTGATATTCTCTTCCTCCTCACTTATCAATTTTACTGCATTGTTGCTTTCTTCGCCTTCAATGTTCGCATTCATTACATTGTTTCCTGTGTTACATTTACTGTTCAAATTAATTACGCTGTTTCTTGCATTACCTTCACTGTTCATATTTAACTTTTGGTAGTTTTCGTTACCTTAAATGTTCACATGCGTTATACTGTTGCTTGTGTCAGATTTATGTTTACTTATTGCATATCGTTACTTAATCAATTTAAGTACTTGAAACCAGGGCTCACTCTGGCTGTAAAAATGTTTGCACCAACACATTCGCCAAATGAGAAAAATTAGAGCCAAATTTAAGAAGTTGGAGCCAAATTTAAAGCAAGTGGCTCCAATATGTTTTCAGAAAACTTTATTGTCTTTATATATTGGTATGATATATGCATTTGTTATACTTGAACTGTCAAAGACATATTCAATTGGTGCATAATATTTAAAAATGAAAAGAATTTTAAAATAATATGTTGAAATAAAAACAAAACAAATACTGTCATATAATTCTAAATGTGAATTAAATTAAAACCTTCATTACACTGTTGCTTCTGTTACCTTTACTATTTCTATCCATTGAATTGTTGTTTGAATCACATTTATTATTAATATTTATTAACTGTGCTGTTTTTCTTGTCAAATTCTCCATATAGATTCATTTTATGAATGACATTATGTTCACTGCATGAACTCCCTTTGTTTTACTTTTAACATCTCGTTCTTCTTAAATTTGCACGTTGATGTTCTTCCTCAATATTTTAAAAGACATGGCAACTGCAAGCTTCCTTTTTAAACTAGCCATTTTGTACTAGTAGTGGATGGTAAGTCAATAAAAGAGACCACCCAAGACTCACATTTCGGGCAATGTATGCTTTTTTCTCTAATGTCACTAAATGAGAAAGGTTCGGGGCTTCGTCTGGGAAAGTCCCGTGCAAACAATATATATGGTAGTAACGTTGACAATCCTCAAATCTGCACCTCACATACAGTTGTCCATTTGTCAGTGTTATTAAAAATGGTCCATTTTCAACAATTTGCGTTCAGTACGTGTACCAGAATATTGAAGTTGATTTAATATTGCAAATGTGTCACTTATATTGTTGTATATTAGTTCATGACATTTTCAC
>CM037791.1:30996816-31013457 GCA_021229015.1 Solen grandis | reverse complement strand
ATAGTGGTGAGCAAATGATGTCATTTCCTAACAAGATATCTCCACATCTTTTATAGTAGAATGGTCAACTATGTCTCATTTTAAAGACAAAAGTGCACTCTTTCAGATGAACTAAAATTTGACAGGGTGAGACTTTTAAAATTTATTTATATAATTGTTGTTGTTGTTTTTTTTCAAAAATTTTAAAAAAATCCAAAATGTTGCTAAAAATAGTAACAAGTTTATTGAGTAAAGAATAAGTTTTTATTTTCAGTTGTTTTTACATTTTCTAATGCAGATTAGTTTAAGAACACAATTTTTTATTTCATTGAAAAATTCCCATAAATAAAGAAGTTATTAAAATTTCAGTGTTGACCATGTAAGCTAACGCTTTTAACTGCAGTTATTTTATTTATTATCTTACATAAAATGCTGTATTTGATAAAATGAAGGAATATTTTGCTACAAATTCATACAATGGCTCAGTATACATTGTGCATCACTTTTAAACACTTTTTGAATTTTTTGGTACTTGATATAGACTGGTTTTTGAGAGGGGGGTGACCTACTTTCATTATTAATAACTTTTTTTATTATGCATGTTTTTACTTGAAATTTGGCACAGTTATTGCTTATAAATATATAAATGTGTTACTATGTTTGTTTAAGAAAATATATAATATTTTTTATATCATAAATATAAATATATAAAAAATATATAATTTTTTCCCGTCTTACTTAAATTTTATCAGAATCTACTTTCGGTTTGAAAGATACATGTTTATAATAGCCATGACAACAGCAGGGTTCAAAATATTTTAAAAAAATCATGCCTCAGATTGGTATTAAACAGCAAATGGGACAAATGGGGTTAAATATTCCATTTTACTACAGAAAAAATGTCCAAAATGAAAAAACTGCCATGGTAAGTCAGGTTCCACAAACCAGAGACTCCTCACGGACCATTTTTTCAGATGCAGTTTAGCATACTATCCAAGTTGACATATTGCGACACAGTATGAATCATAGAATTCTGCTTGAAAAGCAGATTGTGATGTTCCGCATCTGTGCCATGAGTTACTCTGCATAAATGTGGAACACTTTAGACTTGAGCCCAGATATGAACATGAGAAGCAGATTTGTATTAATAAGGGGAGATGTTTAGCTCATGATGGCTATCATAAATGCCGTGACAGCTAGTGTAAGTATTTGGCAAATTTTCTTCTTATTTATTTATTTTTATTTTTGGTTATGTGATTCTTTGTTTAAGGGATTGTGCTGTCTTTGGGGACCATGTGTTTGTATGTTTTTCATGCTTATATGTATAAACTCCTCTCTCTCTCTCTCTTTTATATATATACACTCTCTCTCTCTTTATCTATCTCTCTCTCTCTCCATCCCCCCCCCCTTCTTTCTCTCTCTTTCTTTCTCTGAAAAAGAATCAAAACAAAAAACTCAAATACACTATATTTCTAAGACAGGACAGTGCCGCTTAATAAAAGTGGTTAGTTTTCATGTGTAGACAATGTGTACATATTTTTTCTTCATCATGTGAACTGGTAACTGCAATTAAAAGCCTCATTCACTGCTATAATGTAAAACTCAGTGACACATTCAGCATCTTATTTACAGCCACTTATGAAAACAATGATATTCAAATAAAGGACAAGCAAGAGCTTCCATTTATTAAAAAGCATTTATTTTTACTCTAGGAATGCAGTTCAACAGAATTCATCACTTTACTGTGTTGTTAAGAAACCCATTTAGGCATCGTTTGACCCTTCTGCAGTCCATGATCAGCTGGGTGTTTGACACATTGTAAGGATTTTGAACCTTATGATACAGCTTTTTGGGTGTGATTTAATGTGAGATGTAGTTGCAGTTAGTGCATTTTCAAGGCAGGAGAGCTTTTTTTCTCCTTCCCACCCATAAATTAGCCTGATCACAGCTGGTTGACTCTTGATTATGACCTTAACATACATCATCTAGCCCATGGAAGTCATCTCACCTTCCACAAGTCTTATGCCCATAGTTAATGCTGCATTCTGCTGTTTCTGATGAGAGGCCTAGATGTGGGCCCATGTTAGCCAAAGGCGCCTTTGCTGTTTTGGGAATGGACTTTCTTGGCCTTACGGATTGACCCTCAGTCTCAAAGCCTCTTTGCTGCAGTCAGTATGTATCATGTATGTGTCCATAGATGAAGAGTCAGTCAGTTTCAAGCCTTTGCTCTGGGGACTGTCACCTCTCATTGTGTTGATGAAAGTTTTTTTGCTTAAATGTTGATATTTTTTTTAGGATTTTGGTAAAAATCAGCCCTATATATACTGAGAATGGTCTCCGAGAATGCAGACATCTTCCGGGGATGCTGACAATGGCACATAAATATACAATGACAACTGCATGTCACCCTTTGAAGTTTTGTATTACCCCAATTGTATGGAGCCATCTGGCATTTGGCCATCCAGACCCCCTGAAGTGCCTGCAATGGCCTGTTTCATAACAAGATATCCCCCACAGTCTTTTATAGTAGAATGGTTAACTATGTCTCATTTAAGGACAAAAGTGCACTCTTTCAGATGAACTAAAATTTGACAGGGTGAGACTCATATTTTTTTTATATTGTTGTTGTTTTTTCAACAATTTAAAAAATCCAAAAATGTTACTAAAAATAGTAACAAGTTTATTGAGTAAAGAATAAGTTTTTATTTTCAGTTGTTTTACATTTTCTAATGCAGATTAGTTTATAGAACAAATTTTTTTTTATTTCATTGAAAAATTCCCATAAATAAAGAAGTTATTAAAATTTCAGTGTTGACCATGTAAGCTAGACTGCATTTGTAACTGCAGTTATTTTGGGTAACACCTATTTTAAAATTGAATGGGGCAATTATGCCAAATATACTTTAATTTCCATATATTTCTCGACTGTGGATGCTCGAATATTGCCGCAGTTAATTTACCAAAATATACTTTATTTCCATATATTTCTCGACTGTGGGATGCTCGAATATTGCCGCAGTTAATTTTACCAAAATTACTTTTTTTCCATATATTTCGCGCCTGTGGCATGCTTGCGATTGCCTAATTCAATTATGCCAAAAATATACTTTATTTCCTTACATTTCGCGTCTGTGGGATGCTCGAGGGTTGCCCAATCAATTATGCCTAATTAATTTTATTTCCTTACATTTCGCGTCTGTGGATGCTTGAGGATTGCCGCAGTTAATATTACAAAAACATACTGGATATGATAGAGACCCATACCTTTTGCATCATTTACATGCTATATCCACTTATACTAAGAATATTGCGAATTTATTTTCACTTCAAATTTTTTAAAACCCACCGGATATGATAGAGACCCATACTTGTCTTATTTGTAACTATTACCTCCTGCTACATGCCTTACCTAGTCTATGGGTCACATTGATTGAGTTTCCATCTATAGTCCATCTATATGGCTAGCACCTAATTTTTGCATTTACCACTAATACACATATAACAATTTGATATAACTTCTGACCTGGATATGATAGAGACCCATACTTGGTCTTATTTTGTAGCTATTACCTCCTGCTACATGCCTATACCTAGTCTTATGAGGTCACATTGATTGGCTTTCCATCTATAGTCATCAATATGGCTACGAACGGCAAAATTTTACCTTTAGGACTATATAAACATATAAGAATTTGATATAACTTCTGACCTGGATATGATAGAGACCCATACTTGGTCTTATTTTAAGCTATTACTCTGCTACATCCTACACCTAGTCTTGGGTTCACATTGATTGTTTTTTAATCTATAGTCAGATGTATGGCTATGAATGGCTATTTTTTTGTTTATTGTGTGTGTGTGGGGCGTAGTTAGTCATTTATTTTTGCATGATTTTAAAGAAATATTCAGAGGGGAAGACCTAAAAAATAATGAAGTTGGAAAGCCCTGTATTTATTGTAAATATTATTTTGTATATATCTAAATTGTGAGAAAAAAATCATAAAGTGTATATCTAATACATATATAAATATTATAATTTAGCCCTATATATAAGTCAGATCAGGCCCTTTATATTATATAGAATATCTCCTGGTCTGATAGATGAAATTATAATGTTTTTTATCTTTCTGAGTATGTTGTTGTTTTACTTTCCTAAAGTTATTAATATGATGTTTTAAATCAACCATATAACTACAATGTAATTAATTACTCTGCGGTACCTACCTGTTTATTGATCAACATTAGACAGTACGTACAGTGTGTACAGTCCACTATCTTCCTTTAATATAACAAAAAAAATTTCCGGGTGTAATCAATGTATTATAATATTTAATACACTGTTTAAAATATATAAGAGTTTGAATTTTGCCGTTTTGATTAACCAATAGTTTTTGTTGATATCAAATATAATCATTTCTTTCACTATTGCTTGATAGATTGTGTTGATAATTTCCTGTTGTCCGTAAATTCCGTAAATAGGATAGGGAATTATCGATTTCGTCAGGCGGAATAACTCTGAAACTTATTGCTTTGCTGAGCTTATTGTTCGCTACTAATGCTTGCTAGGTTGTGTTCAGTCCCGATGAAAACACTGGGAAGCAATTTCAGAAGATAATTCGTTAGAATTACTGAGATAACCACCGGTTTGATGCATGATCTAGGTATGTACGAGCTCCTTTACATGCGTAGGTATGAATGGCGAAATAGACTCCATTTTTATTTTACTATTATACCGGCATTTTATCGCGAAATATTTAGTGATTTAGTTAATAGTTGATTAGCATATATCAATAATCTTGAAGTTAGGCGAAAAAATATGTGTATTAGATATTATTATACAGATATATCCATTTCCAACGAAACCGAGTCCATTTCCCAGTATACACCTAATCGATAAAGCTACGGAATGGAGTCAATAACCCACAATTGGATGTATTTCACTACAACATTTGTACTTCTATTCATTTTGTTATGAAAATTATACTCTAGTTCATTAAATAATTTATTTATTGTTCATGTTATGCAATAATTAAACGGTAAATGGTATTGATGAGTCTAGCCCACACAGACGAAATGGACTGAGAATAGCATAATGGGAGTTTTTATTTTTACACTTTAACGTTAAGATAGACAACATTTTACATTTGTGATATTTATTACTTAGAAGATAACATATCCATGAAATAAAGTCCATTTCGCAGTTCACGGAATAACGTTACATGAAATGGGACAGAGAATGTTTGGAAAAGACTTTTTATTTTTAACACTAGGGCATTTTTACAAATAAATTTTTATTGTTTTTGTTAGATTTAATCAATATATTAATGTTTGAAAGGTAAATTTTAAAATTACATCGTCATGGTATTTTGTTTATCAGATTATATATATATCATCTTTCACAGAGTATGTGACCGAGAATGGAGAAATCAGGTTTTTTTTTCAGGTGTCCCACAGGGCCGAATATCGGCCCCATTCCCAATGCTATCTAGGTGCATTTTTTCCCAATCAAGAAAAAAAAATCCCAAAGCCAAGAAATATATGTATTTTTTACAAATATTTCCCTAGTAAATTGGTTTGTTTACATTAACAGTGCTTGTAGGTAAAATTATTGCAAGCACTACCTGAGGTCATGGTATAGTATAGTTTAGCTTCTTGATGAAAAAGTCTGTTTTTATGATGTATAAAGTGAACTATTGTATGTATTTCAATGGGTAAAATTTCCCTTATTATATTGATTCGACAATTATTTTTTCCAAAATTTTCCAATTTTACTGTTAAAAAAAATCCCAAATTTGGCAGGGGCCTTTTTCCCACAAAACCTGAAAAAAGCCCTGGAAATTGAATTTTTATTTTAAACTTGGGCATTTTTGGTAGGATATTGACAACCACTGCAGGCTTACGCCTTCAGGTAATTTTCACAGTGATGAAGCCTCTGTCTGGTTAGACAAAAGGTCTTCCAAGATTCCAATAAAATGAATTCAGGTTGCACATATTTTGAAGTGTTTCAGTGGCTGTTATCTAGTCAATCATAAACTGTATTCCCAATGATCATTGAATTAAAGTGAACAAATTGTTTGAGAAAATATATGATAAAAATAAATTGTTTGAAACATGACTAAACATTACTTTGTTTATATAATAAGAATTTAGCTTTACTTGGAGTAAGTAAATGCTATTGAAAATTTTGTGTGTGTTCAAAGTTTTGTTGCAAATATAATTACAAAAAAATGTTAATAAAACAGATGGTCCATACAGAATGGTTATTTAATACCGATATTTTTTTACATGTAAATATATTTATATTTTATCATTTGTGTTCGTATTTTTTTCTTTTCTTTTCTAATTGACCTCCTGTTTTAAATTAAATATTTATTACATATCAGGAACATGCAAGAAATGATATCTAGACAATTTAAACTAATAAATCAAATTCTTATTAGGCTACCATACTTAATATTCAATATCAAATGGATATTATGTTTTCCAGCTGGTTTCTGACATTTACTCTCACTTTAATAATCTTAATCTACAAAACAGATAACATACTTATTTTGAAAATACATTCTGTTACCTTTAGGGTCTTAATCAGTTTCTTGCAACATCTCATAAAAGGTTCATCAAGAGACAGTTAATTTGGTCATTATGCAATATCATGGTTTCAACAAGCATTAGATTACTGGTTACAAGCAAGCTCTACGAAAATATCCAAATTAACCCAATGAAGAAGATAAGAGACTGGACTGTATTGTATGAAGCATGTATAAGAGTACACTGAAGCTGATACATTTATGACCCCTGGCTAAAAGAAATTAGGAAGATGAGCATTCAAGCTTTGGATTTCTCGGACATGGATTAATAGGTGTTATTTGCATCATCAATTTATCATTTAGCTTTGTAAATTGAATTGGCTTGTAAATATTTGGTTATTTGCCTCGCGAATAATGAATACGTATTGGAATACTGGCAATACTCACTGCACCGAATACATAAGTGTATTGTTACACCTCATATCATGTAGTGATTCGGATTGTTTTTGATTGATTTGATAGACCGACGTACAGAATAAAGATAGACAAATGGATAATCATATAAACATAAAACACGTAGCAAAGACCAATTATAACACAGAAACTGAAAATATTTTCTTGCACTAGAAAAAAAGATACTTATATAAGAAAGTATTTTGCTTTCTCTGTGTTTTTTTCCATATATTTAGACAGTTTTCAAAATTCAGTGACCTGCCGCGTGACAAAATAATAGTTTTTCTCTGTCTTTACAGGAGTTTCCTATCTTTGTTTAATAGGTCTTTACACTAAGATAGATAGACAGACTGTCAGACAGACATACAGTTACAGGGAGAAATAGTTGAAATCAGATTAGCATCCGATACATGCCATGAGTCCTCTTTATTATATTTAAACCGCTTCTTATCATCTGGCACGTGTCTGTATGACCGCGGGCGAAATGGACATACGGTAACTGACTAGTCAAATTAACCTTTTCTTTAAGAAAATAAAACACCAAAGACTTAATTTAGACATCATAGAATTATACCACAGACACATAGACAGACTGTCAGACAGACATACAGTACCTTGTATACAGTATTCTGTCTGTCAGTTACATTCGACTTTATAATATTATCTTTAATCCGCTTCTAATCATCCGGCACGTGCCCTGTCTATTGTTTATTGGGAATGACACAGTAGCATTATCCCACGGGACGCAATCACTACGGCAAATCACATCAGGTTGGGACCCTGATTAAATTTACACCCTTTACGTTACTGCTGTAATGGGACTAAGTCATAAATTCATACATACACTGTGATATTTTTTTAAATTTTTGTTTCTTTATTTTTTCCTTTTGATTTGTGTGTGTGTATGAATGTGTGTAGAATTATAAAATAAATCTGTAAAGGGAAAGCTCACATTGCATGGTTATGTTGCACTTGTGAAATATGTATTTCATCTACATCACATTATATCATAAATGTCGAATTTTCTTTATTAATATATTGATTCAATTTAATCTAACAGAAATAAATATGCTTTCTTAATCCTCATTCCATTTCGATTACACTATGCAATGCGATATTGACTTCATGTCATGGATATACTATTATCTAATTCAATAAGTATCATAAATTTAAAATTTTCTCCATCTTACATGAAATTATTGATAAATTAATACATTATTTAAAAAAAACACAAAAAAAAAAACACCTATAATATGCCGTTGTGTAAAAATCAATAGTCCATTTTACTATTCTCAGTCCATTTCCCATTTCGTATACTCTGTGAACTGCGAAATGGACTTGATTTCATGAATATAATATACTATATACTAAGTCAATACATATCTCAATTGTTAAATATTCCTTATCTTAACATTAAATTTTGATATTTATAATGAAAAAATATCTATAAAATGTCATTGTGTAAAAGTCAAAAGTCTTATTTCACCATTCTCGGTCCATTTTGTCCGAGTGGACTTCTCATCAATTACCATTTAAATATTGCATAATATCACCGATAAGTAAAGTATTTCATGAACAAGAGTATCATTTACATTACAAAAATGAATAAAAGGAGTAAAACATACCCAATTATGATATTGATTATATTCTAACTATTATCAACCAAATACTCAGCTTTGTCGAATAAGAAATGAGTAAAAATATCAAACTCATTTTGTATTCTCGTCACATTCAGTGAAATGGATTTTATTCATACCTACTGCAGATTTAAACCAAATATGATCAAAATTTGTCCGCATGAACAACATACACGTAGTAAAAAGACTCAATCCCAGCTATATACTCCATTTCTAAAATTTGGGCCCATTCTCATCAAAAATCACAAGAAAACATGCAGCCTATTCTAAAACGTTATACAAATATAGGAAATCAACATTTGGATCTGTCCTCATACGACCATGTGAGAACATAACATACACCAGTAGAAAAAAATCAAATCAAAGGTACCTAAAAGGATATATAATGTTTAAGGAGTTTTTCTTAATATTTCAACTGATTTGGAATTTATCACATGTAGTGGACAGTCTGTTTAACAATCACTGTCTACTTTAAAAAAAAAAATTAAAAAAAAAAATATATATATAATATGATCCCCAAGAAAGGGCGGAATCCCCCTCCACTCTCAACATCTGATAGGTTGGACCTGTACAGGATCAGCAGACTAGACTGCAGCAACTTAGCTATAGACAGTTTGTAGAATTAGTAGTTGCTGCTGCTGCTAAAGATTATTGATTTTTATATCATGCAGGCACCTTCTCACGATTGCAAAACCAGATCAAACTGAAAGCGAAATTAATGATATATATTTATGTAAGGGAGACTGTCTCGGGAAAGGGTCTTGTAAAACATAGGGATGAGGTGATTTTGTATCGTACATTTGTCTTATTTTAGTTCGGGTTAGTTATTCTAGAATTATTCCTTTTTTTAATATACGCTTGATTTAGTCGCCTAGGAAATAACTATTTATCGAAAAAAAGATGACTTGGTCTATCGTTAGTGCCATACATTTTCATGTATATTTTTGGTTTTTGAGTTTATTGCTTACATGGGGATAAGTTTTAAGGAGCATGACTTGATCTCACAGGTTGATATGATTGTGTTCTAAAGTTTACTGTAAAAAGCGTGTAAATTGTATTATTGTATGTACATTTTATATCGTATGTCAGCCATTTATCTATTGTTAAAACTGATTTGTTTTGGTACAACACACTTTCATTTTACCTTTGATGACCAAGAGTATGATAGTGACAGTTTTAGCAACTGATTTAAAACCTGATCAGCCTTCAAGCTACAGACTGTTCTGAAATTATCCTGGTGGTTTAAGTCCTTTCTTTTCATCTCTATAATATATATAATATATTGATGACTGATGTTGAAATTATATATATTGAAATATATTATTGATGTAAATTTTATTTCAGGGATTGGCAAAAACATTTGGTGTCATATATCTCATGCAGCATCCATTCTGTCATCAGAAGGCATTGTTTACAAGGTCAGAGAACAACCTTCATCGTTGAGCCTAAGAGAGATCTTTTGGTTTGAGCACTTCATGCAATGGGAGACGTTGGTTTGCTTCTTGTTCATGGCAAGCATTGGAGAAGTGATCAGGTACCTCTCAACTCTTATCACTACTACTGCTGTTTCTTTCTTTCATGTTATTCTTTTACTTTCAACGACTACTACTACTGCTACAACTATCCATTATCATCAGCTTCCTCTACTTTTACTTCTACTAACACTGTTACATATCATTATTAACTAATCTGATTTTTGGGGAAAAAAGATGAACTTTTGTCTGTATGTAATTATATTTGATTAATTGTCTTTTTAAGCCCATGTTAAATCAAAGGCGTTGTGCATTAAAATTAATATAAAGTCAAGAGGACTGTCCTACGCATAAAACAACATAAATGTATAAAAGGATCAAAATCCCTGAATGTAATGTTTTATAATCATTTTCTTCAAGATTTCAACTGATTTTGAATTTCTCACACACTTAACAACCACTGTCTACTTTGAAAATTACAAAACTTAGATTGGGCAGAATCAAAATTGCAGTTTCCCGCTCCACTCTAAAGTTTTCCTGGGTTTGATCTGTTCTGGATCTTTGAACTGGACCACGGCAACTTAGTTTGTAGAATGTTGTTGTTATTGGTGATGATGATGATGATGATGATGACATACCAAAGTCACAGAAAATGGTACTGGTATAGCTCCCTTGCTTGTTGCTCAGCATATAAGGGTAGTTCCAAGACTGGTTGGTCTGGTGGCTGGATAATGTGAATGGTATGTTATCATGCCACATGTCTACAGCGTTATGCGCAGTGTGGCAGCACCCTATATGCCTCAAGTTGACATAGTCATAGTCTCCAAATGACTTAAATACTGTTGGTGGGACATTGAACCCAAACAAATAAACAAACATGTCCTGGTTGGACCTATACCGATCAGCAAACTAGACCACAGCAACTACAGACCGTTTGTAGATGTTGTTGTTGTAATGATGATGATTTTTTTATCATTCAGTCACCTTCACACGACTACAAAACCAGATCAAACCGAAAGCAAAATTTATGTAAATAAATTTACTTAGGTACCTTAATTCCATTGCATCACTTAGTGGACTTCTTAATTTTAGAAAATGCAAAGGGTTGGCTTCTTTGTTTTCGTTGGTATGATGTCATTTGGTATTGTCCATTTGTCATATTTTAGTTCAGTTTGAAATGGCACGATTCTTTTAATTTATTTAATGTATAATCCATGGTGTGGACTTGAAAGTTAATGAATATGCTATGGGGCATCAGACAGTCAAGTTAGATAACACTTGATGGAATATATTACAAAATATGGCCCCTTTTTAACTTAGAAAATTTGGTTAAAGTTTTGCATGCAAGATGCTTTCATGCTTATATCATGCTTATATCTCAGTATACTATGATTATGTTGAAATTGAAAAGAAATGAACATGCAGATAATGATAAGGATCCAATGCAGTCAAGGCGTTAGAGGAGTCGACCGTGCTGTTCCCTGACAGCCCTTTTTAGCTCACCTGAGCACGTGTGCTCAGGATGAGCTTTTAGGATCGATGAATGTCCGTCGTCCGTCCGTCCGTCTGTCCGTCCGTTCGTCCGTCCCTCCGCCGTCCGTCCGTCCGTCGTCCACAATTTGTTCGTTTGCAGTCTAGCATCTTCATTTTATGAGCAAAATTTTCTTCAAACTTTAAAACAATGTTTTTTAACCATAAAAACTCGGCCAAGTTCGATTATGGCTGATATCGGAACATTTGGTCAGGATTATGCCCTTTAAATTAAAAAAAAACCCCGATTTCACATTGTTTGCACTCTAGCATCTTCATTTTATGAGCAATTATCTTCAAACTTTGAAACAATGTTTTATAACCATAAAATCTCGGCCAAGTTCGATTATGGCTGATATCGGAACATTAGGTCAGGAGTTATGCCCCTTTTAAAATTCAAAAAACCAGATTTCACATTGTTTGCACTCTAGCATCTTCATTTTATGAGCAATTATCTTCAAACTTTGAAACAATGTTTATAACCATAAAATCTCGGCCAAGTTCGATTATGGCTGATATCGGACATTAGGTCAGGAGTTTTTCCCCCTTTTAAAATTCAAAAAAGCCAGATTTCACATTGTTTGCACTCTAGCATCTTCATTTTATAAGCAATTATCTTCAAATTTTTAAAACAATGGTTATAACCATAAAATCTCGTCCAAGTTCGATTATGGCTGATATCGGAACATTAGGTCAGGAGTAATTCCCCTTTTAAAATTCAAAAAAGCCAGATTTCACATTGTTTGCACTCTAGCATCTTCATTTTATAAGCAATTATCTTCAGACTTTAAAACAATGTTTATAACCATAAAATCTGGGCCCAAGTTCGATTAGGGCTGATATCGGAACATTAGGTCAGGAGTTATGCCCTTTTAAAATTAAAAAAAGCCAGATTTCACATTGTTTGCACTCTAGCATCTTCTTTTATGAGCAATTATCTTCAAACTTTGAAACAATGTTTATAACCATAAAATCTCGGCCAAGTTCAATTATGGCTGATATCGGAACATTAGGTCAGGAGTTATCCCCCTTTTTAAAATTCAAAAAACCAGATTTCACTTTGTTTGCACTCTAGCATCTTCATCATTTTAGCAATCATCTTCAAACTTTATGACATTTTTAATGACCATAATGTCTCGATTGAGTTCAATTGTGGCTGAGATGGGTCATTTAGGTCAGGAGTTATCCCCCTTTTTAATATTAAAAAAAATGCCATATTTCAAGTTGTTTACACTCTAGCATCTTCATCTTTGAGCAATCATCTTCAAACTTTATGACAATGCTTATGACTATAAGGTCTCAATAAAGTTTGATTAGGCTGAGATCCGTCAATTAGGTCAGGAGTTATGCCCTTTTAATAAAAAAAAAACCCCATATTTCACTTTGTTTACACTCTAGCATCTTCATCATTTTAGCAATCATCTTAAAATTTTAAAGACATTATTAATGACCATAATGTCTCGATTGAGTTCAATTGTGGCTGAGATGGGTCATTTAGGTCAGGAGTTATGCCCCTTTTAAACAAAAAATGCAAGATTTCACTTTGTTTATTCTCTACCAACTTCATTTTTTTAAAAATCATTTTTAAATTTTAAGACAATGTTTATGCCCATAATCTCACAATCGGGTTCAATTATAACTGAAATTGACTTGTAAATTTAGGATTTAAATGCCCATTTCACTATAAAAAAACCCAGATTTCACTTTTACACTCAAGAAACTTTATTTCTAAGCAATCATCTTTCTCGGGTGAGCGACCAAGGGCCATCTTGGCCCCTTTGTTTTTACAATCACACAATGTTGCAAAATGGGACCATGTCTCTGGAAATGGGTATTGATGAACGTAAATACATACAAATATTAAAAAAAAAACTAATGTTTTAGCTAATGATCTTTGTGAACGAGCTGCTTTAAAGATCATCAGACCCTTTTTTAAATTTTTACATCTCTGTTTACAGTGGTCGGGGATCTGTGAGTGGTTCAACTACACAAATGACCCAAATGCCGTTTAAATCATTTTGATTGGTTTTAAGATGGTACCATGCACTACTACCAGAATGGTACAGATGAGAGTGTGGCCTGCTCCAGCATGCACATGTAAGATTGTTCTTATTTTTTACTACCATGTCAACGAAAGACGTAAAAATTGGGACCAGATGCAACCTTTGCTTGCAATCAGCAAAATGGGTCTGCTATGGGAACTCGGAGACCTCAGTGCTGGGTTCTACCCAGAAACATTTCATCCGTGTATTGGTGCTTTACACCGGCACGTAAAAGAACCAAGGGGGCTATTCGCTAAAGCTAGGGTATCGCAAACCCCGGGCTCCCTTGTATCCGACTACTGTCTCTTCCGATGCTGTCTCTTCAGCAAAAAAAAAGAAGTATGTCAAAATTACTTTTAGTGTAGTTGTATTATTATAATTTTGGGTCTTCATTCGTAGTGAATGAAATAGTTCAGCTCATCCCCTATTTCTTACTACTCATGAAGTTTGGCAAAATTTGTTTAAATGTGATTATATTCTTATATGTTTGGGGTCTTCATGTGTTAGTTACTGAAATAGTCCAGTTCATCCCCATTTCTTACTACTTATGAAGTTGGGCAAAATTTGTTTAAATGTGATTATATTCTTATAGTTTGGGGTCTTCATGTGTAGTTACTGAAATAGTCCTGTTCATCCCCTGTTTCTTACTACTTATGAAGTTGGGCAAAATTTGTTTAAATGTAGTTATATTCCAATATGTTTGGGGTCTTCATACGTCGTTACTGAAATAGTCCAGTTCATCCCCCATTTCTTACTACTTATAAGTTGGGCAAAATTTGTTTAAATGTTGTTATATTCCAAAATGTTTGGGTCTTCATAGTAGTTACTGAAATAGTCCAGCTCATCCCCTATTTCTTACTACTTATGAAGTTGGGCAAAATTGTTTAAATGTAGTTATATTCCAATATGTTTGGGGTCTTTATACGTCGTTACTGAAATAGTCCAGTTCATCCCCTATTTCTTACTACTTATGAAGTTGGGCAAAATTTGTTTAAATGTAGTTATATTCCAATATGTTTGGGGTCTTCATAGTATTATTGAAATAGTCCAGCTCATCCCCTATTTCTTACTACTTATGAAGTTGGGCAAATTTGTTTAAATGTAGTTATATTCCAATATGTTTGGGGTCTTCATACGTAGTTACTGAAATAGTCCAGTTCATCGCCTATTTCTTACTACTTATGAAGTAGGGGAAAAAATTTTTTCGAGTTAAGATATATCCTCATTGAATTCCTTTCCTTAACTTTTTTTTACTTCTTTTTCTTTTACTTTTTTTTACTTAATTTTCTTATCTTTTTTTTTTTTTTTCTTTGTTTAGTTTATTTTTTAACTTTTTTTTTTTCTTTCTTAAAAATTTTTTACCTTTTTTTTTTTTTTTGACGGTTCTCCTTTTTGTTTTGGCATGTTTTTCTTTTTTATCTAAAACCTTTTTTTCTCTCAAAAATTTTTTTCATTGCCTTTTTCTTCTATATTTTCCTTGTTGTTGTTGTCTCATAATAATAATATTTTGTTTCCTCTTCAGCTTATTCAGGACCCGTCAATGTCTGTAAAAGTGGCACGACTCGACCCGTCATTGTCTTAAAAAGTGGCACATAATTGTTCAGAAATAAAAGTTAAGAGTTTTCTGTGTTTTGGGTTCACAGATATCAATTTCGATTGATAACGTCCCCCAGTTTCTGGGCTATTGTGTGTGTGTCCAAAAATGCCATGTGACGCGCTGGTGTGGTGTGCTTTAGCATCCACCGCTGGCTAGCCATTTCTGGCGAAAAAGGAACATCAGTCTCCCCTGCCAGTATATAGCCCTCCATGGTCAAGCCCTATACAGTGCCTCCTCGCGGCGACACACGTCAACTGGGGATTTTGTGTCCTCGGGCTGAACTGTAGGGGACGATGTACAAAAATTGTGTATCCAAATACACCAAACGGTTGGTTTATGCACTATTGATCAGATACTTTTTCTATTGACATTTTAAAACACTGCTTCACATAGGAATCAGCACAATCCTGTCCTGTTCTACTCACACGAAGACAAGTTAGTGTGCGGGGATCGGGGTTTAATCACCTTGAGTTCCATCTAATTAACTTCTGTACAAATCAAAACAGGTATCTTTTTTATACGGAGGGGGTCTTATATTGGCGTCATCTTCTTCGTCCGTCCGTACGTCTGTACCTCCCTTGAAACTTAGTCTCTGTAGCTGATTGATATTGCAGCCTTGTGAACGCAACTCCTCCTACATTTCTGAATGAATCTTTTCAAAACTGGTCAATGTCATTACTATAATGGGTAGATGTGCATGAAGTGGCAATTTTCCGGTCCATTGATTTTTACAAGTTTTTTGTCCCTTGAAACTAGTCTCTTTAGCTGATTGATATTGCAGCCATGTGACGCAACCCCCCTTCGTTTCTGAATGAATCTTTTCAAAACTTGGTCAATGTCATTACTATATGGGAAAGATGTGCATGAAGTGGCAATTTTCCGGTTCATTAATTTTTGCAAGGGTTTTTGTCCCTTGAAACTTAGTCTCTTTAGCTGTTTGATATTTCAGCTATGGAAGCAATTTCTTGTTTTTTTTCTGACCTAATCTTTTCAAAACTACTATACGGGTAGATATGCACAAACCCACGGATTTTGATGTTCATCAATATTTGCAATAGTTATGCCTTTCTAACATGGTCTCTTGAAAACACAACTCAAGTTTCTAAACAGGTAAAAGTGCATAAACAGAGATTTTCGGGTACAGTGATTTTTGCAAGAGTTATGTGGTAAAAAAAAAAAGGATTCAAAATGATACTGCTATTTGACTTACTTTCATATTGGAAGCATTTTAGGGTTCTATCTCTGTTCAGCTAAATTAAAATTTGGGCTCACAGACTTCATTATGCTTACAGAAATGTTAAAAGCAATAATTAAAAGACCCCTCTTGGTCTTTATATTTTGTGGCGGCGTATATTGTGGCATCACTGCACTCTTAATTTTAATCAAATTGAGTCTAAGGGTGAA
>CM037791.1:30946716-30996716 GCA_021229015.1 Solen grandis | reverse complement strand
CAACCTTCCACTACAATTGCTATTCAACCACTACTTTATTAGTTTACTCTAAAAAGTGAATGAAATGTCTTCCCTTTAAGTTTTACTTTTATACCTGATTTAATTTGTGAGAAGAAAAAAAAAGGAAATAAGAATATGTATAGTGAGAAAGTGATGGAATAAATGAGAAAAGAAAACGAAGAATGAGAATTAGTTTCAAGGGTTAGTCTCACCAGCACCAAAATTCATCCTGTTGTTGTATTCCCAGATCCAGTTAGTGTTTATGCAGTGACAACGCCGGCTCAAAGATGGAAACTAGACTTAACTGACATTAAAAGAAAAATCACAAAGAAAACAATTCAGAAATAGCAACATATTATAAAAAAACAACACAATCATGGAAGTTTTAGATACTTTCAAATTAAATTTCTTATATTACATAAGTTTCACATCAAATGTTCAGTATTTATAACTTCAGATAATAACAAGAAAGTAGAGTCTATTTTAGGTTAATAAAATGCATGAAAACATTTGATCCTAGTCAGTAATGCATTAAAATTTACAATTAGACAATAAATCCAGCGTTTGTTAACAAAATAACAGTTCACCAATCCAGCGTAAGTATAAGAAAGGAATCCAGCGGTGGTAAGAATGAGATAGAGAGAAAAATCCAGCGATGAATAAGATCAGTTGAGAATATCCAGCGTTGACAGAGAGCAAGAAGGAAAAAAAACATGTGCACGTTAAAGCTATATGTATCACTTTGTGTTGATAAAATCCATAGTTACTGTGGTAAATTATGAGCTCATAATTAAGGAATAAAAATACTCCCGTAAAGTTATCGATGATGATGGAAATCCCTTGTTTATGTCCACAATGACGTATTCCACCGTTTAGGCGATTCTCAATGGTCGATCAGGGGAAATCCTCTGACGTCACATGTTGGTACCCTGCCGGAAAGGGACACCACAAACGAAACTACCCAAATGTCACACTGGCCACCAAATGTTACCGTTGGGTTCTCACAAGGGTGCTCCCATGGGTCTGGAAATAAATCCCAAATGCGACACATTGACCAAAAATAAAGAGACAATATACGTGTAGCCTCTCGGCAAACGATTCTATATTTATGGAAGTCGTGAATGAAAAATGAGCATAATAACAAATAATAAACATGAGAATATAAATGAACGAGGGAATGATGGCTAACAATCATGTGTATAAAAGAATTACCTGGAAATAAATCCCAAATGCGACGCATTGACCAAAAATAAAGAAGACAATATACGTGTAGCCTCTCTGCAAACGATTCTGTATCTATGGAAGTGCGCATGCGTAGCGCGAACAATTAAGGTTCGCACGTGAAAGGTAACCCTACACCAAATAGTTAGTCATAAATAACGATGAGCGAAGGTAGATGCAAAGATGAATAATTAAGATGACATGGTACATATGAAACAAATACATGTGCATAACGTGAACGAATGTCCCCGTAACATATATACAATTGACAATAATGAACTTACTTTGTTTCAAATTAATTTTGGCGATATTATGGAACAATTAGATACTATTTCAGCTAATGTTGACTGCAATATATCTATGTGTCATTCAATGCAATATAGTTTGTTTGATATATACACACAACCAACTCTTAAAGCTTTGACATAGTAAGAAATAATGCAGATACATATGAAAACTATATTTAATAATTTTTTTTCGTACAAAAACAAATAGAAACATTCAAAAAAAAAAAAAAAAATTCCAAAATTTTTTTAATTATATTTTTCAGGGATAATCATGACTGGAATCTCGTTTATTGAATCACCGGTGTTTGATACTGAAACGGAATCCTGTATAGCATTGCAACTTTTCTCATTTGACATAAATAAATGCATCGTCCGAATTCTCAAGAACGACCAAGATAAACATTCCTTGTTAGGTTTCTACAGTTCTTCATCACCGTTCATCACTTTGTCTCCCGGAACACATAGCATCATTTTTGAGATTCAGCCAATCAGCTACATTAGCTCTGAATGTATAATACTTCTTTTTGACATTGCTGTCTTTTCAACGACATGCCAAGGTAAGTAGTAAGGTGATGCTTTGTGATCTTTGGATTGTCATTTGTTATATATTGTTCTATAAGATATTATCCACATTACCAAAACGAAACATGATTTCGAAATGTTTTCTAAAATCATGTCGGTGAAATGTGTAAGTTATACCTAATTCTATTTCCGGTAATTTAATCCTAACTTTTCAGATGACATTGGAAACTAAAAGGTTTTGGTTAATTCTATCGTATTATCACATACGCAAATGAACAAACCTAATTTTATGAACGTGTTTAGGGGAGGACTTAAAATCACTTAATGTTAAATACTTGCTTTTCATATTTTTATCTTATTTATTAATTTTAAGCAATTGACCTTTCTGCCGAATTTGATTGACAGTTCCGTATAGCCAATCAGATAACGGCATTACGTCACACCTTCGATACCGATAAACATCCGCCATTTTGTTAGACAACTTCTGCAGCCGAAAAAAAATCAATACGACACGACTCTTTTTACTTTATGTCTACTTTAATATGAGAAATATGTCGTTGTTTACGGAATGGTGAAGAGATGTAGCTTTGGTGTATGTGATAGTGACAGTAGATATCCGGAACGTTTAAAAGGAGGTGTAAAATTTGTACCATTCCCGAAGCCAAAGACACAATACAGTAAGTGTCTGCGTTGGATCAAGTTGTGCGGAAGACCACATTGGCAGCTTAATGTAGAGAAAATTAAAAAAAATCGGTATGTCTGTACCAAGGTAAGTGGATGCGATGATTAATATCTCTATTTAAGGTGCTATTTCTCTTTCTCTCGTATTTTTGATAGAGTGCAAATATTCCCGATATCGATTCGCCACCTTCATAATTCGGCCTAAAGATATTTATATAGACGGTGTATCAGTGTATTTTTTCGACTTATACTTTATTTCATTTGTGTAATATTTTCGCTAAATATGTTCATATCTCCATTTCAAAATCTTGCCAGGAAGTCTATGAAAAAAAACTTTTTAATAGTCTTATTATCGGTTGGTTAATTTTAGGATTTGTTACATCATTATATTTAGACTGGATTATTATGTGTATTTTTTAAATTTATGTGACTGTGATACAGTATATATCTGGTTTTGGGCATTTCAGACCCAGTGATTATATTCTGGTTAATTTATTACCTTTTACGGGTTTTTTTCTTTAGCCAATAACTGACATCCCCCCAATGACTATTTTCCCAATAAAATTTTTTTTTTTTAATTTCTTTAAAAGAAATGATTCATGGAATTTTAATGAAATTTGTGTTATCCTTGTTATCTACACTTTACTTGAAATGCACCGCATATTATTAGATAATTTCATTGTTGATTTAAAACATTATTATTGTCTTATAAATAATACTTTCCCTTTTTTATTAATTACGCTACATTTCTTAATAAAAAGCCACAGGTAGTAAAGAAATCTATAAAAAAAAAATCAAATGTTGGGTGGTTAAGAAAAATAAACAAGTTCAATCAGTGCAACACCTGTAATATTAAGTCATTGGACAGAAGTTTTCTGTTCATCAACTGCTTTTATGCTGTACATGAAAGAACACACATAATATGAGGTACATGTATATAATACAAATAATCCATAAAACAAAGAAATAATTGTTCTGATATACTATATGTTATAGCATATTTTTTTTTCTAAAATATATGACACAATGTTTATTTTTTCCACTATTTCCCTGACTTTGTGACACATTTAATTAAGAAATCATGACAACCACATGTTAGTGAGTTTTACTGAAGAATGAATGACAATTCAAGTGAATTAATCAGTTACATTCTAAATTGAATGTTGACAATACCAATAAATTACTTCACTACATTTCAGCATTTTGTCAACTGTAGCTGGCCAACCAAAGAATTCCCCGATCCTCTTCCAGCTGACCCCTACACACCAAAACCCAAGGCCCACAGAGCTTCCCCATCAAGGAGACGAAAATTATGTTTTCAAACACCAACAAGGTCTGTGATTAACATTCAAATAAATATTAACACTCTTGTGACTCTGATTGATAACTTACATAGCATCATGCATTATTTTGCAATATAGTACTCCCAAAAAAAATTCTTTCCAATTCTTAAAATTTTCCTATAACATTTGGCACAATGAATATGTTGGGTTTTTTTTTTTATTACTTAGAATGGAAACTTCTAAGAATTTCATAAACTCCATGAATGAAGTTGATTTTGAGTAAAGTTTTAACTTTGAAACCTATTTTTCCCTTTTTGTTACAGGATACTGTCAGAGACTGACAATTTCCATGCTGCTGTTGGGTATGACAAGGAAAATGAGCCACTTTCAATGCTATGTCAAGACCACACAGTAGCTACACAAACTGAAAGTTCATGTAAGTAATTGAAAATTCAAAAACAATTTGAAGGAAGAAATTTTATTAAGATTAAACTATAAATAATACCCACACTACAGAGGGTTAAAGCCCAATACTGTCAGTTGTGCTTTTTATGTGAGGAAGCCTTTAAGCTGACTTTTGGTAGGTTGATGGTTCTACATGCAATTGTAGTTACTGACTGTCAGTACTTCAAAATACAGGTACTTAAAGGTTTAGCACTTGCAAATAGCCCATTAACTTCAGTTGATACCATAACTTACTTAATTACAATAAGAATAATAAAATCTTGCCAATGACTTCAAGAGATCTTCACACCAAATTTTGTCAATGAATATTGTTTCAAAGAAAATATCCTTCTTTGTGTAAACAACAAGGTCACAGAATTCTGCTCCACTTATCATTAATTGGCCCTGAATTTGATAATAATAATTGTGCATTTTCTTCAATGTAATATGTCCAGAGTTGTTGTCAAGCTGAAGACAAAAATCTTTAATGTCACATGCTTCCTTAATTGTACACTCCCTAGCACTGAAAGGGCATTTAACCTCTACAAGGCCACACTTACCCCCACCAACACACACTTTAGCATCTGGAGATGCACCTAAAAATGGAAATTTGGGGTTTACAATTAACCCACACTTGTGGATATGATGGCCTGTCTTTTTAACATAAGTTGTCAGGGCTTTATTTTCATTCACTTTCCCATATGTTGTTGGCCTTGAAGTGAAAGATTTTGTGTCCATTACCATATTTACAAATTTATCTGTGACCTTTTTCCTTTTACAAATCAGCCCAAACTGTGATGCAGTAAGGCGACCTTTCCTAGCTTCAAACCATTTGGAACAAAGTGCTTGGTCACGTGTTTCCTCTTCCAACCTGTGACATTCTTCCATTGTAACTGTTTCATTCTGTTCTATTTTATCTGCACTTATCACAGCCACTTTAGGAAACTTAATGTCACCACACTGTGTTGTCACTGGCTGCAGCACTTCTTCCTTGTAAAACTGAGCCTGTAAATATAAAATATAGTTGAAACTGTATTAGTGGCTACCTGTATTAAGCGGTCAACCTGTATTTAGCAGTCAGTTTCAATATTACCAAACAAGCATTTTATTATATGTTTAACCTTTATTTAGTAACCACCTTTGTTAAGCAAATCACTTTCTCTTGTTCCCCATACTAACCACTTAAGACAGGTTAATTTTTTTTAAATTATTATAATAAATATTTATAATTTGGTTACAGGGATTGACCCAATAGATGTACTGTGCTTGGTTGCTGAAAATAACTCCCTACGGCAAGATCTGGCCAAATCTACTCTTGAGTCGATAGACAGGACACGACAAGCATCACATATGAACAAAGAGACCTTAAAATCTAACGTGCCATCCTTTTCTATTGATAATATAATGTCAAATGAAGACATAATCAAATATTACACAGGTTTTTCCAAAGATTCATTCCTGGCAATATACCGTTTCCTTGTGCCAAACGAAAAAGTTCTCCCACTTTCATATGTAGGAAAGGGAAAATTGAAACAGATTGAATATATGTCCCTTAAGAATCAACTGTTGTTGACTCTGTGTAAACTCAGAAATGACTTTGATCTTGTGGACCTAGGTTATCGTTTCAGTGTTTCCAAACATACTGCAGGTGTGATTTTCAACTCCTGGGTAAATTATATGTTCTTAAGGTTTGGTGAGGTGCCAATATGGCCACATCGAGATGTCATAAGGGAACACATGCCAGCTGATTATAAGGATAGCTTTTCCACTACTTTTGGAATTTTGGACTGTACTGAAATCAAGATACAAAAACCCTCTTCCTTGAAAGTACAATCACAGACTTACAGTGATTACAAATCAAGCAATACATTAAAGGGTTTAGTTGTTGTTGACCCAAGAGGGTCTGTGATATTTTCCTCAATGTTATTCAGTGGGTCAATCTCAGATAAGGAACTGTTTAAGCAGTGTGGTCTTGAGGAGTTACTTATTCAACTCATTAAGATTGGCTATCTTCAAGTTGGAGATGGCCTGATGGCTGATAAAGGATTCAATATTGAATCAGCTGTGAAAGACATTGGGCTAATGTTGAACATTCCACCTTTTCATGTAGTGGATCACAAATGAGTGAAAAAGATGTACTTTTGACACGAAAGATTGCAAAACACCGTGTTCATGTTGAACGTGCAATTCGAAGAATCAATCATTTAAAATCATATCAAATAAATTTCCAGTTGTTCACATGTCAAGTGTTAATCAAATTTGGTATGTGTGCTCTTTCTTAACCAATTTCATGCCATTATGTATAAAAGAGTCATAATCATACCTGTGCTGCTAGTCCACTTCCAACTGGAACATCTCCAAGATTGGTGCTGACTGTGTGTGGCTGAATGGATGTCAGATAGCTAATTCCACACCCATGCAAAGATTTTAGGAATGTCAAATCCTCCTCTTTAACCCTGATTTTTCTAAAATGTATAAAGTGAAAATGTATACTTTTGTATAAGTGATATCTAGTCTTGATTACTCACAATTCAAAATGGGTAATGATATATGTGCAAACAACATTTTCTTAAGTCCTTATTAAGGTTAATATTCAATAAGCCCATGTAACTTTAAAAAAAAAAAAAATTTCATCTAATGAAATATAAAGAAATAAACCATGCAGTATTTGAAAAACACAATGATAGAAACAATATTTCTCAGCACATTAATCGAAATTTGTGCAAATGATATCTTAAATAACATCAAGCAGATATGCTTTTATACTGGCATTTGAATCGGGCATTTCTTTGTCAATTTGTTGAACATTTCATCAACAAAATATTTATCTTTATTAGCCCATATACATTTTAATGTTCCTTGTCAAATACATTTCAACTGATAAAAATCCGTATCATGTCAATGACAAATACGGTGGTAGGGTGACATCACTTTTGTGACATCACTTCGGAAAACTCATGAAAACTTATGTAAATTGACTTCTTGTGTATTGATTATTTATTAGGTATAACATAAAAGGAAAACTATATTGCAGCACCTTTTTTGTGGCTTTGTATTTTGCTACTCACAGCTAAAGAAAAAATGACATCTCACAAGATTGAAGGACAAGTGAGATACCATTTTTCCCATGCTGCTGGTTGCAAAAAACAAAGCAACAAAAAGCTACTGCAACATAACATTCCCTATACATGTATTAATGCCACATTCATGTGGGATATATAGGTTTGTAATTGTCTTTTTGTCTGACTGTTTGTCTGAAACTTTGTGTTATGCATTATTTCAACAGGAATTACACTTTACTCCTGAAACATTATAGGTGTATTTCACATTCCGATGAAGTTGATGATCTTGTTAATATTTAAAATTTGATATGCAATTGACAAGAATTTTTGAAATTAAGTGCAATATATGATACTGACATTTTGAAATTTATGATCTGAACATATTTGCAATACAAAAGGTAAAATTCACATGTGTAATTTTTTAAAGCGTTAATTTATTAAAAATTAAAACATAGATGAACAGTTCATGAATTTGTTCTTTTTAATTAATCATTCATAAAGATCAACACCAAATCATTTATTACCTGCAGTCAATGATTTTGTTCTGTACTGGGACCCGTTTCCTTTCAACTTTAGGGCTGACAAACTGCAGATCTGTCACTGGTTGAGGATCAATCCTGTCACCTCTTGGGGCACCCCATGACTGGGGCAGTGATGTACAGGCAACCTCCTCTGGGATGCTAGTGAATCCCATTAGTTGCCACTGATTTATGGCAGTGATCAGACCGATCACATGGGAGCATGAACCACTCATACTGTAAAAAAACAATATTTATAACAAAAAAATAAAATTTGGTTAAATTCAATATATTTTCAAGTTATCACACACACACACACACACACACACATGTATTACTTACTTTCAAGTATAACGTCTGTAGGAGAGAGAGAAAGAGATTGAACATCAAACATAATCATACATTATAAATAACAATCAACTGGGTATTTACATATTCATATACCAGTGAATGAATTCATGTCCCAGATGAGAAACAATATGCTTCACCTTACATGCACTTACAGGACATGTTAGAACTATACTAAATGAACGATCCAACTACATAAACAGATTCTTTCCCAAGTGTTAATCATCTGTATCACAACAAGTTTTTTTTCTTCTTTTTTTTAATATTTTCATTTTGGGATATATGTCCTGCAAATAATGAGAATCCATCAGAAAAAAAAAACACTCATACTTGCAATACTCAGCAATTATATGTATTTTATGAACATAAACAGGATTTGGGTTAGAAAAAAATAAATGGTGAATAGGTGAGCGATTTCCATTTATAACCGTATATATGTGCCGTGCAATGTTTAGAGAAAATCATCCCTATTCTACATGCTCCGCAACATTCACTGAACTATTTAAAAATAAATAAGGTCAAGTTGCATATTTTGCATTTAAATCAATAACTTAATCATTTTCATTTCTTCATTTATATTTTAACGGATTACTTACCCAGCTTGACACGTGCAATATGCATGATAAATCTCTCTGCCCTGAATATCGAAGTTAACCCGATGGGGTTTCTCGTGTTTGCGTTGACTTCGATGACATTTCCCTTGCACACTAATCGTATTTTCGTCAATTAAATACAACTGCACCGCAGTGAAATAACCCTCACTGAAAAACCTGAATCCTTGCTGCTTTGCTTTTAGCGAGATATTCTTGTCTGGATGGTACAATACCGAAAAATCGGAAGGAATCGAATCCAAATCTACGCGCCGTGTAATGTTTGGCGACGCCATATTGGAAACAAGTTGTCTACCGTAGTTACATCTCGGATGCGTTGCTAAAGGGGGCGTGGCTACGTGTCGATGGCAGAAAGGTCAATTGCTTAATCCCAGTCGTTTCTTCAAAGATTCAATATAGTACCTTTAGCAATGGATGGTACTATATTGAACCAAAATGATTATATGCAGATGTCATTGATGATTTGGGAATGACATCGACAACATCAAGTCCATTTACGGACCCACTGACAACAACGTCTCAGGGAATAAGAGGAACTGATACAACTTTACCTGGTATGGCTGTCTTAATTCTTGCTCTTTTGAATGTATAAATAATTAGATAAAGACATATCTCACCTTTGGCAAAATGCCACCATGGTCATTACGGTGACGTGATCGTTGGGTGTTTTTCTTCATGCACCCTATTTTCATACATCTCCTGGAATTGTCATATACTGAAAAATGGTTCAATGCATTTTCTTACCAACGTGGACAAACTCGGATATATAACATATGTGATCAGAATAAAAGTTGTGGTTGTTATGTAATTGTGTTAAAGTATAATTTTGTAAATTACAATATCAGTGATTTAAAAATACTTATGGTTTACAGTAGGTTAGTCATTGATATAAACGCTGCGCTGTATGTAGCTTTCGGATATGGTTTCATAACCCCTCTTTCATATTGTTAAATTTCAAATTATACTAGCGTCACAATAAAATTTGAGATTTCCGATTTTTTTCTTCTCGTTGAACTATAATGATAAGATATACATGAACTGCCTTTCAAAAGATATTTAAAGACAGAAGCGACGTGCACATTAAAAACGAAAGATGTTTTGCAAGCGAGGAACAAAATAATCTATGAGTTTGTGAATTTGATATATTTGATCCATTTTTATTTTTTGTAAAGCTGACAAAACGACGGCAGACACGTCTATCGAAATACCAGGTTTGTAAACTTTTTCTATTTTCATCATGAAAAATCTGTTTGAGCACAGTTTATTTTTCCGCATATTTCTTATGTTTATATCTTAAGCCATATCAAACTGCTTCTGCTTGCCGAATTGTAAGCACTTAAAATATCAAAAAGGATGTTAAAGTCATTAATGGCTCAGTTGATTCGCGCAAAGCATGAAGTGTAGACCCTTCAGAAAGAAATATTTTAAAGCGAAGAATAATAGGCCTACCACGGTAAAGTGTCTATCCCTACGAAAGATTATAAATAATATTAAAAAGGTATTCTCATTAAATTGAATTAAATTTAAATAAAATATATATGTTTCTCGAAAACATTCTAACATCGGGCATGTTTATCAAACATTATTTTCCACCGTTTATTGAAGAAATAAGATTGTATCTGTATATATTACAGGATGTAAATGTCAAGATAATTTACGATTTATTGTGATTGTTACAGATGATTTCCCGACAGTCACAGCTGAGTCAGAACTAGAAATACATTACTTCACTGATGCAAATCTAACAGTCACCATCAGTAACCCTGGAGGGTACAAGGTTGTCATATTCGTATTTTGTAATGTCACAGTTATTCAGATAGGTCATGTCTAACCAATACAATAAAAAAACTATTGATGACGTTTTAAATGAAGGCAAAGACTTTTAAACAGTGAATTTAAACTCATTTGTAAGTATGAAATAAATACTATACATAAAACTTTATTTCTTTTCATACGAGGGCCGATCAATATTATATTTGTTTCTTTTTCTTAAAACTTCATTCCCAGGCCTTCTTTTTTCATGAAATTTAATCTCCAATTAAGGTATTTTAATATGACGACGTCAAATGAATGATAGTTTCTTGACATCATAAATGAAGTCGTGAGGTCATATATTTTAAAATGTTTCTCTCATCGTGAGTCATGAATACCGAGTTGATAGCTGAGCAGCACGTTATTATATTTTTTACGAAAATAAAGGAGTATTTGCAGGAAGTTTTTTTCTGGTTTGCAGGTGATTGGATCTAATATGGTCTAGATGATGAGAGAAATTGACGGCATGTGTCTGTTTAAACTAAAACACTTAAGATATTTGTAAAAAAATGCGTCCTTGAAAATAGACGAGTTCCAATTTGAAGCATTGCTGAATCATTTAGCATTCGTTATGGTACTGCTCAGAAGATTTTGAAGAGAGCTTTGGAAATGATGCGGGTATGCACAAGTTGAGAGCCTCGACTGTCGATGCCAGAATAAAATAAAACAGGATAACATTGATATGTATTTTAGGGACGGTTGCCAATTTTCGTAATCCAAAAATTACTTGTGTTGAATCATGGGTGCACTTTTTTGAGCCTGAGCTTTAACAGAGTTAAATTTGGAAACACTCAATATCTCCATTTCCAGTGCAAGCTCTTTAAATTGAACGAAAAAGAAACGAACTTAATGATCGGCCTTCGTTTATGAATAAATAAATGTGATAACTCTTCATTTTTGTATTTACAATTGCTTTGGTTTTCGCAAACTTATAGATGTCATTTTTTATTGTTTATTAGCTGATACTGCACTGGAACAAGGGGCTGCACAATATTGCCAGAAACAAGGATATAATGGTTCGTGGTGAAGAGAAACAGAGATATAGTGCCACCATCAGTGAAAATCCCTTAACATATTCGGGGAATTTATTGTACAACCTTACTATTCATAAAGTAAGACCGTCTGACACTCTATCCACTTTCCAATGCGTTGTCGATGTTGTTGGTTTTCCGAATGCGATGTGGCCTTCTGTCGAGATAAACCTTCTATCACAAACAGGTACGTTGGTTTATTTGTCACATTTATTTAACTTTTGCAAAATGACAGCATCAATTTCAACACTTATATAATTACAGTGGTCTCGCGATTCCTCAATATGGTGATTCATGGAATACCGGCGATGACTCGATCTACAGGATCGGTCTCTTGATTAAGCTCTACTTACTCTTTAAAAATATTAGGGCGATTTTTCAAACATTCGATTTTGGATTATTCAAGCTCCGTGCCTGGTTCCTATATGATGTGTCACATATTTTTTCAGAACAAATCTTAGAAGTTATCAAATCTACCTGTATTTCCTTGACAATCAAGCCCCATGACAACCTGTCGCTGTGATTAACACCTTGGCCGATATAACTTTGTATTTGTTTCTATACGTCGTAAAACATTTAGAGAGTAAGTAGGCGAATCGTTATATCAACACAGCCGTTTGAAACGTATCTTTGCACTTACCAATCATGTAAGAAACTATTACGGGTCCTCCTGATAAATCAGCTGTCATTAAAGGAAACGAAACATAATGTTTATGTTATTAAAGGAATCGATTTTGTTTTTATTTGAGAAAGGTAGACAGAAAAAGAGAAAAAAGAGAGTTTTTACATGATCAAACAAAACACAGCATAATAGCTGGTCTTTATTCCAAGCATGTAAAAATAATGCATCGCCGCCATATACAAAACTTAAACAAAGGTTGTCAATCAAATGATATGTAAATAAATAAATAAATAAATAAAACAATGTAATTTTAAAATTAATGCTCACACGAAAAACTAATAGGTATGCCGTAGTATTTTTTATTGCAAAATATGTTTTGTGCGTAAAGAATAATGGCAAGTAAAGGCTTAACATATCAAAGTAACTAATGAAAACACAATGTATTTAATTATCAACAAAAATCAACTTTAAATTTTGACATTTGAAATATTCCTCAAATAGGGCGATTCTCCGAGGTTTTTTTTTGCCGATCCCATCCTACCTCGAGGAATCGCGAGACCACTGCATATAGTTATTTTCTTTTTCGGCGTAGCTGACTTTCCTCACCTTTGACATACATAGGGCTAATGACGTAAAATGTTAAATAAATATTTAAACGAAATCCTTACACTTATCTAAACAAGTTACCCAACATTGTTGAGATGACATCCAGATAAAATAGATGTATTTTGTCTTTAATACATTTTGATAATGTTTCCTGAATAAATTACTATATCTTTGATAAATATGTGGATATTTTAATGAAACGATATGCACACAGAGTTTCGAGACGAATGGGATAAATATCTACATGGTAGTATCTGTCTCACCGTCCTCATATGATGGAAATGCTTTTATAGTATGTTTTTACAATATAAGAAACGTTTTAAACAATTGGAATCTTACCATATTTTATTTTTATTTATCTGGGAACGAAAATATTATCAGAATCTTAAAAAGAAGGGATTTCTTTTAATTATTCCAGACTTTGAAACTTTATTGCACCATGATTTGTTTATAACCGTTTTTTCAATTGATCCTAAAGTTCAAGTTACTCCGCCGCTCCTGTTTATTCTTTCCTGAAATTTCAAGCGTTATTATGATTTTGTTTCGCATTATTACGTCTTTGTTTTTAAACCTTTTTTGCGTTATTTTTTTTCCCTAAAACAAGTTAATTTTTTTGATGCTATTTTTCGCGTCATTACACCTTTGTTTTACGTCAATTCTGCTCACTGAATTTCAAATAAAGTTTCTTTTTGTATATGGAAATGTTCAAAAGACGTCATATGATATTTTTATCAAATTAATCTAATAAATAATAATATGGCAGCTTTATCCCTTCTTGTCAAATGTCATATCGATGTCTAGATAATTTCAGCAGGAATGATGATCCGGGGAACACCCGGTTCGAAACGCTGAACTACCGAGGCAATCATCATGTCTTTCTCACATGATAACCCATAAAGGGGCAGGACAATCGGTAGAATAAGTCATCGGCGATGCCTTAGATGCTACCCATTAAGATGTAAAACTATTATTGATATCATAAAAATACAATATTGTAAGTATTTATATGTTGATCTAGAGGAGGGATGTGCCGTAAATGAAGCAGAGGTTTGTTATCAGTATGATTACATACATATCACATTACCATCTGTGTCTGGAGTCAACAGTCTCGGCGTTGGAAATGTTCGTTAGACGAGATTGGACGGCTTGTTCGTGATCATACAAGTCCATGTTACAAAGCGTTTGAAGAGTTAATGTGCGGTCTACATGCAAGTAAATGCAATGGTGGAGAAATCGTGGATCCCGTTTGTCGTAATGACTGTGAGCGTATGTACCTACATCTTTTAGATATTCCATTATTTCTTTATCCTTTCACATTGGGAATGCAGTAGATTGTGTTTGTATAAAATATTTATATTCTCTTAAAAGAAATGACTGTTATTACTGATTTGATTTTAAGAATATATAAAATAGTGAATCAGGTGCATGTGGGCCTGTTTAGTACAACAGAGCAGGATGCTATATAAAATGTTTAGTCAGGTGAACGTATGGCCATATATCGTATGTCATTGTGTAATTGTCGCAATAAAATTATTTCAGAAATTGCCAATATCTGTGTTGACAAGGTGCTGAATGAGGAAATCAATGCCGTCGATAGTTCTAAAGTCATACACTTCTGTAAATCACTTCCGCGTAGAGGTGAAAGACAATGCAAAGAAATAAACCTGGGTGAGTGTTTTTGATTTCTTTATTTTAAAGCAACTCGTTCACAAATTGTCAGAGACTAAGACTTTCAGTTTTAACTTATGTCTGCATAAGGTCACCAAATACACACGTTCATATACGGTAT
The DNA here is from genome assembly GCA_021229015.1 of Solen grandis. Lineage (NCBI taxonomy): Eukaryota > Metazoa > Mollusca > Bivalvia > Adapedonta > Solenidae > Solen > Solen grandis. The sequence goes on along the minus strand of CM037791.1, from coordinate 30,981,879 downwards.
TGAAACTATATTTGGATTTTTCTATTCCCATTTGCTGAAACTTGGCTGATCACATTCACTCTTCGCGCATGCGCTTACTGATGCTGAACTTAAAAAATCGATAGCCCAAACTGTTGAACACGCAAACATCCGCTTTGCGTTATTGCATAATTGCGTTCACAAAAAAAACGTTATCCCGTGTCAAATGACAAAAACTTGTCGCGTTTATTTGTAAGGAAACAAAGACTTCACCAACATTAATGGTTGAGAGTAGATTTTTTTTATTTCTACCGGTCATCTGTGAATAAGCTGCTTAAGACATATTTGCAACTGGAAATATAAGAAGAAATGATATAAGTGTAAATCATTTTTCGCCAAAGAACCGATCGTTATGGATTTCAATGAAAAAATAAACATGAAATGAAATATGATATTATATTAAGAGAGAGTACTGTAAGATTATGGCAACAAGTACGTTTCATTTACCGATACAAATTTGAAACTTTTCTTCCACATGTGAAATGCAAGGACATCTTATTTGCTTGACATTGGTATTTAGGACTGCCAAGTTATTATATTACTCCCCAGCAATCATTTTTTTGAGATTTGAAAATCAGGAAAGAAGCCGATTTCATTCATATCCATTTAGTAAAGCGGGTAATTTTTCAGGCCACGAGAATGCCAAAATATCTACGAACCCATTAAAGGAGGTGTTCTTTGATACCAAGTCTCGTACAGCCAGTACTTAACTAGCGTTCATGCTGCAAAGGTACTTGTAAAAAGATCAATATGACTATATATGTTACTTGGAAAAAAATCAAACAGGTTTTGTAAGTTATTAGTGAAGAAACTATGTGTGTACGCCATGCTGCATACACATCTGTTGCAGAATTGAGTTGGATCATCTAAGTTTATACGTTTCAGATCTCTTATTATCTGAAGACGTCTCCATGTATTTAGATTTTTTAGGTAAATATTCGATACATAAAGATATTTCAAATTACGACTCTAGGTTGCGGGGTGAAAATCACTTTGGACAAAGAAGTGCAATCTGTAACAATGTCATCAAAAGACCACCCTTACTTGGCTGCAAAGACAAGCTGTACCTATATGATTGAAGCGATTGAATTTCATTCTATAGAAGTGATAGTACATGATATAGCGCTGTCAGGAGAAGGAATATGTGCTACAAGCTACATGATGGTAAGAGAAGTGTTTACTGTAACGTCATATACATAATATGGTAAGTGATATCTTCATTAGGCTTAAAATGTAGAAAATTTCTAGTATTTCAAAACAAATGCATATGTACTTTGTAGGAGTGAGTTACATTGTGTTAACAGACAACACTTAACATCGTCACATTATCTGAAAAAACACAAGCATTTAACTTCTAAGGCATTTACCTTAAAATGTTTATGATTTATCGAAAATATGTTGAGGCCATAAACGGTTTACAAACGGAAAACAATACTGTTTCAGGAAATAAACATTTCAAAACTACATCTACCGTCCACATTATACGCCAGATCAAAATATTTAACGGTTAAAGAATCCAAGTCACACTTTACAGCATGGCAAAAATGTTCAAATAATGTCAAATCAGTTGTTACAAACCAATTTGAATAAATTTGATTTATACAGACGAAGGTGTACATTACATACTAAACGGAAAATGAAATGCAGGTTAAAACGTGTGTGTGAATTTAGACGACCAAATTAGACGGAATATAAATTGTGTCTATAAAGGTATACAAAAACACAATTTAACCAAAGGAAGTATATATGGGAAGTATATTGTAACGGTCTCACGTTGGGCACAAAAGGTGAGAAAAATAAGCAGCCAAACCGGAGCTCGAATCCGGGACCCTTCACTTATAAGGTGAATTTATTAACGTTTAAGCTATCAGACCACTTACACAAATCTCTCATCGAAAATGGTTACCTATATGCCGTTACAACAAGAAATGCTGTACGAAGATTAGCAACAAAGTCAGAAGATATCATTTTACATATGACAATTGAGTAATATTATATCTTATAACGGTGCGTTCAAATCCCCTTCAATAAATTATATAAGTCACATGTAACATGTAAGGTTATTTGCTTGTCGAAAGTATATGCAAAGTATGTGTTTTAATTTTGCATAAATTAAAAGTTGAAAGATAAAATAAAAACTTAATATGAACACGTAATCTAAAATCATTAGCATCTTTCTTTCAATGGCGAAAGAAGGAAGTTAACTGCGTGTGACACTGAATAACAAAACAAAGGTTGCAGGTCGCATGTGGTTGACGTTTATTTTTTATCATTTATCAAAGAAGGTTTGTTGATGACGTAATAAAATGTTGTTATAATACAAAAATATAAAATAGACGAGATACTAGTTGATGTTCATTTTATACGTTAAAGGGTAATGTAGATCTTATTACATCCATAAAAGAATTTAAGATAATTGAGAAATGAAATCATCTCATAGACATCTTTCTTTATTCATTATCGCCATTTGATACACATATAAATGCTATGCTCAAGTAAATATTACGGGTGATAAATAACAAATAACGGGTAAGTATCAAAATAGTCAATGTCTGTGTTAGTTATTTGGAGACCCTGCCTATTTGAGACAGATATCTTATGTAAATCGAACGACCCCGATCTCGAGGCAGACGTCTAGCCCCTTGGCTACAGGGAACAGTCCGAAACATTGACTCTGTTACTTAAAATAAAAGTAGCTTGTTTTTTATTATACGTCGATTGGGAAACACGCTCTTACTACTTACCAATTTATCCTCTCAATGTTTTCTGTGTTGGACCAGAACTTTGCGCCTGGAAATAAAATGAATAATCTTTTCCTAAAAGTGGTGAAAAATCACAACCTTTGGATCAGCGGTTGAATACAACGCCATTAAATATTTTGTTGAAAAAAGACCAAATTGTTAATTCATTTCATGTTATGTTAAAACATTGCTAGTTTTAAACTTGACCATGAGGAATCTTATACTTTTAATTTCATTGCACATAAGATCGGCGATGAGAAGATTTGCGATACCACACCAATTACCAAGATAATTCTTGACTCTAAAACAAATGTGTCGGTTGTGAACATGGGAAGCAAACCATCTGGGGGATTTAATATAACACTTAACCAAGGTAAGCATCAATACGTTTGTTTATCTCAATATTATTCATTTATACCAGTCTTATCCGTCACCCACTGTGACCAGCTGACAATGTCAGGTAAGCAAAATTTTGGATACAGCGGGTCATTATGGAACATGCATTTCAAATTGATAGACCAGTTGCTATATAAAAGAAGCATATACAAATATGTTGCATTATAGAATGTGATGTATCAAACATGCAAAATGTTATTCAAACTTCTATAATCTGTTCAAAATTTAAGTCTATTCACTTAGAATAAAAACAATCACAGACGACAACAATCACATAATAGCTTTGCAATTGTAATAACTTTAACAACGGACGTAACGTTTTGTAAACTCGGCGTCTCAAATGTGTCGGACAAAGCAGTGTATTTATAGTACATTTATCACTGACGGGATCTAAATGGTATGTCGGAGGGGTCGTTACGGTCAGGTAATTTAAACAAATATTGATTTGGAAAAACGACAAGACCGACGACAAGTGTCGGCTATTACAGGGTATTGTTACATTCAGGTGTCTTGACGAACAATTTTCACTCTACCCTTTTCCTGTAAAAAGTAACATACTTTTGATTGAGATTATTTTACTTCATTTGAGAAACAAGTTATACGTTTTCCTTTTCTAAGGTTTGTCCAGTATTTTGTGTTTATCAAGATATGAAAGAGTCTTGTCTCAAGTGTGATTTGAATCCGCACTATTCGAATCCATACTCGCTACCTCTGAACAATGGCGCCTTCATCTTGTACGAAGTGAATCGACGATATTTGTATTTATTTATTTAAGTATAGAGTTTATTTTAATGTTATTTTTTCAGTCCTTAGTTCGGGTCGATGTGATGTATTGGGGTCAGAACAAAAAGACAAAATCTTGAATGTATATGAACCACGTCCTTCTTGTAACGAATGGATCATACATTCACGGCATTTTGGTGAGCTTTTCATTTTGTTCAAAAGAATGAAGATAAGAAAACAAACCTTATAAATAGTGTCGACTTATCTAGAATATCTCTTGAAAGCAGTATACTAGCTTTTAAAAAATATTTCGCTGATATTCATATGACAAAATTCTACGTTACCTGTATTATTGCGAGATCTATTGTATTTTAAACCCCGTCCCTATGGTTGCTTCTTTCCAAATTATAAATATGTGTTTATTTATTAGCAATGTGGAACGTGACTCGCTGACGCATATTTAGTGTTCATAAAAAAGTCAGTGTTCTCTTTCTAAAGCAAATACTGTATCATGAAATAATCTATTATTTTTTCACGTTAGTATCAGATGATAATTTGTCTGGACAACGATTGATCTTCACGTCAGTTCAAGGAGGCTGTGTGGACGTTTACGAGTATAATAGCAACGCCTTGTTAACGTCAGTCTGCCAGCCAACACAAGTAAATGTTAGCAGTGTTGCCAGATTACAAACGGCAAACCAAGCAGTACTGTTTAACGTTACTTATGGCTTAAGATACAGTAAGCATATAATATTAATCTTTTTCATAAATTCAGTTTAATGTTTATTGATATTTGATGCCAATACCCCCAAATAATAATTCATTTATTTGGAAATGATAATTATACACGAAAATGTGTAAATTCTAGCGCATCATAATAAATCATAGGTGAAGTGTGACTTTTGTTGTTTTCTGGAATACATTTTCTCTTCAAATAATTCTTAATTAATGTAATACATAACAGTCATAAAACCATAAAATGAACTTTCACTTACAGGATATTTTATACATGAAAATTTAGTTGCTTTGTTTTTGTTATTTGATTTTAAAGGTAAAGGCTTGAAATCGATATATAGCATTTATTGAAGATTTGTTTATTGCTATAATGGTATGTTTAGTTTCACACTTCCGCCAGAATGTTCGCAAAATTATAGTTAGCCTGCAAAAGACGTCATATAAAGTTAATATCTTTGTTTTTACATTTTACAACGCAAATCACGAATAGCAATACAAATGTTTACAGCAGATGTAAATGACGTTCATTTGGTGGATGTCAAACTAGTTGGAGGAAACCAAAATAGTGGAGTTGTACGACTGCTGTCGTCAGATGGAGAAGTCGGATACCTGTGTCCCACATTTTACATTGGTCGCATTGAACTCAACCTAATATGCAAAGCACTCGGATACAGGTCGGTACATAAAGGCTGATATTTTCGAAACTTTGCCATTAAATGTCAATGTATATACATACCTACGAGTCACGGAATATGCATAGAGTAATGCGCGTAGAAATAATTTCATGATCAGTCTTGAAAAAATGTAGTTAATCTTTTTTTTCCTTTCTAGGTATTTGATCAATAGTGATTGGTCTTATTACACTTCTCTGCAAACGGTTTCCGAACTTGACTGCAATGAGGATGCAACCTCATTAGAAAGTTGTCGTTTTGTCTGGTCAAATCAGTGCCAAGATGGAAATTTTTTGAATATAACCTGTGGTAAGTGTTTGTTGTTTACAACGTAAATTGGTGTATTATAACTAATACAATGATAATGATTAACATGAATGTTCATCAAATCTTAATCAATATTTTGGCAAAATTTGCCTTTCTCAAGATGAAACGTGAACTTTTTAGCCACTACATAATAAACGTTTGTACAGTCGCTATATTGTTTTTGTTATGTTGCCGAAATATTGATAAAGAGTGAATTTGATTGTTTATTACATTATTTCCCCTGAAGAAAAGTCATATTTATTGAGTTGGTAAAGCTAAGTGAAAATAGTACTCAAAGAAGCAAGAATTATATGGATGGATGACCACGAAAAGTACTTTCCAGCTGTTACAGTTGTTGCGTTAAATATTTACATCAATGTGTTAGTTTAAACTTATTTTTTTTTACGTCGATTGGGAAAAAGTTCTTACAACTTATACTAATCCCTCTCGACGGTTCCTGGTATAGACGAGTATTTTGTGCCTGGGAAGGTCACGAAAGGTCCTTACCCCCAGGGGGGTTCGAACCCACAACCTTTGGATCCGTAATCGGGTACGATACCTCTGGACCACGGCGCCATCAATGTGTTGTCTTTGTATATCAGAAAATGGCGGCTGTTCTTCGATGTAAATATGATTAAATATATAATAAAACTAGATAAATCACGCTGAATAAATGCAATGATTCGATATCTACTAATACATAAGGCTTGTATTTTCAATACACAGAGGATATTTGTTTGGGTAAATATGGAATATATCCTACCGAGAAGTAAAAATATGAACATTTTATCACTTTGAGATGAGATATATACCATATTCACTCAAACTAAACAAATTTTCTTTTTATCTTATGTTGTTTTCATCAGTTTTTGCATTAAACTTGTCAGGCATTTCCATAAATGGCGCCAAATCACGTCGAACTATTTGACGTAATCGTGCCGTCATGCAAATTTTTATCCGTTACACGTTCTACTTTGTTCTATATTTCAATGTACAGATCAGGAAACAAAATTCTATATCACCCAGTTTTAACAGTTAGATATGAATTACATCTCACTTATACATAAACAACAACATCCCCCCCCCCCCGAAAAAAAATCATAATAGCCTATATTGATACATTATAAAATATGTTGACTATAGCCTGTGTCTATTATTCATGCAACATTTAAGATATGAATTTTTATCTAGATGTTGATCTTATCATTCTTATTGTTAAATGCTCATATTTTGTAAATGCGATTTTGATAATTTGCATAGGCGGTACAGACGTTTCCTGTGATGGAGTTTTGGGAAGTAGATTCTGTGACTATTCATACAGTTCATCCATATTTTATACTTCCCCTGAAAGTGAGTATAAGTTTTCTGTCACATTTCATTTATTCAATCTGTTTTTCTTCATATCTTAGAATAAAACATTTAACAGTTGTTATTTTAAAATTGTGCGCTGGGGAGAGTAGAATTATAATGCAAAGCATAGCCTTTTGCAAGTAATGACAACATTTATGCTCGCACTGGGTTTTAAGGGTACCTTTTTACATTGTTGTCTGTAGTCTCAATCTACAGTTGTAGTACTAATTTCAATAAAAAGGCTTTAAAATAGATAACATATTATATACACATGTAATTGTCATTGCCATACAATATTTTATTCCTTTTATTTATTCCAGTATTCTTAATAATTGTACTTTTACAACACAGTTGCTAAAATTGTGTTTTTATTAAATGAGCAAAATTTTCACTTTTTGTTGCAAACCAGTCTAAGTTGCAAACCAGTCTAAGGTTTCATAATTGGCGTCACATATGAATAAATGTGATATTTTAAGAAAAAATATGCTTGTTACACATTACAGATGGACTAGCTGCAATTCCAAGCACAGAAAGAATGCAAGGAAATGTGACATCTTCTATGTTCAACTACCAAATGGGATCATCGTTTTCATTCGAAATCACGCTCAGAAATTCATTTGATAGTTCGATAAAGATTTATCTTCTAACACCAATCGGAGAAGAGAAGCTGATGGATAAACATATCTTTCCGATATTCGGAACCTATTCTTCATGCTTTTCATTGCCAGAGGTACAGGCTACATCAAATGTCAAGCTTAGATTTGTTATTATCACCGGAAATTCTTTAGATGGAACAAATACCGAATTCGTACTTCATTGGACTAAACTGCTGGAAAGAAGTTCTTGTCCAGGTAGTTCATAGCGACCGTTAGACTTAATTTAGTTTTTCTCAATATTTGATACATATTTAATCTAACACAGGGGGTACATGTAAGATGACAGAATTAGGTACAGCAAGAACTGACAAAATGCAATCTATTTCATCTTGTTTGGATATAATCCACATTGTTTTGAATAACAGTATCATATAAAAAATCGCATATGTTTGTTTACACTAAATGTTTCGATAGGTAAAAAAATCATTGTCCTGTACTAAAGAAAACCCTAATCCTTTTTTGATGTACGTCATGGGTGATTTTGATAAATGTGTTACCTTATATAGTTTGGTAAATAATATATATTTATATAAGGTTTGTGTAGTTTTTTATCCATTAGTGTACATATTTCAGATCCACATCCTTTGAGATTTGATGACCTTGGAGTAAATGATGATATCATGATCGAAAGTAGCTATCATCACAACCTGAACAATGTATGGAGCATACTTGAAAGTATGTATAGTTTTTCATCAAAATAAAATTACAGGTAATACAGAAGTAATTACATGTATAAACAATCGCATTAAACAAAATGTATGTATGTGGTACAATGGTAGAGGATATACTGCGGATCTGAAGTTTTGTGGCCTCCAAAATCCGTTTTGGCATTGAGTTTTCTAACTTTTCTTTGCGTAAAGTACTAGTCAATTCTTGAAATCAACTAGAAGGATTGATATCAACTCTGAGAACTTTTATTCTAAATCGACGTATAAAAGTAAGTTAATAACTTTAATTGAATGGTAAATAACTCGTCTTATTTATTTTTATTATCTTCACAGATTCACTGGTGGCTACTTCGAATTTTGCAATCGATGATATGAATCACATAATTGATATCCAATCAATGTGGATAGAGACGGAACAGCGATACGTTCAGATCGATTATACACTCCATGACATCACTACATCAATGAATGAAGAGTTATCGGACCTAATGTTTACCGTGAGTCTCTCTCTCTCTCTATCTCTGTCTCTACTCCCAGTTGCAATATCCGTACAAGGGCTAACACGAACTTGAACATCACTTAGCTTCCGTCAATTCATACTAGAACTAAAAATACGCAGAACACAAAGCAAAGGAGATACCGGTACCATTTCTAAGTACTTTTGTATATCGGTATATCGCGACCAGGGATATATACTTGTATTTAAGATTATCAAAACGAAATTTAATGTGTCATTTCTTAAATATACAATACCACATGAACATATCTCAAGATGAACCACGACCTAATTTTGTATTATTCATTATCCTTATTGAAGCCTAAGGCACTAAACTTGCATTACCGTTTTCATTCACAATACGTAAATTTTTAACACATCTTATATTATATATTGTAGGTGTCATTCGTTGTAAATGGTCTAGTAACTAGTTCATTCACAACTGCTAACAGCAGTGCGTACGCAAAGCGGGCCTGCCTAGAAGTACCATCGACAGCCTTCAAACTGCGGCTGATATTTAGAAAAGGACAACATGGATTCGGGGACCTGGTTATACATCAAATTGCACCAGTATCCAATTGCAAACGTAATATATATATATATATATATTATATCTGATCGTTTACTCAAATATGAATAGATCTTCATAAAATTCGGATATAATGTATTTAGGAACAAAATCTAGATAATGTACAACATCTGTCTCAAACATATATAAACCTATATAAAGACAAGAATGTTCTTTGGAATACATGTGCTGAAGCGTGGCGGAAAAAGTGTGACGGACAGACAGACGGACAGGAAAACGACGCAAAAGTGACTTTATGCGTTACCTCTGCCCACAGCAGGTGACACAAAAATATCACTGTCGAGATTTTTAAAAAAGGTGTTTTTCCCATTGGTAATTAAAAATGATCAATTAAATTTAGTCTGGCCATTAATTTCCCTCATTAACACTTTGTTATGGAACTTTAATATATTGATTTATCTTTGATTTCTATTAAGCAGGTTAATATACTTTGTGAAAATGCCAAGTCCTCGTTCTCATTCCCCTTACGTGATTCTCCGTAAAAAAATTACTTATTGAAGACAGGTAAAAATGTGTGAAATTTTTGCTCAAGAGTAATTTTATTAATCTTGCTTAAAAAAATGAACATGACTTACTTTCATGGATTGTTACCTGTATTCGAGTATGCCTGTGTTAGAACGGAATAATTAACTAATTAAATCATTTTTTATGCAAAATGAAACACATGTACGAAATAAAATTACCTAATTAAAATTTAATAGAAATTTCATTTACGAAAGAATTATCGAATTTGTAATGCACATTTTAATTTTGTAGCCGCTGTTTACTGTGACTTTGAGGATGACTGGGAGTGTGAATTACATATGTCAGCACCTTCTACAGTATCATGGGAAGTGGCACCGTTAGAAGGTGTATGTTTGGGACAAGATAATCATTCGACAGACAATTCTTTACATGAAGGAGGTAATCAAAGATTGCTTTTTTTAGAATTTGGTATGAACACGTATTCATACAAAGTTTGGTATGAAGATACACATGTTAATATCATGGTACATGTATTTCGAATGTATGACACATTTAAAGTCCTAGACATTTTTTCCATGTTTAATTAAATTACTTTTTTTTTTAAAAAAATTTTTTTGCTATTTTTGCATTTTTTTCTTTTGATCAGCTCCTCCGAATTCTTTCCTACAAAACCAGGACACTGGTACAGTAAATACGAGTAACATTAGGGTTTTGATGATTTAGTTTCATAGATTAACGAATATTTATATGATCCACAGAGAATCCCAAAGAACAAGGAAAAGAAGAAAACTGATATTTCAATAAAATGATTTCAAACATTGATAACACAGGGACATTAAGAATTAACATTTTGCAACAATGGAAGTTTACCACACACAACACATGGACATTATGACCAAAGTATATGTAGGGGTTTCAGAAATCATTTTTATTCTATGCTCTTTTTTAAAAGGAAAAACTGTAAATTTTAAAGTATGTTTTAAAATTCTTTGTGATCTCCTGGGAATATTGAGATGTAAAATGTACGTCAATGTCATGACGTTCGTAAATTATCAGAAGAATTCGCAAGTGTGTATTAAGCTTAATAGTTCACTTCCTTGCATTTCAAAAGATTTCTCATATATATATATATATATATATATATATATATATGTGTGTGTGTGTGTGTGTGTGTGTGTGTGTGTGTGTGTTAATGCTTATTAATAATTTTAGAGTAACGTGACAAAAGAAAGAAAAAAAAATGAAATAGTGGCTCCTTGTGGGCTTTTGACCAGCGGACCTTACATGTAAAACATATTGTCAGTCGTGTGCTAACATACAAAATATGAATTCTTCAATATTTGATGTATTCATTGGAAATGGAAAGCCATAAACAATATTCCAAAACCTCATAATGATAATAAGCATAGCAAATTAAACAACTTGGTTTAACCTAAAAACTCGTCCTTTCAAACATTGAAATAAAGCCATGTTTACTTTCATAAGTATCAAAAACGTAATCGTGTTAATATCGGAGGAAGGTTATAATTATTTGTTTTTATCTATTTAATTGTTTACGACACGATTATCCCTTTTCTTAATTTCTATTGAATTCTCTCACAATTTGGACTTTTCAGGTAACGGTATAAGGTTTTATGGAAATAGTGAATCCGTCGGAATGGAGTCTAGCTTCACACTTTCTCCATATATCATGGATGGAATATACGGATGTTTGGTATTTTCGTATAAATTTGAATGTGTCGAAACAACACCATCTTCTTTGGTCCTATCTGCAACCTACTTAAAGACAGTTGAAAACGAAAATGTCGAGAATACAGCCATTTACTATTTTGAATATGAAAACAGTAAAAAATTTATGAAGATCAATATTCCAATGTTGGATGATTACGATGAAGTGATATTCACGTTCACCGGAATAAAACGTTCCAACGAAAATGAAATCATTTGGGTAGACGATATAGATTTAGAAACACATGATAAATGTATATGTAAGTATTTAATTCTTATTACGAATCTAAATAAACATTTACATTACAGAATTTTTAAATGTCATAATTCAATTTCAATTATTTTGGTAATTTTGAATGAATACCACCCATAATTATATCGATATGTACTCGTTTATCCATAACTGATAATAATTGGCAAAAGGAGGAGGAAAACACAAAACAGATTATGTCATTTTTACCATATATAGCTGGACTCCAAGATATGGTGAGGTGTGATTTCAAAAATCCTGACCTTTGTTCATATTCATCAAACTGCACAACCGGGTCTGGATATAGATGGCGCAGACGACAATCAGATGATTCGGATATGTCAGATGGTTTGTATTTTTATACTATTTTTAATCAAAGAACAGCTTTGAGCTACATGCTACATACCTATTTATTGTTTTTTGTTTAAATAGTGAGGATCGACAAGCAATTAGTGAGTCGTGCAAGTCTTCCCCGTTTCATGAAATGGAATAATATTGTGATCACTCTGGTTCTCTTGTCCGGTCGCGTTGAGTCCCGTTTGAAAAAGGTCTTTGTTGCTGTGGCAATGCGTCGAAGCGAGGATATTTTTCGGCTTCAGTGATAGTCTTGGTTGTTTTAAAGTCTCATTTGTATGTGTGACACTTATTTTGTCAAATGTTTGTTTGAATTGTAAGTGCCATTTCAGTATTGATATATTTTAGAGGTCGGGAGGAATTTATTTGTGTCATGTTGTTGCTTATCTTCTATTTAGATTTCAACATATACGTTGACAACTCTTTTGGTGCTGAAGGCCATACATCGGACATAATGTTTTACATCAATACACCAGTTTCCAACAGTTTCTTCACGTTCGAATTCATTTTGGCCGATGAGAGTTATGGACAACTTGCAGTGTACTATGTAGACGAGACTCACAACACACGAAGTGATCTGAACTATGTTGATAGATACTCTAAGACTTTTATTTCTTCTGATTGTATCCAACTACCTGATTCGTTTACTGGGTACATAGGAATTCGTGCTAGCCGGGGAAACAACAGGATTGGCGAGATGTTTGTTGACAATGTTCGAATTGTAACAGGACAATGTGAAGGTCAGTAGGGCAGTAGGATGTATCAGAAGCACATCGGTGGATAATCTATAAATATTGAGACATACATATTAAGAAAAAAATCATGTAATAAAACTGCAGGTGTCTGTCAGTATGATACATGTTTATTTAGCTTTATCTGGCTTAAGTTAACGCATGTTTATATCTTTCATTTTACTGCCAGTGGTATTCAATGGTATACGATCATAATTTATAAAGTTCAAGGTGGATATTGTATGTTTTTTCTTTATTATGTATTCTGTAATTCGCTTCTTATTTTCGGAATGTAGTTATTTTTTGTATTTCACATAGTATTGATCGTTTAAATATCGTCTTTCAGATTAATTTTAAAAGTAAAATTTGATAAAAACGTGACGACAACTATTTGTCATGCCATGATGATTTTTTTCATTCATTCAAATTAAGTGTATTTTGTATTTAATGCGCCTATGCATAAATGATAATGAAAATAAATCCTTTTTCCTAAGGCCCAAGGGTCAGCTGTGAATTCAACGACGAAGATTATTGTGGCTACATATTGGAAGGACTGTGGACAGTGTCAGGTACATGTTCGAGTTAAATGGATTTTTTTCTTCTAATTACCCTTATGTAATAATGTAGTTATACTGTAAACTTTTAAAGGAAAGGTAACGACTTTAAATAGTTAAAGACAAGAAAATCGCATTTGTAGGGGAAATCATTGCAATTCAATAAGTGTTGTTTTGGTCCAAAAGCATAGCCGTATCAGGCGTTCCCTATTTAAAATAGTCTTACCTTTTTAACTTATGACCACACATCCACACATATTTATCATCTTATTATATATTTCGGATGAATTCAATCGTGTCGTATTGTATTATAATTATAGTACAGGCCCTTTATTTTAGGTGTTTCTATAAGGTTGACAACTATCACTATTATAAGCATTTCCAATTTGTAATATATTACATTTTCATTTCGCATTTATATCTAATGATATTAAACTAGTTTTAATCCGTGTTTACATTAGTTTAAAATCGCTAAAATCGCTATGCTAAATCGCATACACAGAAACCAATGTTGATATGTGAATGTGTTGCTATAACTATCACCATTTATCCAGCAAAACAAAATTGTTCGTAGATCCGAATTAAACATTTATTTTAAATCCGAATTAAACATTTTTTTTAAAATGAGTTTATTTTTCAACCATGTTTTATCCAGTAGTCCTGCTGCATATGCCTTTTTTGTTAGATATTCCTTTGCAAACATTTGGACCAATGTCAAATGGCCTTTCTTTTAACTTTGTATTAATTCTTTATCTATTACGTGTAATTTTCCAATTTTATAGCAATGTTCCACTACTCTAAACAACTCGAACGCTTTAATGACTTTATTGACTGTTATAAAACTCCAAGTTTATGCAGTACTGATGATTTTACCATAACTTCACAATTTACTTATAAACACTTATATGAGTCAAATAAAAAAAAGAAACAATTCCCGTGATATGAAAAGGTCATACATCATATAGATATCTAATAAAGGAAGATAATTACTGTTAAAAACACTATTAAAAAGCATAACTTGCAAATCTTTAAAAGAGAATGATTCCCAAATTATGTTTAGATTACTGACAGACCAAAATCATACATACATACATACATACATACATATGCGTACATATTAGGTTTTGCTTATGAAATATGAAAAAACATTGTAATGGAAGTTTCTATCTTAACCGACAGTTTTCAAAATAAACTATTATTTACTCTGGAAAGAATGTCAGAAATGATTCACGATGCCGCTGGCAACTGATTTTAGATTACATCTAATGATAAGCTAAGAAAAATGATCGGTGTGCACACATGTTGTAAATATCCATTTATAAAGTCAATATATACATCGATAAAAGTAGTTTTGTAAAATAAAATCAGGTTTTAGCAATGTTTTAAATTAAAAAAGAGAAATGCTTTTAGAAATCATTACCTTAAAAATTCCGTCACAATCTGTCGAAATATTGAAAACACATTTGCATTACCCTGACTCAAATTGATACTGGAATTTATTCTCTTTCATTTTGGATGTTATATCCGATTTTATTTTCTAACCACGAACTGCCGTGTTATTGTCTTTAGTTAGATAAAAAGATAGCAAATGTAATAATACTGTTTGTTCTTTTCAATAGATGGCAGCCTCAAGACCTCCAGTGCTGGTAAACTGCGTGTTCCTTTAGAGGCTGTCAGCATCAACAACGTAGCTTGCATTTCATTCAACTATCTTCTGCCAGATGTAGATTCTTACTTCGAAGTTGTACTAAACAAATCCAATTCAATTGATCGTTACAAGTTCTCCGATACATCACAGTTTGGTCAGCTTAAAGTTACCGATGATACTACAAGGTATATTAAACTATACAATATCAGATGCAGATATAGTTATTAAAGTTCATCAAGATATATATATATACTCCTACGTATAATGGGTTAACCTTAATGTTTATTGAATTTATAACTATTTTTATAATAATTATAAAAAAACATGTATATGTTTTGTACGAGGATTTGTATGATTTGTACTTAACATTTAATCATGATGTATCATAATGATGATACGAAATGATTCTAAACTCATCATGTCTTAAAAAGTTTTAAAAAAACCTTAAATCTTACAATTAATTAAAAATGGGAAGCTGTCTTAAAAGGTCTGTAAATCTAAAATTAGCTAATTATTTATTTCAGTATCACTTTCATTATACAAGAGGATAATGTCATGGAATTACTCGATGTACATCTAGAGGATCGCAGCTGCCAAATACTTAGTATGTGTTTTATACTGTTTATAATACAATGTCATTCATAATTATGCTATCGACTTTAATTTTTCACACGTCATACCTTCCTTTCATTCTTCTAAAAGTATTGAATAATCTTAATAATGATTGAAAGACAAATACTCTTGTATTACCCGTTTTTTACTGCTTATTAAATATATGAAATAATTATTGGCGGGAGTTCCCCATTATACTATATGGTGTATCAATTTAGGAAAAACCTATCCAGCATATTTACCGATTTTCAGGTTGCCCTGACGATAAGTTTCAGTGTGACGAATTGTGCTTACCTAAAACCGCTGTCTGTAATGGCATTTTTGACTGTAATCCTTCCTTCGATGAGGCACCATGTGGTAAAAGTTTTTTTTTATAATACTATTTTATGAAATCCTAGATACCTTTACTTGGGAAGAGTTGATAGCTGCTTCATTATGTCCCTTTCGAAAAAGAAGGAGTATATTGTTGTGAAATGTGTCAGTTTGTCCGTCGGTAGACCACTTAGTTTTTGATCGATAACTTGAGACCATTTGAGCTCTTCCCCGAAACTAAGTAGGGTATTTTGTCATGAAAAATTTATGACCTTTATTGATTTTTGGATCAGTGTGTAGGTCAATGTCATAGTGACATTGAATGTCATAATGGTTTCCGATCGATACCTGAGAACTCCTGAACCAATAATCATCCCTTAAATTAAAAAAAAAACTGAGTCATGGAGAATAGATGACCCCTAATGATTTTGGGGTCACTTGGTCAAAAGTAAAGGTACTAATGGCTTTTAATTAGAGCATTGTTTCCAATGGATTATTTGAACACGCTTGAACATTTATTCCTTAAAAATGGCTTAATGACTGGTTAACATATTGAATTTTGAATCAGTCGGTCAAAGGTTAAGACCGCAGTAACCTTGAATGTGCAAATCCGATCGATAACTTGAACACGCTTGAGTTCACATTTCTAAAAGTTGGTGGTATGTTTTGGCATGATAAAAATGGTTATTTTTTTTTTTAGGTCAATAGGCTAAAAGCTAAACTGATAACTGAGGTTATGGCTCCTTGAACTTGTATCTGTGGTAATGTGTCGTCGGAGATGGTGTTTTCTGATTTTACACTTTGAATAAATACATTTTTCTTTAAAATCAAACATACAGCATACTTATGGCGAATAAAACAAAATAAATTATATGAAATGAACAAACATGCTAATTCTTTTTTCCGAGGAAGCATTTTATAACCGTCTTTGTAACTTAAAATATAACAAAAAATTATATGGAATAATACTAGTTTAAAAAAGGAATAACTGACTTATTCATGCTATTATCTACATAATTCAGTTCTGAATATATATTAATATTGATTTCTAACAACCAGTTTTAACATATAGACATATATTTACATGAACTGTGACGAGTCTTCGTAGTTTATTAATTGTCGTTAAACGAAACAAACGATTAGCGATTTTGTGTGTATTTTTAGTAATCGTTTAAGCAGCTCGTTCACAAATGGTTATTGACTAAGAATTTTATTTATTACATCTCAAATAACCATCAGCAGATGCATGGTCAACAAATGCAACATTCCGTAATGTAACAGATGGTAGTTTCTCTATCCCAGGCTGAACATTTTGATATCATTTACGCATCCGCTACCCAGGACTGTCGAAGAATGTGTCACGTGGTGCAGCAAGCACCCGTCTTGGGAATACAGTATTATTTATCTAAAAAAAACGATTTTCCGAGCAATGTGAGCTACATTGGTTGAGATTATTTATCAGGAAACAAATGCTTCATCAATATTACCTAGGAAGAATAGAAAATATTTTTCCTATCATAACGAGCTGCTTGTATAATTAGAAAACAATGTTAAAACGAACAAAACGCCACACTAGAAAAAAACTAGACTAACTAGCTAATTATCGATAGTTTAGCATAAATAAATCATAAACGCTGGCCACCTCCGCTCAGCAGGAGATATGTAATCTATATGGTACAAAACCAGGTTCGATATCAACCAGCGCTAAGTAATTCTTCCTATTTTAGGTAGAAACACATTCCAATAGTACTGTTTAACGACACAATCAAGTACATGGTTAAGTTCACACAAGTCATAAGCTTAATAATTAACATATTTCACAAAATTTGTTATTTTTGGTATTTTTTTTAGCTCTTAGTATTTATGTTTATGTAATCTGAGTTATGATATGTAACCAGATACAATGTGTTTTTTTTTGCAGATGATATATCGTTACCATGTGATTTTGACGATAAAGCCTGTGGTTATAATGATGACGTTGATTCCCAAGCACGATCATTTACAGCAAACAGTATTGCAATTGGAGATAACATTCTTTCAGCATGTAAGCCGATAAGAGATTGTTTTAGTTAATCATACAACACAACCGAGTTGTTTATAACGGCAATTATATAATTATTGAAATTTTTTGTAGCTACGGCCAAAAAGTAAAATATTTTTATTGTCGATTAAGATATATACAATAAAAGAAAAAAGGTTAAAACGTTGAATTTAATAGGGATTTCTGCCCCTTTCCGTAAAATAACAACTTTAATTTTATATCCATTTAGCTCACATCAAACTATTTCATCGTAAAACTTTTTTTTTCATATTGCAAATTGCTTATACACATTTTCAATTGTTAAGATATACGATATATTACAATACATTTTTATCTAAACCGAGGTACGTTAAAGCAATGTGCAAAACGCGTTTTCAGTGTGTGTATGTCTGTGTATTTTATCAAATACCAATTTATGTTTTCATGCAGATGCCGGTAGAATGTTAATTGTCCTATTTGATCGAATGACCCTTGGGCCAGGAATTGTGAACTCTCCGTCTACAGTCGTAAATGAACCGTCTTGTCTAATGTTTTATTACGCTGGAAATTCACGCTCTCTTGAAGTAATCATTGAACCAGTTTATCCATCTCAACATATCGAAACAATGCCAGGAATTTGGAAGGATTCCAATGCAAAATCAAACGACTGGAAGTTTGCTGCAGTAAGTAAATAAACATTATCACTTTTGGTACTATGTCTAGATCATAGAGGGATATGATTTTGAACGCTTTTTATAAAGTTTGTATACATGCGATAACATGTTCAGTCTCTTGATTTTAGGTTTATCAACTTGTATTGTTGATCACTTTACGATTTAATGCTTATTTAAATTAAAAAAAAAAAAAAAGTAATTTATGACGATGAATTTGAATGTCACATGGAATATTGTATCAATCATTTTTTTAACTTGATTGATTATTGTTTCCTCTGAAGTTTATTGCTTTATAACGTAAGAACGTACACAAAATATCAACAAACTTGATCATAAAGTTTAATACCTCAACCAGCTTATTAATCAACTGGCCAGAACTTGCAGTTACCCATATGTTAAGGTTATAGGTTTGACATATATTAATTGCGGATTATATTCATCGTGTATTTATGAGAAAATCAATAATCATGGACATTTTGTTTTCAGATCACAGTAATGAAAGGAAGCTTTATGGTCAAATTCAAGACATTCGCGGACCAGTCTGACAGTACTCACATTGTGAAAAATGCGACATTGGCCATAGATAATATAGCCCTTTATTCCGGTGCATGTACTGTCCAGGTTCTCGGTGGTGAGTGAACAAAATGAAACTAAATTTAACGCAGTAACGCCGTTTCAGATAAAGCTAAATCATAGAAAAACCACATGAAGACGAACTCGAGTTCATCAACAGGTTTAACTATATAACACATAGTATCACAATCAAACACAAAACCTATGTGTAAATTACATCAATAATTTCTGAAATAGGTCAGTTTGACTGGGTAATATTTTTAAGTTAGAAATTTGTTTTCAACACCCTTAAAATGATGTTTTATCAATTGGTATATTCATTGCTATCATCATGATAATTCTAAATATTGTAGGAAATATTGGCATATATACATCCTATATACCTCTCGTTATAAATTACAGTACTGTGACTGAATATCAAAGCGAAAAATGAAGCTTCTTTACAATTATATAATATATATAATATGTGTGGTGTTTTAAGACTGTCCGTTTGAGAACTTTCGCTGTGCAGACCTAAGCTTGTGCTTCCATGAAATGAAGAGATGTGACGGAAAACGGGACTGTCCGGATGGTTCAGATGAAGAATCTTGTAGCCTGGAATCTAGCGGTTATTATATTTTACATTATTCGCTATTTTCTTAACACTAACAGTGTCATTTCTTATGTACTTCCAGTTAGTTTATAATGGAAGGCTTTTTAGTTAGGTACGTCATGAATATGCACAGTTATTATGCATTTTTTAATTCTAGCTTCTATCAAGACAAGACAGACAAATGTTAACATGTAACCTATTAGATGTATAAACAAATGATAACAATATAAGCCATATTCTTGGTTGAAGATATCAACACCACATGGTGCAGACAGGGTGATATTTTTATTGTAGTGCATATAGTATAGCTGTGTTCAAATACATTACTTGCCTGTCTGGATTGTTGATTTAGATACATTTATTTAGTATTTACAAATAATTGTGAATAATAACTTATCGAGGAAACAGTTTCCATCACGCTAAACGTGGATTTAATACCACGTATTTGTACAAATTACACTTTGCATAAAAGGCCACAAGGTGTCTAGATTTGAATACACTAATGGCTTATTGGCGTAGCTTGTATAGTTTAGAGTATACCTATCATTGAAAAATATTTGTGTATTTAAATGTTAAGAATGCTTAGAAATGTTGTTGTTTAAAACGTTTATGGCTCTCCTCAATTTTCGCCACAAATATGATCAATTTGAAGCAGTTTGTTGAACCCGGTAAGGAAGTAAAATACCAGTTAAAAAACCCAAGCGATATTTCTACTGAACTTTGACAAAGGAATTAAAAAAAAATACATTAATTACATTAAGATGACAATTCTTTTTCAGTTTTTGTTGTTGTTGTTGTTGTTGTTGTTGTTAAATGAAGTGGCGGTTTTAAAATAGGAAAAGGGCAATATTTGTTGCCTAGAATATAAATAATAACTGATGAATACGCTGCCTTAAATATGCTGCATTATTAATTCGCATTTTTAAATTATGAAAGCGCTTAAAATTCCTTAGTTAATTATTGCATACTTCAAAATTATTGAAAATCTTAACTGTTCCCTTGATATCCTGGTATGTTCCAATTGATATGTATTTTGAACAGGTTCCCTCACATGTGACTTTGAAAGGAAAGATTTGTGCAGTTATGCTGATTTTTCTGATAATGAATTGGACAGTCACACTATGACGCGCAAAAGAGCAAGAAGATTCACAATTCCCTCCTTTGATCATACGTTTGGAAACTTGGGAGAAGGTACATAACGTTTATGCTATCACCTATTTTTCTTTATATACGTATAACTTTACAATTCTGTATTCAAAATATATAAATCAAATATTTACATTTATTTGAATACCTATAATAATACTATATTGACCTCAGGCTTATAGGTCCTTGAATTGCTATGCAATAAATTAAAATGTTTTAATCTTTCTTAAAATATAAGGAAAAAACCCTGAACGCCCCGAAATATGTCCACGTTGTTCTTAGATATTATAAAACTACATGTCTCATTTCACTCTTTATATTACAGGACATTTTCTGAGTTTCAATAACTATGATGCAGCTATAGTCACGAAGAAAGAGGCCTCCAAAATCTCCCCCTATCAGTTATTCCAAAGCGATGGATGTATTACATTCTATTACTTTCTGAACGCCTCTAACATACAACCAAATGCTATGTCTGTTCAGATTCTTGTGTACGCGCAGTACGAAGACGAAGGTGATTCGTGGACCCTGTGGTGGTAGGCTGATTGAACAGTTCTTAATCATGCCTTATTTTATTTCAGTTAAAAAAGATATTATTTTAAAAATAGTTTGGCAAGTCAGTGTTAATTATACCAGAAAACCTGATATTTTAATCATATGATGACTTTTTTCTGATATTAACTACTAACATTTTATATTCAGATTTCGACACTCTTCACGTTACTTATTGCTAACGTTTGCAGAGAGATGACCGCACTAAATTGTATCTAGTTCATTCCTAGACAACACAGTGATAAGTGATAAACACAATGATACAATTATAGTTCAGCGTGACATGACTAAAAACGAACACTGGGGTTTTGCTAATAAATCATCACTTTATTTCTGTTCACTTGGTCGTGTTTGTAAACCAGAGATATTTATTCTTCTAATTTATTTTCAATATGTGTGGCAGTATTATTGCTGGAAGCGTAATTTAAATTTAAATGTTGCAATATTGTTAAAGGAAATATTAAGTTCTACAATTAATCATTTCTCTTTTTTTTGTCACAATTTTAAGCTAAGAATTCCATATTCTTTGGAAAAGAAAGTTTAATTAAGAAAAAATTTGTTTGTTTATGCAGGTATGACAATGTAAGAGGAATCATTACAAATTGGATGGCCGGTACTATTCCTGTGGATGGTGGACGATATATGAGGCTCATGTTTACAGTGAAACTACTTTTGCCTACGTCATACTGGCCATCAAGTGCTGCAATCGATGATGTTGTGTATACAGAAGGCGAATGTCCCGCTCATCAAAGTAAGTGTGTGCATCATTTGAATTCTGAAGGAGATTTCCTATAATACACTCATAATTATTTTCGTCGATGCGTATGTTGTTGTGGCATTAATGTTGTTGTTAATCATCTATATAAAAGCACTTATGTCATATCGCGACGCCCAAGCAATTTCCTGACGGAGGGAGACTTTCAAGGTAGATAGATAGATAGATAGATAGATAGATAGATTTTATTCAACATAATACTGTACAGTTACATGGCATATATACATAACATACAATAACAATGAATAATGTATGCAATAATATTGCCACATCAACAAACAATACATGTTAAGGATAACACAGAAAAGAGTTACTGAAAGCTCTTATTTCCACTGTGGTCCTTTAATATAATGTTATTTGACATAAATAATATCATCGTAGTTATATATCACAAATTGATTATTTCATCACAGATTTAATATGCACTGATAGACAAGTGTAAATAAAAATACCCCTAAAGATAACTTATAATAGCTAGAAAAAATGATTAAAAAAAATTTTAATTACCAGACATATAAAAAATGGACTAGGACAATACATTTAATAAATAAAATTTATAACTACTATAAGAATGAACGATCATGTTAAATTTAATAATAAAAATAACTCTTTTTTTAATTAATTTTTTTGTTAAATATATTATAAAAGTATAAACGAGATGTATGGCATGCTCATATATAATTAAAATAGATTTATCAATATAATTAAATTATGTATGTTTTCTTAAAATATAATGAGAATTAAAGTAAAAATAAATAAATATTTTAAAGTAGTATGAGAAATAAATGGGCATCTATCTATCTAATAAAATTAATGACTAGGCAATCAAAGAATTTATAATAAAAGTTGAGTTGAATATTCAAATTAAAATAAATCAGAAGCACCTGGTTGGAAATCTTTCTTACATAAAAAATCCGGCTGAAGCTTCTCGAGTAGTTTAGTGTGTAACGAATATAGAATTTCAAACAGAAATTGATTACTAAAACTTGACTTTTTTATTCCAGGGTGTGATAAAAATACGTTTACATGTGAGTCTAACACAGCTTGCATCCCTCTACACTTTGTATGCAATGGTAACCCGGACTGCTCAGATAACTCAGATGAACGGAGCTGTGGTGAGTTATTCAATAAATTGATATGCAATTAAATGATATTCAATTAAATAATATTTATTTAGATGAAAATATATTTGACTACAATCATTATGTAATTTTAAATTTAATGATATTCAATTTCATGTGATATATTTGATAGTGTCTACACCTTTAAGAATTTGCGTATTAGTATGATGTTTCCTCGTATTTTGTTATACAGTGATGATTGAAAAGGGGAGAATAAATAGCTGAGCCATGAACAAAAATAACGATTGATTATATGCTACGGTTAAATGAAATTGCTATTTCTAAGTGATACTGACAAATATTTACACATTTAGTATATCTTGCAGTGTTGTCGGTTTTACTCATGTTATAATCACATATGTTTCTATTCATCTCATGCACATCTCTTTCGGGGCTTCATATAAACACTGTGTTAAACGTGTTAAAGATCAAAGTCTAATTATTATTGTTGTTGAAATCGTTGTCGTTATTTTTACATCATTTAATGTCAAACATACAAGATTCATCATCTCCTGTCATGGAAATAACATTTCAACATTCATCCAAATGGTAGAGTATTGATTATTTAAGAAATAATCAAGGTCAACCTATATTTTCTTCTCATTCAGGTGCGAATAATTATATAATTCGAACTTCGTTTTCTTATTATAATAATCTGCACACACAGATCGACAATCATTATTTCGATTCTAACCGATATTTATGATTTTTAATCCCCCCTTTTTTTAAATGCGAAATATGATGACAAAATAACCCGACTCCCTATTAATATATAAATTGACAAATAAAAATGAATTAAAAACAAGTGTTGTTTAAATTCCTTATATACATAATTCTCAATTCTGTCAATTCCTTTCTCTTTCTTCCTCGTTGTCCATATAG
The DNA here is from genome assembly GCA_021229015.1 of Solen grandis. NCBI lineage: Eukaryota > Metazoa > Mollusca > Bivalvia > Adapedonta > Solenidae > Solen > Solen grandis. The sequence continues at coordinate 30,957,541 of CM037791.1, read as the reverse complement.
TTACTATCAACTAACTTGCAAAATGAGCATATGTAAGCGAGCTTCAAATATTGTAAAGGGGGCCATTTTTGCTAAACCTTTTACCTGATCATCTAATTTCCATTGATGAACACATGAAAAGATTCCTCACTGCATGAACCCTGTATGTTATTGCCATTTTAAACGCATTTTTCTGTATTTATAGAGAGATACGTATTGTGTTTGACTTCTCAGTATTTCACCCGAAAACATGTATTCAATTAATTGTATAATTTGCAGATCGTCCCGAAGGGGAGATAATGTTGACTGGTTATGAGTCCTTTGGAGACATGGCATACTACTTACAAGGTGCATGGCGTCGAGTTTGTTGGGTGTACAGAGAGCCGGAACTAGATGACATTGCTTATTACACATGTAAAAAACTGGGATACAAGTAATTGCCATTTTGTTCTATTTATATTATGACATACATGTATAACGTAATAATACGCCTTTTAATTTCAATAAGCTGTATGATAACGTACGTTTGCAACCATCCCATTACTTAAAATATATATTCATTTATATTTTTCTTAGCGTGGCATTTGCTGTTATGCATTTACCATTTTATTTATTTTCACGTTCCATTTCTTTCATATCATGTTTTATTATTTATCATATGATTATCCTTATAAGTATTTAATACACATTATCATCATCAAAAGAAACTGAATTTATCTTATGATAAACCTTTTTCTTTGATTATCTTATTGTCATAGAGTAACACATAACAACATTTAGGAATATATTAATCATTAAAATTTTAAAAATTTATTTCAGTATCTCTTTGTCACCAGATTGTTTTTTTTTCTAATGAATTATTAATATGAGAAAAATGTCTCTTCTTCTTTCAGAGGAAACTATGGATATTACCAATATTATGAATATAGAAATTATGACGTACAACCCGTTTCACTGAACTGTTTTGATGGAACGTGTGATGCATATATTGACACATGCTATTCGTACCTTGGAATAAAATGTTCTGATGGAGGTATGAAAAACATAATTCAAGTACGGGTCTTTGATTAAAAAAAAGTCTAAAATTATTTAGAAATTCGAAAATATGTTGTTATCAATATATCGAATATAGTTATCAGTGCAGAACGGAGCACGTTGATCATTTTTCCATGGTAGACATATATTACATGTTTCTGCAATATCATATATCTTTTTACTCCGATTTGGGAGATTTTATATTAATGCCCCTTGACTACAGATAATGGCTTGGACCAGTCCTTTGCATTTGCAAAATTCACGAACTATTTCTGTCCTCAGATGTGATTCGAGGATTTGCAGTCATGGTATCTTAACAATAGAATTATACAAGTATATTGTGATATCACATGCCGGACAACAGTCCAGTGCTACCCTGACCGAATATGTCAAGCATGCCGAGATCAAGAATCGAACCTCATGAACCCCAACACTTGACAAGCTCTATCCTAACATCTGACACACCAATCCTGAATAAACCTGTAAATTGTAAATGCCAAACTAGGGTGCAATACCAGTTCCTTAACAAACATGCTTACTTCTGTAAGATGAAATACATCAAAAGATTTTTTTTTACCTGGAATATGTAATTTTATTATTTGTTTCTTGGCAAAGCAAGCTTTCAGCGCTTTTCAAACAGGAAAAATGAACCAGTGTAATGATATATTGCCATGTGTGTGTGTGTGTGTTATTTGTTTTTATTGTTGTTTTTGTTTTTAGTTTTCCTATTTACTATGAAAGAAACATTGATTTTATGAGGGTATGGGTCCCTACTAAGTTAACTATAATGAAAGTTGAAAAAATGTTCTTATCAGTGTGTTGCATATACATGTATGTATTTATAGGAACGGAGCACGGAGCATGTTGATCAGTATTCCTTGGTAGACATGTATAACTTTGCAATGTCATATTTCTTTTTACTTCGTTTGGGAAATGTTTTTATATAAATTTCTCTTGTCTACGGTTAATGACTTGGACCGACCGGGACTATGCATTTGCGATGATAACGAACTATTTCGGTTCCCAATGTGATTCGAGGATTTGCACTAATGTATTTTAACACTTGACTGCAAATATATTGTGATACCACATCTCAGAAAAATGGATAGTCCAGTGCTACCCTACGACTAAACATGTCAAGCATGCCGCAATCAAGACTCGAACCTCATAAACCAAAACACATAACAAGCCCAATTTTTACATATGACAAACCAATTCTGGATCTACCCGTAAATTCTAGATACCAAGACCTAAATAAACAAACTTGCTTATTTCTGTTAGCTGAAATATACCGAAAGGTGATTTTTAACTGGAGTTTGTAATTTGTTCTTACAAAAGCAAGCTTCCAGTGCTATTCAAACTTAAATCAACATGAAGGCAAAATGTACCAGTGTAATGATTTTTTGACTTGCTTTCTTTCCCTTTCTTTTATTGCTTTCTTTCCCTTTCTTTTATTGTCTATTTTTAGTATTCATATTAACAATGAAAGAAAGAATAATCCTATAATTCTATGGGGTTATGGGTCCCTATTAGGTTAAATATTGTGCTAAGATATATAAATTATTTCATTATTTTTCAGAATGTTTTTCGGGTGAAAAACCATGTCCCGGAGACAGAAATTCTTGCATTTCAGCGAATCTGTTCTGTAATGGACTTAAAGATTGTGCCGACAACTCCGACGAGGAATACTGTTGTATGTACTGTTGGTTTTTGATTTTGTTGTTGCTAACTTGTAGCAAATTTACATTTCTAAAATAGACGCCTACGCCGCCTCGAAAAGAGTCGCTGTCTTTGATAGCATGTACGTGTATTTAGGACCTGGATTACTTCATTTCTTCCTAATTGATTAACATGTGTGACATGGTTTGGTGTTTTTGAAAATGAAAAACTGTACAGTCATAAGTATGATTAATAAGATATATCACCACCACTAATTTTACAAGCTATTTCATTTACATGTATGGTAGTGATGATTTTCTCCACATAGTTTCCTTATATGCGTATCAATATTTTCCTTCTAATTGTGAAAAAGACAAACGCTATATAAAATCGGATATATGTTACAGATTGTGATGCTGGTGAAACACATTGCAGAAGAACAAGTGACCAGTGCAACAGCGACACATGTGGTAAACATCTCATTAAGTGATATTATTCAAATAATTTTAGTGCAACTAATCACACAATAAAAGGCACAGAGTTTTATCCTTTTTTCAAATCATTTTAATAAGCATTCGATTTTATTCTTATATCATTTTGATTGACTTTTAGAGATACGAGTATATCATAAATATGACATGCTAGATGTACCTTCTTATAATCTATTTTCCTCTACCAGAAACATGCAATGAAAGGGGTATGTTTGAATGCAAGAGCCATCAGTGCGTCGCTTATACAATGAGATGCGATGGCATAGAAGATTGTAATGACGGCACCGACGAATATAAATGTGGTTAGTACTAATCAGACTCGATAATTTCCTTTCTTTCAAATATACATACTTTCAAATCAATTACATATCTTAGAAAGTGAGCTCTGCCTGACACGATTAAATGTAACTGTAGTGCAGAACATTTAGGTGACATGGGTTTCGCGTATTTTATTCCCTACTTTTCTCTTGGTAAGGTACTCTCACCGTAATGTAAATGTAGTTTGACTCTTTAAAATCAATTTTCCATACATTTTATGAAAGTGGCATCTTCATGCATTTCGAGAAGTTTAGATGAAAAAATTATTTCATGTTTCATATATTTTAATACATTGAGTTAATTAGTTTAATTAGATTATTTCACGTAGATTGGGAAACAATTTCTTAGAACTTATACCAATCCCTCTTGACAGTTCCTGGGATGGACCAGTACTTTGTCATGAAAAATCCTTGCCCGAACGGGGTTCGAACCCTCAACCTTCTGATACATAGTCGAGTATGTTTCTATCGGCCCACAACGCTTTGAATTTATTTTCCACTAGCTTGAATGCATTGGGATTGTATTGACTATTTACTTAGTGTAACTTAAGTAACAGACGATTATTGAAGCATGCATATTCACATGGAAATTACTTTATAAATATTACATAACTGGACTCAAATGTATTTTGAAACTGTGTCTTTTCTTTAGACTATCAATATTCCGTATGGGCAAAAAGAACAACTTTGATCAGAAACGGGGCTATCTATATGATTTGAAACTGCTTTGTTAGCTAATTCATAAATTGTGTCTATAACAGGTAAATTATTAAGTAATGGTGAGATGCTTCAAAAACATTTTATAAAATATGTTTTGATTCAACGATACTCTTATATGAGGAAATTACATTGTTACCAATTTAACTCTTCGTGTGAAAAATCAAAATAAATCAAAAAATTAAGTTTAAAGTTGATTTGATATCTCATAAAAGTGCGGTAATATTTTTGTAATAGAAGTAACGTTAATTTGTCTCTCATGACAGTGTCCATAAACGAGACAGGTGTCACGATGATGGTGCCAGAACTTGGTATCAATGACCTTCCGGTCTGTGTAGATGGTATCACACGTTCAATTGCGGAACAGCTGTGTACTCTGGGAGGACAAGGGTTCGTTTGTCTGCCTGTCTGACTTGCTGACATTGTGTTCTTTTACTGCATATCTTTTTATTTGTACACTAATGAAATTTCCATTTGTGTGCTTTATGATATGAAATTAGTAATTAAATAACATATAACATCCATAGTATTCACATTTACAACAAAGCTTAAGAATACATTGTGTTTACATGTAATGCGATTTATACATTTTCTAAAGGGTCCTACTAAAAACCACTTGGAACTGCATGTTCTTAAACCATTAAGAACTATTTAAATGGCAATCAAATGTAAAATAAGAATGAATATATGTATTAAACAATAGTAAAAGAAAAATAATTAACTTAATGCCTTTGGAATAGTTATATTATACCAATGTTCGTGTTTTAGGAACCAGTTTAGTATAACTTTGAGTGCATGAATCCATTTCACTGTTGAATATACAGCATGCTATAAACGTTATAAATTGATGATATTCTTTGAAATTGATAAATTAGCTAGTGTAGATTTCCTAGTGTAGATTTTCAAAATCTTGATAACATAATAAAAGCCACAACAACTAAACAGTATGAAATTAGCAATCTCAAGGCCTGGTAATATGGCACATAAGTCATTCAATATTGTAACAAAAATACAGGAATATTTAAATTACTACCTTCAAAAATATGAAGTAGTTTCGAGCTTTATTAGAAACTTAGATATACAGGGAAAAATCATGTATCCATAGTATTTATAAGAACTACTATGAAGATTCTCACAACTACTTAGGTCTTTATGGTGACATACAAACGTCACATAAGCAGATTTAATCAATAATTGAATAAATTATTTAAAAAAAAATCTATTTGTTATTTCATATTAAGGAGACATGTATATGACATAAACAAACTGTTACAATCAGAAACGTTAATAAACTCGTATTAAAAATGTATGTCATGAAAAAAAGCATCAATTTGGAGTGTTTCGTGCTTTAAATCCATTCGAAGGCAATAATGTGTATGAACCTTTTCAGCCTTAATTTGTCGACTATCCTAAGGATTTGAATTAGTTTTTTTCCTGATCGACGTTGAAAGAAATAGTTTTAATTTGATATTGAGAAACCTCCCGATATAAAATTGATTGCTTTTACTTATTTGTATCTCTAGGCTTTTAGCTAACTTTGACCCCCTCACACATAGCCTCAGTCAAGTTGATGGACTCGTCCTTGGCACTTTAGAGGCAGAAGGCGTCCACGTTCCTTTCCTTGACTTGACGGTACAGGAATCGTAAGTACCTTATTAAATACGCGTTGATGATGATATTTAGGAAGAGGGGTTGCAAGAAGGAGAAACGTAGCTTATGTTCTAGTATTTTTTAAGATCTTTCTGGAAATTGTATTTTGCATATTTTTTCATATTTAAAAAAATGCGTAAAAGGTTTTACATATTGCACATTTTTATCATATCATCATATGTTTATCTTTTTATTTTTTCATTCTGTGACTTCAAGACCTATATATTAAATTTTTAGGCTCCAGCAGTGTTACCCACTAATACTAGAGTGTGCTATACCAGGTAAGTGTTCACCAGATGTTTTGACATACTTATCATACGCCCGGCCAACACGTGTTTTTTTGTTTTTTTTATTCATTTCCGGTTATTTTTAAGTTATGGGATTCTTATGTAAGCTTTCTGGAAGGCTGTTAACTATTCTATATATTTGGAATTAAAGAGAAATCTAGTGGTATTTTTGAAGTGATTTTACCGTCCGTAATCAGAAAACATATTTAGTAACATTACCCATTACCGACTCGTGCCCTGACTGAAAGGTGAAATGCATTCAAAGTTTTATTTCAAACGTGTGTTCATAAAAAAACTATATATTTTCAATCGTTGTTATACTTCACGTGAAAATATTGCTATTTATGACCACGGGTAAAAAAATACGATATTACGTATACACCAACTAATACCTTCCATGTATTTTTTTTTTTCTTGGTGTAATGTCCCACTGAGTATTTCAGTCTTTTCGAGACTAGGTTTACTTAAGACAGATATAGTGCTACAGTATCACGCCTTAAACACGTGGCATGTTATCACACCCAATCAAATTATCCTAACACCGGGCCAACCAGTCCTGTAACTACCCTGTGTATATGCTGAGTGCCAAACAAGGAGTTTCTACTACTCCTTTTCATGACTTTGGTATGTTCCGACCGGAGATAAAAGGCACGACCTTTTGCTGCCGAGGCCTACAATCTAACCATTCAGCCACTATAAATAACCTTATGAACGTTTATATTCAAACTGTTACTGACAACTGAATGTAATATTCAATGAAACCTGATTAGACATATTTTATGAAACTATCTAGTCGGGTATTTCCATAAGTCAAATAATAGGTCGGAAGTGATTTCTGTCGTATTACGAATGTATAGAGTACTAGACATTGTTTTATATTTACATCTAACTACGTCATTACGACATCAGAAATGTAATTTGCACAAAATATATGAGTTGATCTCAGAACTCTACCCAAACCTTTATATAAACCCACTTTTCTCTCACTGATATATATATTCAGCCTTTCTAGTTATATATAAAAGTAAAGTATTGGACAGCTTATATTGAAAAAAATGTGAAATCATGAAGTTCCATTGATATTAAGTTTCGTGGAATCTGTAATAAATTCGTTGGTGTAAATATTCGTTGAAACAGTTATCCATGAAATCGAAGAAAATTAGTCCAAAACGAAATTTCATTATTCTATTGTACATTATAGCTGATGATAGCAATGATAGCAATTCAACTAAACATATCACAAATTAAGGATTGATGATATAATGAACCGTGTTGAATTGGATATCGTGTAATAATGGACCGACACTGTAAAGCACTATATTTTATTTTGTAACGTCTTCCGTATAGACTGTGGAAGTACGGTGGCTTTGGAAGACCAGGTCATGAATCAAAATATGCCCATGCCACGTATTGTCCATGGAGACACATCTGACCCAGAACAATGGCCATGGCAGGGATTGCTTTTGCTATATGGGGAATTTTTGTGTGGCTGCACTTACATCGGAGACCATTGGGTATTAACAGCAGCACACTGTATTTCAGAAATGTAAGTTTGTCTGTCTCTCTTTTCTTCCTCTTTTAGTTTCCTTAGTTGCAACATACCGTTTGTATTATTTATATAAAAATTGTAGAAAACAAAATAAAAACAAAATCAATTTTTATATAAAACAAGAGTGCCAAAGAGGTCCTGGATCACTCACATGAGTATAGGGTTAACCAAGGAACATCCGTTCTAAAACATTTTGAAATCAGGCCAGTAGTTTTGAAGAAGATGATTTTTAAAGTTTTTTTAATTCATTTCTTTCCATTGCCACAGCAACCAGAGTTCTCATGGATTCTTTTAGCAATCTTGGTAGAGAGTTACTCAAGGAACATCTATACTAAATCGTTTTGAAATCTAGCCAGTAGTTTTGAAGGAGATAATTTTTATTTATTTCTGTTGGCAACCAGGATCAATTTTCATTTAAAGGATCACCCAAGGATCATCCCTGCCAAGTATAAGCAAATTCGACGGACGCAGGGTGATCCTAATAGCTCACCATGAGTACGTTGTGCTCAGGTGAGCTAAAACCAAAGCTGATTAATACAGTGATTCGGTCGGTATATAACCAAATGATCTAATTTGTTCCCGAGCTGTATGTATATATGTTATATTAGGCCACGTAAAGATAAACTTTTATGATGATAGGTCATTGCCATTCATACTTTCAGTCTTTTACAGTTTGATGCTCATCCTTTACAGGGTTGAATGGTATATGTTCAGTAATGATAAACCATTGAGCGTAAGGTTCGGAGCTGTTGACTTGACAACATTTGATGGCGTAGCCCAAGTGATACCAATAATGCAAATTTACATGACACGGTTCGTGTATGAGCTTGGAGTTGGTAATGACATTGCTTTACTGAAGCTACAACACGCACCACGGGTAGATAACTTTACAAGACCTATCTGCCTAGGAACCGAAGACGAATTTCTCGCGCTACAGTCCAAAGAAGGAGCGGAAGAATGCTATATTTCTGGTTTCGGAAATACTGAAACTTTTGTTGTAAATGGTAAATTATATAATTAAAATTATTTTAGCAGTTTAGACTTTATAAACATAACTCGCTAAATTACTATGAGTAAATACTTTGATGTGAGTTTTTTTTAAATGTAATAAGCGTTACGAGCTTCACAGACTTTCATTTTTTTCAATGAATGCAAATGCGTGTGTGTGTCGGTCAGTTTGTCCATGGAGACACATCACGTCACGTTCACAATCATATTGTCTTAATTTGAGGCAGTCATAATTAACGAATATATTTGGCTTTAAGCGTGTAAATTGGTGCTGTTTTGTAGTTCGTAGGAAAAGATTTCCTTTTATCTAATATAAAATAAATTTTTTTTTTAATTTAAAATATAGAAAAATGGTATATTTTCTAAATAGTATTTTCATTTAATCAGGAGACGAATCCCTTAGGGAACTTAAGCACTCAAAGATGAACATTGTGGAGCAATCCGAATGTAATTCAACTTACCAGGCAGAATCATCAAAACTGGCGTTTGATGGAATATGTGTATCGAATAGCAATCCTTTCCAGGCAGCATGTAATGTATGTATATATGTTTATTGTCACTATCAATATTTTACGTATGATTCATGTTTAAATATACAGTTAAATAACGCGGATGTTTAAAGTCGAATGCAACTCTTTAATTTACATTGAATATCATTATAATGCTCAGTCTTTCAACACTTTTTCCTAAATATGCATCGTTTGTCAAAGCACAAAAAATAGTTTCATTGTTTATACCCATTGCGTGGTTTTAAAGCTGTTAGAAAAAATGTGTATGTAAGCACAAAATTCTAGTCGCTATAAAAAATGGTGTCATTTGACGTTGAAAATGGAAAGTAAACACAGATTCGATTTACAAAAAAATCCAAAAAAAAAAAAAAACGCTTCAATCCGCAAACGTTAAAAGGTTGATAACATTATTCGATTTGCGCCATGCCAATGTGACTGACTGTATTCAATGATGGGCTTATGTCTTATGCATGAAATTCACTTCAGTTAACACAAGGCTGAATAATATATATATCATATGTTATATGTCTTTAACTAAAACCAACACATGTCTGAAATAATGTATATATGTTTTTCCTGTTTGTGAGAGGATATAAACGTATTATAAAATTCGATTTATTTTAAAACCTTACTTTTTGTTGTTTCTTATATCATTATATATCTTATATCATTAAATCTTCATTTCTTTCCATTTTTTTTTCTAACGAACGGTGATGCAACGCTGTCTGTTGACTTGGTTTTACATCCCAAAGACATACACTGGTCAACAGGTTTTACCTTAATTCCTTTTGTTCACTTTGGGTCTTTCCTACAGTAGCTTGCTGGACGTCACTTTTTTAATATACTGTCGTGGCAAGAGTACACTCCAAAGCAACAAATAGAAAACTACTGACAGTGCTTCGGTCATTTAAAGACTGCTTAAAGTATTTAGTGCTACCATACTTGAATATTCCGCCTTTGTCATGTGCCATTATACCAAACCCTATCGTACGTTTTTGAGAAAGATACTCCGTGGGACGCTAAACAATCACCATCAACAAAAAAAAAATCCAGTTTAATATTTAGCCGACCAGTTCTGGAATTACTGTGTAATTTTGTTGAGTAAAAACACTAGCCGGGACTCGAAACAACGACATAATCACTGTTATTGTTCGACCTCCGGGGATGGTTTGCTTTACTTGTGACTTAGCTACTGATGATTGTTCTATAATTCTTTATTATGTTCCCTGTGTGCTTTATCTATTATTATGATTAATCTTAATTTCTACAGGGGGACAGCGGAGGTCCTTTGGTCTGCAAAAGCAGGACAGGTAATTTTATGATAATGGGAAATCCTCATTATTAAGAATGTGTTTTTATCGGAAAAAAATCAGGTATCCTTTTTTTTACGTTTACGAATGAAAATGACTGTTGTCATTGATTTTAAGTGCTAACGCAATTACATTACAGTTAGCCTCCCCAAAACAGGCCAACATAAGTACGTACGTTATTCCTTCAGCTGCCTGCATATTTGATTATAAAGTTAAACCATGTAGAAATAAAGAATTATCAAGTTCCTACTACAAAAACAAAAAAATATCTATATCTGTGTCCTATAATGTTGTATAAATTTAATGTCAGGTCG
>CM037791.1:30896616-30946616 GCA_021229015.1 Solen grandis | reverse complement strand
TTTTCCTATATTAGCCTATGTGAAATCAAGTGACCCCTGGGGCGGGGCCAATTTTGACCCCAGGGTCATAATTTGTACAATCTTGGTAGAGAGTCATAAGATCATGCTACATACCAAAAATCAAAAGGCTAGGCCTTGTGGTTTCAGAGAAGAAGATTTTATAAATTTTCATTTTTAAAATCTATTTTTAGCTCCTGTGACCTAATTATGCAATGGACCAGAACCATTTATACAACTTTAGTAGAGCTTCATCCAAGGAACATTCCAGCAAAATATTTTTCAAATTGGCCAAGCCGTTTAGGAGGAGATGTTGTTTGAAGCAATTGTTGACGCCGGACGCACGCACGCACGGACGACGGACAAAAGGCGATCAGAAAAGCTCAGCTTGAGCGCGTTGTGCTCAGGTGAGCTAAAAATACATAAGTTAAGGATTGGTATAAGATGCAAGAATCATTATAAAAATACATGAGTTAAGGATTGGTATAAGATGCAAGAATCATTTTAAAAATTCATAAGTTAAGGATTGGTATAAGATGCAAGAATCATTATAACAAGAGGGCCATGATGGCCCTGGATTGCTCACCTGGTATCATTAGGCTATGTAAAATCAAGTGACTCCTGGGGCAGAGCCAATTTTGACCCCAGGGTCATGATTTGAACAAAGTTGGTAAGAATCGACTAGACAATGCTACACACTACCACACTCTACTTGGTAGAGGTCTATTAGCCCATGTTACATACCAAATATATAAGTAGTATAGGTATTGAATGTGTCTAGCTCACTGCGGGTCTAACACACTTCAAAACCCAGACGCGCTAATCCGCGCGTCTGGCTTATCATGTGTAAACCCCCAAAAAGCAGTCACATTCAATACCTATACTACTATTAGTTAAAAAAAATCAAAAAAATCACACTAATGTAAAATCAAAAAAACACATGTGTAAATTTTTAAAAAAAACAACAGTGAAAAAAAAATAAAAAATTTTATGCTTGCGAACACATAAAGGTTTTCCCAATATCTATTTATAAACTGAAAAATCCAATATTAGGCAAATAACACTTATGGATCGAAAGCAAATAGACAGCGTAGTATGAATAGACTAAATCGATTAACGTTGCCAGGACGTTGTCATAACATACCTGTAAACATAGAGCGATCAGACTGGTGCGGTCTTTCGTTTCAAATTAACAGTGGTGAGAAGACGTTTTTACCTTGCCTCTTAACTTCTAAAAAAGGCAAATCAAAAGCTAAACCATGTAAGTACTGCATTTTATTTAATATTTTGTGTTCTGTTAAGATTAGAATGCAATTGCTTTCTAGAACGTATTTACGTGAATTTGGCGTCCATTCATTGTTTGTAGGTAATTATATTTATTAGTTTAGTGTATTTTTTAATAACATGCTATATTTGAGTAATTATATGTCTACACCGTTAAGTTTCATAACGGTGTTACAGTACTTAAGAGAATAATTTACACCACCACCGTTAAGAAAAAATAACGGTGTTACAGTATTTAACCTTTTTAAATTAATTTTTAACGGTGTTACAGTATATTAATACAGTTTATTATATTCTATTTTCAGGGACAACTTCGAGTAGACTTACAAGCACTCACAAATGAAGACTACAACATAACAGATGTAATTTTAAGTGTACTACTATGGTTTTATTAAAAGATTTAAAAGGTTTTTAATTTTTTAAAAATATTTAAAACTTGTTCAATTACAAATATTTCTCTAGTCCAACGAGTAGTATAACCCTTTTCAAATTTACCTTTCTTTTTTGTTATTCTTACTCTATCTCCAACTTTAAATTTAGGTTTCTTAATTTTCTTTTCTTCTTCTGGATATAAATTTTCATACACTGTTAATGTATTTTCTGATTTACTTGCTTCAACAGGTGTCATTTTAATTGAAGAATGAATTGTATTATTATAATCTTTAACTAATTGATCTAATACATCATAATATTTAGTAGTTTCATGAGCAGTAAAATATTTAAACATATGTTGTTTCATAGTTCCTATCCAACGTTCTACTACACTAGATTTTTCTTCATTCTCAGTTGAATATAATTTTATGTTATTATCATTTAATAATTCTTTTACTTGTCGATTATAAAATTCAGATCCTTTATCTGACCAAATAAAAATTGGTTTTCTTTCTTCAAATAATGTTTTAAATGCTTCACTTACTGTTACTCCTGTTTTATTTTTCAATGGAATTAACCAACCATATTTACTAAAAACATCTATAACTGCTAATAAATATTTATAGTGTTTATTTTGTTTTGAATATTGTTGCATATCTACTAAATCAACAGCCATATTTTATCTATTGAATCAACAAAAACACGTCTTTTAGGAAATTTCTTTATAACTCTATGATGTAATTCATCTGCTAATTTATCCCCTTTGGTGAAACCATTTGTTCCTATAAATCTATTTTTCTTAGATCCACACTCAGAACATTTAGCTTTTAACATTTGTCTATTATTGGTTGTTGTTACTTGTTCTACTGAATTATTTTCAGTATTCTTTTTACAACGTAAACAATATATTTTTGGGTGATCCATTTTTAAATAGCTTAAATTTGTTTTCTTAAAAAATGGCAGATCGAAAAGTTTGTACAAAATGTAAAGAATACAAACTACTAAGTGAATATTATAAACAAACAGGAAGAAGATTTGGTATTAAATCTGTATTAAACAATTCATTATCAAAACAACAAAGAAAAGTATAAAAAAGCGTATCAAGAGTTTATTGTTAGAAATCCTGATTATATGAAAAATTATCATATGGCTGCGGAGCATTATGGAACAACTCGGGAACCGCTACAAAGTACAGTGAAACACAGTGAAACACCTAATTAAAATTTATTTCTTTTAAAATGAGACCAAGAAAATTTAAAGATCTCATTGATGAAAAAACTATTGATGATATAGATGAAGAAGAATAATTAAAAATAATAATAACAAGTGAATTTTTAACCCCTTTAGCTCTTGATATAATAGAAAGTCATTACTCTCACCCTGTTCAAGTTATTCAATCACAAAATAATATAAAAGAATTCTATAATAGTTTAATAGATAAATTTAAAGCTTGGATAGATGAATTTCAAGAAAGTGGATCTGGTTTTGTTTTTAGAAATATTAAAAGTGTAGAAGTAAAACAATATAAATATAATTATCAAAAAGCTTCATCTTATATACCTCTTCAATTTAAATCAAGTAATATTATTAATGTTCAAAATAAAAAAGATAATAAATGTTTTCTCTGGGCAATACTATCAAAGTTATTCCCTGCAGATGATAACAAAGAAAGAGTGACAAAATATAAACCATATGAAAATAAACTTAATATGGATGGGATTGAATATCCTGTAGCTATAAAAGATATTCCAAAAGTAGAGAAATTATAAATGTTTTCGCATTAGAAGATCAATCTAATAGACAATCTTTATATCCAGTTTATGTTTCAAACAATGTTTCACAGCTGGAAAATGCAAAGCAGCTGGAACAAAGTTCCATACAAAGTTCCGAAAATGTAGTTGATCTCTTATACATTGAAAGTAATGAAAATACCCATTATTGTTTAATTAAAAATTTAGATAGTTTTCGTTATAAGAATAATCATAAACAATTTATAAAAAAATACCAATTGTAATCTAATATCTGAACCAGGAAAAAATATTCTTAAATTTAAAAATTACCATTTCAAAAATAAATTACCATTTGTTATATATTCTGATTTTGAATCAAATAATATTCCATTATCTACTACTAAACCAAATCCTAATGAATCTTACACAAATAAAATATTTAAACAAGAAGTAAATAGTTATGGTATATATGTTCATTCAGATTATCCAAATATATTTAAATCACAATACTTTTCTTATATTGGAAATGATGCAATAGAAAAATATGTAGAAAAAGTAATAAAGATATTTAAAGAAATAAACTATAAGATTTACATTAGTGAACAGAAAAAACCAATATTAAATAAGTATGAAGAAGAAGAATTTCAAGAAGCAACTGAATGTTATATTTGTGAAAAAGGTTTTGAAAAACATGTTACTGGTAAAGTAAGAGAACATAATCATCTTTCTGGGAAATATAGAGGAGCAGCATGTCAATCATGTAATACAAAAGAAGGTAAAGTAACAAAGTTAATACCTGTATTCTTTCATAATGGTTCTAATTATGATTTCCACTTTTTAATTGAAGAACTTATGAAATATGAAGATGAATATAATAAAGTAAAACTTCTTTCAAAAAGTTCAGAAGAATATATTTCTATAGATTATGGATCATATTATAAAAAATTAAGATTCTTAGATTCTTATAGATTTATGAGTAAAGGGTTAGCAGGGATAGCTGAATCAATGGATGAATTTCCCATTTTAGAAAAAGAGTTTAATAGTGTTTCACTATTAAAACAAAAAGGGGTTTACCCATATGAATATATAGATTCTATTAAAAGATTAGAAGAAAAACAATTACCACCAATAGAAAAGTTTTATTCTACACTTAAACAAGAAGGAATATCTAAAAAAGAATATCAACATGCTCAAAGAGTTTTCAATCATTATAAATGTAAATCTTTAAAAGATTATCATGAATTATATTTAAAAACAGATGTTTTAATCTTAGCTGATGCATTTGAAAAGTTTAGAAAATTCTTCTTAAAACATCATGAAATAGATCCTTGTTATTGTTACTCTGCTCCAGGATTAACATGGCAATGTGGACTAAAATATACTGGAGTAGAGTTAGAATTATTAACTGATATAGATATGTTGCAAATGTTTGAAAAAGGAATAAGAGGAGGATTTTCAGGAGTATTAGGTCCTAGACATGTAAAAGCTTTTAACAAATATACTCCTAATTATAATGGAGGAAAAAGAATTTTAGATGAATATGAAAAAAAAGAAGCAAAAGAAATATTAAATAATGGTGGAGATTTATCTACATTCTTAGAAGAAAAATTCTTATTATATTTAGATGCTAATAATCTTTATGGATGGGCAATGTCTCAAAAGTTACCAACCAAAGATTTTAAATGGGAAAAAGATCCTAATTATTATAAAAATATTCCAAAGGGTAGAGGTTGTATAATTGAATGTGATTTAGAGTATACAGATGAATGTAAAAAGAAAACAAATAAATATCCTTTAGCACCTGAAAAGATGTGTATAAAGAAAGAAGAACTTTCTCCTTATCAATTAAATTTATTAGGAGATAAACCATTAGGTAAAGAAGAAAAATTATTTCTTACTTTAAAAGATAAAAAGAAATATATTATACATCACTCAATTTTAAAAGAGTATATAAAATTAGGAATGAAAGTTACAAAAGTTTATAGAACAATTTCATTTGAAGAATCAGATTGGTTAAAGAAATATATTGATTTTAACACTGAACAAAGAACTAAATCAACATCTAACTTTGAAAAGGATCTTTGGAAATTAATGAATAATAGTTTCTATGGAAAGACTTTAGAAAATATAAGAGGAAGAAATGAGATTAAATTACTTACCGATAGAGAAGAAGTAAAAAAATATATAAATAAAACCTAATTTTAAAGATTCAGTTATATTCAATGATAACCTTGTTGCAATTGTAAATAATGTTACTTCTGTTACATTTAATAAACCTATTTATTTAGGACAAGCTATATTAGATTATTCTAAATTATTAATGTATCAACATTATTATGATGTTTTTAATGAACTATGGGAAAAGAATGAATTAGTTGCTTCAGATTCAGTTTTAGGTGATACTCCAATAATACTAAGATATAAAAACAAAATATATATTGATAAGATAGAAGATATTATAGATGAATATGAATATTCAAATGGTAAATTTATTGTAAACTTATAAATTTAGAAGTTTGGACGAGTAAAGGATTTGTTAAATTAAAAACTGTAATTAAACATGAAACAAAAAAGAAATTTTTAGAGTTGTTACACCAGTAGGATTTGTTGATGTAACTGAAGATCATTCTTTAATAAAAGATGATAATGAAATTATTAAACCTAAAGATTTAACACTAAATACAAATCTTTTATTTAACGATAATTATAAAGAAACATTAAATCCACCATTAAAAGAAGAATTTTTAAAATTAGAACCAACAACTTTAGAAGAGAAAAAAGCTTTTATAGAAGGATTCTTTTTAGCAGATGGATCTAGTGGAATTTATCCAAAAAATAAATATTGTTGGTGTTTAAATAATCAAGACTTAAATCTTTTAAATAAATGTTTAGAATGGTGTAAAGAAATATATCCAACAGATTTTAAAATAATAGATTGTATGAGATCATCTGCAGTTTATAAAGTTATCCCTAAAGGAAATATTAAAGTAATGGCAACACTTTTTGAAAAATTTTATACTGATAAAAAGAAAAATATATTCCTTATAAAATTCTTAATAAAGACTATAATTATAGATTATTCTTCTTTAGAGGATTTTACCAAGGAGATGGATATAAGAAAGGAAAGAAATCAAATTTCTCTTTTCACAAAAAAGTAAAATTACATTTTCATGTTTACATTATCTTATAACATCTCTAGGATATAATGCAAACATTAATACAAGAATAGATAAACCAAATATATTCCATTTATTCATAACAAAAAAAGAACAAATTTAAAGGGGATTTTAATTGTGGATTTCCATTAATCGTAAAAAATACTGATAGTATCTTCTTATCAATAACAACAAAAGATGTTTATAAAGATTTAGAAAAAATAAAAGATGAATATTTGGATACATCGGACTATCCTAAAAATCATCCACTTTATTCAGAAAAAAATAAAAAAGTAATAGGTATGTTTAAAGATGAATTAAATGGTTATATTATGAATGAGATAGTTTTCTTAAGAAGTAAAGCTTATTCTTATACTTTATCTAAACCATTGAATGGTTGTGAAATGTTAAATGAATTAATAGAAACTAAGAAATTAAAAGGAATAGGTAAAACAACAATAACTAAAGATATAAAGTTTGATGATTATAAAAATTGTTTATTTAATGAAACACAACAAATAAATAAGATGTATACATTAAACTCTGATAAACATGAAATTATATTAATGAATTAATAAAATAACCTTTAAAAGGAATACTTTACCATTTATGTAGCTTCCATGCAACAAATCCAGTTAATGTCATTCCACCAATAATAAATATAATCTCTCTATTTTTTTGATCTTCAGAAGGAGTATAAAAATCACTTAATGTAGGTTCTTTACGGACAAGGGAACCGCTGCTCTGCACAAAGTCCGGCTGTGGAACATTATCAGTTTTATCACCACCAGTTGCATAATAATATTCTTTCATTGATTCATCAACATCTTCAAAGGTTTGTTTAGAGTGTTGTTCTTTTTGTAATTGTTCATTTAAAAAATCTTGTCTTTCTAATCTTTTTTATTCCATTCATCACGTGCAGCTTGTAATTGTTCCATTGCTCTATCATGTCTTTTTTTCTCTTCATCAGCATCCTTTTTACCAATATGAGAAAATAAATAATTACTACCTGAAAATGAAAATGCATTAACCACTGCTCCACCAATATACTAAATTAAAAATTCCATTCATAATATCAGCAGGAATAATACCTTGTTTAACTAACATATTTCTTGTATAAGTAGCTAGAAGAATATCAATAGTTAACATTGAAACATCACTAAAATTTAAATCTACTCTAGGAGCAGGTTTTCTTAAAACCTTTTTAATTATTTCTGCATAACCAATTGTTAAAACAGAAACTACTCCTGCATGATAAGCTGTATTAACAATTTGTTTTTCATCCGCCATTTTTTAGAAAACAAATTTGTGTTAAGCTACGGAATATTAAAGATCAAATGGATCAACTTTTTCTTGTGGATCAACTTTTTCTTGTGGTTTAATTTCTTTCTGTATGGGGTTTACGGAACGGCTGTGAAACATTACTTGTTTAGAATTATATATATATAATCCTAATCCAAAAACTCCGACTAAACATAAAGGTATATAATTTTTGTATATATTTACACGGATGAAATCCAACTGTGAACTTTGTCCACTATGTTGAACTTCTTTAACTTCATTATTGTGTTCCGTAGTGTTATACAGCCGTTCCGTAGCCGGACTTTGTCCGTCCTCTTTTGTAATAGATTTTAATTGAATGTTTTCTTTCTTCATTTCTTCCATTTCTTTTCTTTTTAATTCAGCTTTCATTTTTTTTACTTCTGCACCTTTCTTACCAGCAGATACTCGTTTTGGATTTTTTATTTTATTTTAACTTCGGAACTAGTGTAGCCTTCAGGGGTTTCTTCATTCATTTTTATTAGTGATATTTTCACTTTTTTCAACTGGTGTATTTTCAACTGGTGTATTTTCAACTGGTGTAGTAAAGTGCTCCGCAGTGTTATACAGCCGTTCCGTAGCCGGGCTTTGCCCGAAGTCAATATGACTAGCAGTTGTTATCATAGTAGTAAAAGGAGCAAGATACATTCCATATCTATAATACAATTCACAACAAGTGTTATTTAAAGCATGATTGATAAATGGATCTTCTTCTAAATCTTGTATTAGTTTTGGTGGATTAACAACATTAAAATATTTTGATACACCCATTTGATGCTCCGCAGTGTTATACAGCCGTTCCGTAGCCGGGCTTTGCCCGAAGTCAATATGACTAGCAGTTGTTATCATAGTAGTAAAAGGAGCAAGATACATTCCATATCTATAATACAATTCACAACAAGTGTTATTTAAAGCATGATTGATAAATGGATCTTCTTCTAAATCTTGTATTAGTTTTGGTGGATTAACAACATTAAAATATTTTGATACACCCATAACATATAAATTAATAAAAGAATTACCTATTGTCTTAGTCATACTTGCTCCTAATCTAGCTTCATATCTACAGTATAATTTGTTTATTTGTTCTGATGTTATTTTATCAATGTCTGACATTTGTAAGTCTTTACCAAGATATTGTTTACTTCCTCCACCAGCAACAATAGCTGATAATCTTTCACGTTTTGTTTCATCTATAGTGCTACGGATAAAGTCCGGCTGCGTAGCATTACGAACTTTGTCTGGCTGTGGACTTTGTGCAGAGCAGCGGTTCCCTTGTCCGGCTGCGGAGCATTGTGAAACACTATTTTGATTAAGAAATTCTTTGGCATCCATTTTATATATTAATTTTTTAAGTTTACTTATAAGTAAATTTATTTTAAATATTCCATATCCAACTATGGAACAGCTGCAGAGCAATATTGATAAGAATATAATATTTGTTATCACCGATGTTGTTTGATAGAGGATTGTTAACATTTTTTAAGCATTATTATGTATAACTTAAGGTATATATAAGCATTACTTTTACATTACTTAAGCATTACTATGTATACCTTAAGGTAAACATATTAATCAACCACATAATAATTAGTAGGTTGATCAGTTTTCAAAATTAATTTACTATGTTTCTTTTTTTTCAATTCTTCTTTAATTCTTTCTCTTTCTTCTAATGTAGGTATTACATCGTTTTCTCTTAAACAGTTTTCAAAACTGTCTCTATCTTTAGTATAAAAAATACATAACCATTTTGTTTGTTCCCTAAGATCTTTTAAAACTGAATTATATCTTTGTGAAATAACCCATACACTTTGTTCTGCATGTCTACCTGAAAAAGCTAACTCTGATAACATATCTTTTTTCTTTGTTAATTGTTTAGTTGCACTACAGTCATCTATAATATATAGTGTTGGTTTTCCTTGATATTTATTAAAGAATATTCTTAATAATTCTTGTATTTTTTCTTCTCCATTAACAATAGGATTAACAATTATTAAATTCTTTGTTTTTGGATTTCTAATATCACCAATCCATTGTCTATTTTATAAGCTTTATTCCATTGAATAGTAGGACAAAGAATAATAATATATTCAAATACACCTCTATAATCATTTTCTAAAAGATCTAAAACAAATTCTGTTTTTCCACATCCAGTTTGTCCACAGATAATTGCACAGTGTGGATATTTAGGTAACTCCATTTTTAATGGAACTTTGTTCCAGCTGTGGATGAAGTCCAGCTGTATAACACTATGAAACACTAATACATAATTTCTTTAAATCTTCCATCTTCAAAATTAATTTGTGCATCTTGTATAACAAATAGATAAACATTTATTGGCTCATCCGATCCTGCGTCTTTTGTTATTTGTATAGTTATACCTTCTGATGCATTTTCAATTCTTCTCCCTGAACCATGTAGAGAGTTATCATCCGTTGAACGTAAATCTAACCATAATGCATAACTGTTTGTTAGATATTTTTCTAATGTTACATTGGTGAAATTTAATTTTTTTATCATTTTACTAATTTCTTTATCATCTTTTGAATTAAAAGCAAAGAATTTATTTATCTCATCCCACTGTTGATAAGCTTTCATTCCTTGACTGTATAGTTGATTTGGAACTCCTTCTATTGTTATTTCTACTTTTGTTATTTCAGGATTAAAATAATGTTCTGTTGATGCTCTATCCGGATCTTCAAATAACATTAGAATACCTTTCATACTTCTAGCCGGAACATTTAGATTAATATTCCAAAGTGTATCAGATTTATTTTTTGTTATTTTCCTACGGATTTTATACAATATAAATTCATTATTTACCATGAAAAAAATTTTTAAAAATTCTTAATAACATAAAAGCATTATTATCACTAGTTTAACTACATTATTATAATCATTAAATGTAAGTTCATATTCAAGTCTATCTCCTAACCAGCTTGATAAAAAGGCATATGTGATTCTAATAATTCAAAATCTAAAGGAATACAAAATCTATTTCCATAAGCTTTTACAATAGCTTCATCTTGTGTATCTGAGGAAGCATTACCAGCTCCAACTCTATGTCTTAACATGTTTATTTTACCAATTCCTTGGTATGCCATATTTTCACGTTCTGTAGTAGACTTCCATAAATCATATAACAATGATATATATCACTATCATCAATTGACATTACTTCATTTCCTGATATTTTTATTACAGTTTTCTTAATTATTGATCTTCCTATGTTTGGATATATTGTTGCATTTGCATCACTATCACTTTTGATTTCAATTTCAAATGCTAATCTTGTTGTTCCAGGAACAATAACATCATTACCACTTAGATTAGGAAATCTTACTAACAATTGTTGATTTTGATCAATGGTTGAAGGATTATTGCTTATTACAACACTTTGACGAATACCTCTAATACCTCTAGGTTCTCTTATTCTTCTGTATGGGTTTAGTTTTTCTCCGTAAGCTGCCATTTTTTAGAGGGAAAAAATGGAACAAAGTTCCAGCTGTGAAACATTTTTTTAATGTTTAAAATGGCAGAAGGAGGATATGATTTTGAAAATCCTGTATATGATGAAGATGATTATGATGATTATGATGAGGAAACTCCTCTTATAGATGATAATGATGAACAAAGTCAAAGTAGTGCTATTGATAATGTTTATAATAATGTTGATACAGGAACAAACCCTGAATATTTATTGAAACATATGACGAACTTGTTTTATGAAAGAAACCAAGAACCTATGAGGGAAATTAATACCTTAATAAAAAAGGATAAATTCAACAGACCTGTGTTATATGTTTTAGATGGTAATAAAGAATATCCTATATCATATTATGAAACAAACAATTATAATGAAACATTAAAATATTATTCACTTGACACACTTCAGAGGAAATATCGTATTGATTTTGTTCGAAGGGTTTTAGGAGTAGATGATTTTCAATCTTATTCTACAAGGGTTAGTCATGGTAGAAAAGAGTTGGCTCAATTAATTGAAGAACGAGATAAGATTAATAATATAGAAAATAACATTAATACTATGGAAATGACTGATTTACCTAGAGCAGCTGAAACTGTAGCAAATGCTGCTGAAACTGTAATGGAAACATCTTTTTCTGAAGAAACTAGAGTGAAAGAAATAGTTGGAATTGAACAAGGAACACAAACAATTATAGAAAAAAGAGAAATGGATGGAGTCCTTAAAGCAATGACTACTGTAAAAGAAGAGCTTGCAAATGGATTAGCTAAATTAAATGAAACAAATAAAGACTTAGCAAGAGAAAAAAATAAATTAGAAAGAGCTAAGGAAGATAATGATGAATTCCAAATAGAAAGAATCACTAAAAGAATAAGTGATTTAGAGATAGAGAGACAATACATAAAGTATTAAATGAAGATACAACATTAGCAGAAAGAATAAAAACTTTATTTAGAGAACAAGGGATAACAATTGTTAGTATTTTAACTGCTTTTGGAATGATTATTGGTGTTATTGTTGAGACTTTTATTCCTGGTGGTGGTGGAACTGTAACACCTAAACCTCCTGGAAAGGAGGAAATGTAAGAGATTGGATAAAAAAACAACAGGGAACATAGTTGCATGGTTTGGTTGCTAAACTATTAGCAAAACTTGCAGGAAAAGCGGTAGAAGCATTACCTGGAATTATTGGAGCTATTGTTGGATGGTTACTGAAAACAACAGGGAACATAGTTGCATGGTTTGGTAATAATTTATGGGCTTTATTAATTTTAGTTATAGGAATGATTTATACAGCTGTTACCCGTTAGTGTTTCACAGCCGTTAGAGAACATACTCGTAAATAAATAAAGCTAAAAGTCCTACTGTAATACTTCCTGTTATAATAGCTGTTTTATCATCTTCATGTTCATCCGTTGTTTCAATGAGATCACTAGGTTTTCTACGGACAGAGTGCTCCGCAGCTGTTCCATAGTCCGGCTGGGAAACAATTGGTTTACTTATTTCTGGTAAAGATTTTTTTGTTGGTGTACCACTTATATCTGTGGGTTGTGTAGTAGTAGGTTCAACATGAGAAACATTTACATCATTATTTATTCCAAGTGTTTGAATTTTTTCTTCTTCTGCTACTACAATTTCATTATTATAATCTTGTATTGTTCCAATTCTTAATTCCATATCACTAGGAGACATATATAATCCTATTCCATAAACATAATCAACTTTGCTTCTTGCATATTTTAATACACTTTCATATTTTTTTATTTGAGTAGGTATATCAATTGGACTGTCAACTGCATCTTGAACATTTGCTAAAAATTGTTTTTGAGCATCAAATGCCATTCCTGTTCCTAAAATATCTGTTTTAGTTTGAGATTGTGCTCCAAGAATAGCCCAACAATATATTCTTATAGACTCATTAATTCTTTCAACTCCTGCTCTTGTAAAACCTTTTGACTCATCAAGAATAAAAGTTGTCCATATGTTTTTAATTTCATCTGGTTGTTGGAGATAATCAATATGAACTTTTTTAGGTGGGAGATATTCACATTTTGAAATACCACAATGTCTTCCTCCAGGTACTTCAGGACCAAATGTCATTTTTGATAAATCTAAAGTTTGAGAAGTGCTGCTTTTTATATGTTGTGAAGAATTATCTCTTCTAAAATCTGTTCTTTCCCAAGCTGTATGACTTGTTGTATATACAATTCCAAGACCTTCTTTATGTCTCCAATCTGTATTAGGATCTACATTAAACTCACTACAAATTTTTTCATAAGCTTCTCTATCATAATTATTATTAAAAGCATTCCAACTTTTATTTTGTGGAAGAGAAATAGATAATTCTTTTAATATTCTTCTTGTTTGATAATAAATATGGAATAAGAATAAAGAACCTGTTAATCCTCGGACTTTGTGCTTCGCTATGCTTTGCAGCTGGACTCCGTCCATAGCGGTTCCCTTGTCCGGCTGTGAAACACTACCCGCATTTATATGATTTTTTATGTCAACTCCACATCCTGTAGTTGAACACCAAATAGCAAAGTTTAATTGATTCTGCCAAAATAACATCCAATCACTTTCCCACCTTTTTACTATTTCTTCTGATGTAACTTTATGTAATAAATATTTTTCAAATATATTAGGGAAATCTACATTAAAACTTTTCATTCCGTTTCCATCTGATGAAATTATTATTTCTTGTTTTATAATGTTAATATCCTTTTTTTTAAACACTCCTCCATGTAAATAATTAACATCTTCATTATAAAAAATTTCTAATATTGATAAACCTATACACTTACAACAATATATAGATAATAAACATGGAGATAAGAAAATTAGATTAAGAAGTTTTAATTATACTATAGGATGGTATAATATAGAAAATATTCAAATAAAGGGTTTTTCAAATTCTCCACTCAAACATTTAAAAAAAAGAGAATAGAAATTAAAATTAAGGAAAGAAAGAAATAGAGAAAGAGAAAAAAAAGGAAAGAGAAAGAGAAAGAGAAAGAAAAAGAGAAATATTAAAAGAGTTTGAAAGAGAAAAAGAAAGAGAAATATTAGAAGATATTGAAAGAGAAAGAGAAAGAGAAAGAGAAAGAATAGAAAGAGAAAGAAAAAGAGAAAGAGAAAGAGAAATATTAAAAGAGTTTGAAAGAGAAAGAATAGAAAGAATAGAAAGAGAAAGAGAAAGAGAAAGAGAAAGAATAGAAAGAGAAAGAATAGAAAGAGAAATATTAGAAAGAGAAAAAGAAAGAATAGAAAGAGAAAGAATAGAAAGAGAAAGAGAAAGAGAAAGAATAGAAAGAGAAAGAATAGAAAGAGAAAGAATAGAAAGAGAAAGAATAGAAAGAGAAAGAGAAAAAATGGAAAAAGAAAAAATAAAAGCTAATATTATTAGTAATTATAAACAATTATATATTCACCTTGAACAAATAAATAGTACTTATAATTTTCATAATGGAGCACCTAGTAAAATCTTAGGAGTTGTTCCTGTTGAGAGTAATCAATTTGGAGATATTGTTAATATTATTTTTGATAATTCAGAGTATAAAAAATTAACTATAGGAAATATTTCTGAATTAACTATAAGTGTTTGTGATGAATGGGGGAAAAAAATAAATAATCATGGATTACCAATGAGTTGTGTTTTAGAAATCATATAGGGAACTGCTGGAACTTTATTCCACTAAATTATATAAAATTTATTTTTTATCAATAAAAATGAATCATATAATTTCTAATATTAATGAACCTATAAACCTACAACAATATATAGATAATAAACATGGAGATAAGAAAATTGGATTGAGAGGTTTTACTTATACTATGGGTTGGTATAATTTAATTGGACAATGGATTGATACTAACATTCGTAAATCCCCACCACCCAAAAAAATAATTTCAGATGGTTTTTATAATTTTCAACAAATAGTTGATGTATTTAAAAATTTTGACAACAGAATAACATTAACTGTTGATGAAAAAAATGGTATTGCTTGTTTAAAAGCAGAAGAATACCCAACAATAAGTTCAGTTAGTGATATAACCTATGGATTAATAATAACCAAAGAATTAAGAAAAATGTTAGGATTTAAAGAGAGTCATTATTTGGAAAATTCACCTCTTCTTAACCTCCCATGCCATGGTGAACAATCAATAGATTTAGTTCCTTATAAACAATTATATGTTCACCTTGAACAAATAAATAGTTCTTATAATTTTTTTAATGGTACACCTAGTAATATTCTTGGTGTTATTCCTGTTGAGAGTAATCAATTTGGAGATATTGTTAATATAAACTTTAGTAATCCAGAGTATAAAAAATTAACTATGGGACATATTTCTGAATTAAATATATGTGTTTGTGATAAAAAAGGACAAAAAATAGATAATCATGGATTACCAATGAGTTGTGTTTTAGAAATTATTCCTTAGTGTGTTCCATAGCTGAAATTTTATTCTATAAAAATGAATATATTCGGTTCTAAAAAGTATATACTAGATAATAGTAAGATAGATTCATATTTTAATAATTTAAACTCAAATTTAGAAAGTAAATTATTTAATAATTTAAAGTCAAATTTAGATAGAGAATTACTTAACACTTTAACAAAATTAGACCTTGTGGTAAAAAGAATAGAGGAATCCTTAAAAAACATTACAATAAGTGCTGAAATAAAAGGTTCTTTATATAAAAGTAAGGTGTTTTCATTTGGAAATGCCGGTAGAGAAAAAGATGTTGGTTATGTTGTGATAAGGCGTGGTTATATTACTGGTATTGGTCTGTCGAGTAAAAGGACAAGTGGTGAAGTGCGAGTTGGTGTGTTGGTTGATGGAGAGCTTTTAAGTGGGTGTGATATTACTTTACAAACAACAACAGCAAAACATGATAATTTTGAACGCCCTTTTTTAGTTGAGGCTGGAAGTGTTATTAATTTTGTTAGTCTGGTAGATAATACAACTGTAGTTAATACTGTTGCCTCGTTATTGTTTGAATTCAAATAATATACTTAAAAATGAAGCAACCAACGGCCCCAAATTTATACCCTGATTTAAATAGTAAAATACTAGATTCACAGCCAGACTATGGAACAGCTGCAGAGCAGTCGGAAGTAGAACTTCATGAACCAAGTCAAAATTATAGATTACAAAAAATCTCAGAGATTGAGAAAACATTAATTAATGAGAGAGATACTCGTAAAGCATTATATAAAAAATATAAAAGAGGAATAAATATAACAGATGGAGTAGACACAGCTTTTATGTCTGCTAGTATAATTATAGGAACTATTGGTTTAATTGTTCCTATTCTATTTCCGTTAGAAATTGTAGCTCTTGTATGTGGAGGAGTTGGAGCCTCTGTAAAAATTGTTAGACGTAAATTTATGAATAAAATTAAAAAACATGATAATATTAAAACTATTGCTAACAGTAAATTAAATAGTATAAAAAATTTAAAAGCTTTAACAGATGGAGAGATATCTGAACAAGAATTTAAACTTATATTAGATGAATTAGAAAAATATAATGAGCTTAAACAATTAACAAAAAACTCTGCGGTTCCAAAAAACTATTCAGAAGAAGAAAGGCAAAAATTAATAGAACAGGGGAGAAAAGAGGCAATGGAGATAATATCCAAAAATATAAAAACTGTATAATATTGAATTTTTATAATACGTTAGAAAACCCTCCTCCTCCATATTCAGAGTGGTAAAAAATGGTTCAGGAAAAAACATAATTTTCTTTATTTTTTTCATTGTTGTTTTTTTTTTAAAAAGTTTACACATGTGTTTTTTTAAATTTTACATTAGTGTGATTTTTTTAATTTTTTTTAACTAATAGTAGTATAGGTATTGAATGTGACTGCTTTTTGGGGGTTTACACATGATAAGCCAGACGCGCGGATTAGCGCGTCTGGGTTTTGAAGTGTGTTAGACCCGCAGTGAGCTAGACACATTCAATACCTATACTACTTATATAAACTCCAGACCTTGAAGATTTTTCTAGTTTTTTTTCCAATATAAGTCTATATAAAATCAAGTGATCACTGGAGCGGGGCCAATTTTGACCCCAGCGTCATGATTTGAACAAACTTGGTAAGAAGCGACTAGAAATGCTACACACCAAATATCTATGCTTTGTGGTGTCTGAGAAGAAGATTTTTCTTTTTTTTTCTATATTAGCCTATGTTAAATCAAGTGACCCCTGGGGCGGGGCCAATTTTGACCCCAGGGTCATAATTTGAACAATCTTGGTAGAGAGTCATAAGATCATGCTACATATTAACAAGAGGGCCATGATGGCCCTGGATCGCTCACCTGATATCATTAGGCTATGTAAAATCAAGTGACCCCTGGGGCAGAGCCAATTTTGACCCCAGGGTCATGATTTGAACAAACTGGGTAGAGGTCTATTAGCCCATGTTACATACCAAATATCTAAACTCCAGACCTTGTGGTTTTTGAGAAGAAATTTTTCTAGATTTTTTTTCCAAAAAATATGTAAAATCAAGTGATCCCTGGGGAGGGGCCAATATTTTCACCAAATATCTAAATGCCAGGCCATGTGTTTTCTAGTTTCCTAAAAAGAAGAATTTTCAAGTTATTTCTATATTAGCCTATGTAAAATCAGGTGACCCCTGGGGCGGGGCCAAATTTGACCCCAGGGGCATGATTTGAACAAACTTGGTAGTGATCTACTAGACAATGCTGCACACCAAATATCTAAACCCTAGGCCTTGTGGTTTTGTTAAATCAAGTGACCCCTGGGGTGGGGCCAATTTTGACCCCAGGGTCATAATTTGAACAATCTTGGTAGAGAGTCATAAGATCATGCTACATACCAAATATCTAAACTCCAGGCCTTGTGGTTTCTGAGAAGAAGATTTTTTCAAGTATTTCCTATATTAGCTTATGTTAAATCAAGTGACCCCTGGGGCAGGGCCAAATTTGACCCCAGGGCCATGATTTGAACAAATTTGGTTGTGATCTACTAGACAATGCTACACACCAAATATCTTAACTCTATGCCTTGTGGTTTCCGAGAAGAAGATTTTTCAAGGTTTTTTCCTATAGTAGCCTATGTTAAATCAAGTGACACCTGGGGCGGGGCCAATTTTGACCCCAGGGTCATAATTTTTACAATCTTGGTAGAGAGTCATAAGATCATGCTACATACCAAAAATCAAAAGGCTAGGACTTGTGGTTTCTGAGAAGAAGATTTTTCAAGTATTTCCTATATTAGCCTATGTAAAATCAGGTGACCCCTGGGGCGGGGCCAAATTTGACCCCAGGGCCATGATTTGAACAAACTTGGTAGTGATCTAATAGACAATGCTGCACACCAAATATCTAAACTCCAGGTCTTGTGGTTTCTGAGAAGAAGATTTTTCAAGTTTTTCCTATATTAGCCTATGTTAAATCACGTGACCCCTGGGGCGGGGCCAATTTTGACCCCAGGGTCATAATTTGAACAATCTTGGTAGAGAGTCATAAGATCATGCTACATACCAAAAATCAAAAGGCTAGGCCTTGTGGTTTCGGAGAAGAAGATTTTTTCAAGTTTTTCCTATATTAGCCTATATTAAATCAAGTGACCCCTGGGGCGGGGTCAATTTTGACCCCAGGGTCATAATTTTTACAATCTTGGTAGAGAGTCATAAGATCATGCTACATACCAAAAATCAAAAGGCTAGGCCTTGTGGTTTCTGAGAAGAAGATTTTTTCAAGTTTTTTCTATATTAGCCTATGTGAAATCAAGTGACCCCTGGGGCGGGGCCAATTTTGACCCCAGGGTCATAATTTGTACAATCTTGGTAGAGATCAACTAGACAATGCTACACACCAAATATCTTAACTCTATGCCTTGTGGTTTCTGAGAAGAAGATTTTTCAAGTTTTTTCTATATTAGCCTATGTTAAATCAAGTGACCCCTGGGGCAGGGCCAATTTTGACGCCAGGGTCATAATATGAACAATCTTGGTAGAGAGTCATAAGATCATGCTACATACCAAAAATCAAAAGGCTAGGCCTTGTGGTTTTGGAGAAGAAGATTTTTTCAAGTTTTTCCTATATTAGCCTATGTGAAATCAAGTGACCCCTGGGGCGGGGGCAGGGCCAATTTTGACCCCAGGGTCATAATTTGTACAATCTTGGTAGAGAGTCATAAGATCATGCTACATACCAAAAATCAAAAGGCTAGGCCTTGTGGTTTCAGAGAAGAAGATTTTTTAAATTTTCATTTTTAAAATCTATTTTTAGCTCCTGTGACCTAATTATGCAATGGACCAGAACCATTTATACAACTTTAGTAGAGCTTCATCCAAGGAACATTCCAGCAAAACATTTTTCAAATTGGCCAAGCCGTTTAGGAGGAGATGTTGTTTGAAGCAATTGTTGACGCCGGACGCACGCACGCACGGATGACAGACAAAAAGCGATCAGAAAAGCTAAAAATACATAAGTTAAGGATTGGTATAAGATGCAAGAATCATTTTAAAAATACATAAGTTAAGGATTGGTATAAGATGCAAGAGTCATTTTAAAAATACACAAGTTAAAACTAAATGTAACTGTACAGTTGCAGGACATAGGCAACTAACCCTTTCCTAGCCTCAAGAATTATCTTAAATGCAAGTTACAGCGAAATAATAATTTAACTCTACCACCTTCTTACTTTGTTTGTGAGTATTTTTATGTGTGTATCCTAAAACAATCAATTTGAACAGTCAAAACGAGGTAGGGGTATTGGTGTAAATTTCCTGAAGCTTTTATATAAGGCCTGGGTAGAGATCCAGCAAAGGCCAATACGAAAAAAGTAACTGGAGCGGATCTCAGTAGAGATTAACGTAAATCTATCCACAATATATGCAAAGCTCTATAATATCATATAATACACACATGACGAAAATGTATTCATCCCAACCATATTGATAAAATTAATTTAAGGTGAACAGACACATTTTTAAGGCAAATGGACTCATTTTCAGGGCGAATGGACCCAGTCCGAAAAGGACTAAGACCACAATTACCTGCCCTTGGTAACCCTGGGCCTGTATCCGGATGTGCCTACACAGAAAATAGTGACCCTATTTAATGCTGAATTAAGGTGAGTTTTTGACTGTAAGACATGCAATAAAGGATTAAATTCTATAGAACACAGTTAAAATAGTCATAAAATGCCCAATTTGGAGGCCTTATTGCACAACAACTTTAAAAGTTGAGCATTACTGAGAGGGGAATTTTTGAGAAAATTGGTGTGAAATGGCCGACCAGTGCACTAAATTCATACGTATGTTATTTAACCTTAAAATTAAATAGGTCAAAAAGCGGTCACACGACTAACCGAAATACTCCCGAAATACCGAAATACCGAAATACTCCCGAAATACCCCTAATTATAGGAATATCTATACATGTAGTATACATGTGTTTATATCTATTGTGGTTTTAATGTGTTTTAGTGTTTATATTTTGTGGTTTAATGTGTTTTCGAACATATTTACGAAAAATAATGTATTTATGTTTTTGAATCTAGGTTTTTTTACCAAGTTATCACGGATCGCGAAGTAACCTTGTGACCTTGTATATGTTGTTGATACACGATTATGTATGATAGGTGTGAAAAATAGCACGGAACAAAATAATTTTCTATTTTATGTTGTGTTATTAAGTGTCTGAAATATTAAATGAATGAAGTACAAAACGAAGTATAAGTTGCTACGGTAATTTGATAGATTATTTCCGGTATGGACATGGTTAGTTTGCGGGACTAATGAAATGATACACGGCCAATTATCTGGTTTGATTACATTGTGGCAGTTTAATTAGATCCATTAGTATACGCCTTTGATGATGAAAAAATTACATACAAAACAAACAACCAATAAACAAAATCTATTTAACAGAAATACTTCCGAAATACCCCTGAAAGTAGGAAAATCGTCAATGATTACACTTAACACTTATTCTTATTTTTTAAATAAATTACGTGAAGCTATTATATAATAATATTTTTTTTTTTATTTTTATGTTTTGATTATGTGTTCTTATCTGTACTCGTGAACATTATACCAAAATACTGTTCTACTTGAAATCACATTCTCAATTTCTTAACAGAACACATAATCAATTAAATCAACAACCTTTTTATTCATATAAAAGATGAGAGGAAGAACCATTAACATTTGTTTTTCTTTTTTCGATTGTAAAATACTAAGCTCTGTGGATTTCCCTCCGAGCACAACATGGTGCATATGGGTTGTGTATTCACACCTAGGGATGCCATCTAAGTGAGGGGTCGTAAGTGTCATGTGGCCTTTTTTTTGTGAGAGGGCGGGTAGTCAGGTTTGTCACCTGGGTGAGGGATGGTGACTGGTAGACTACCTTTCTCGTTAGGGTTTTCTGGTATTTGGTATAGCCAAAGATTAGATAGGAAATGGCTATTAAAATCATCTTTCCAAAAATTGTAAGATATTTATACAACAGTGGCATACAGAATTAACCTATACATCCAACACAAATTTATATAAATATATTAAAACTAGTTTTATCCGAAGCCCATATAATGAAAAACTGTCAGTATACTAGTGTAAGAAAATTGCTGCCTTTGTAACCAGAAACCATAACCTGCGAATTGAAACTTGCCGCTGGCAAAATATACATAGTAATGAACGAAAATTCACAAAACTGCAACGACATGGGAGATAAATTTCGTTATCTATTTATATGTCCAATTCTTAAAATCAAATGAGAACAAACCTTAGATACAAATATGCTTATACGTCCAATCATGTTAAAATTTTGTGAACTGAGGAATTCCAAAAATAGTAATAAGCTTAAAGATTTGAGTTCATTACGTGAAATTATAATAAGACACATGTTATATCTAGTAGTTAATATTTAACTTGCATTGCCTGTGATAAAGAATTACATAGTAAACTTTCAAAATCCCGACATGGTTTGTAAAAAATATATATTTCATTAAGCCATTGACATGATATAATTGTGTACAATTTCGTATGTCAAGTTGTTTGAACACTGACATCTGGAACTACTTTCGTTTTCGCTTTTGGTTAAGCTTGCCAAAGGTGCTGTACTAGTTTTCATGTGTGCATATATAAATATGTGTATACATTGTATGTGTAAACGTGTATATATGCGTTATAATATATACGTGTAAATATATTTGTGCTTATATATTCTTCATATATGGCACACTCCCCTATATAGATATACATTGTATATATATATATGAATGTGCCCTCTCTCTATATATATATTTACAGAGAGAGAGAGCGAGAGGTATAATCTTTCAATAGTATTGTATCAAGTGGCCATTTAAATATTTGTGAAATCATTAAATGCAGAGTAAGGGTTGTGCATGTATTTTTATGATACTGAATGTTAAGATGACAATTGTTATATCGTTCTTTTGAAATTTGCTATATGATTAATAATTTGACTGTATAATACAAACGAAATCTGAAAAATTATAATGTTATAATATTAAAAAGTATATACACGGACCTATATACCATAGGTCCGTGGTAAATAAGTGAATATATTTTATATCTAGCCCTTTTTAATTGTATTTGTATTATGTATGCATGATTTGATTGTACTGTTTAATTTTGTCTCCTTATTTTTTTTTTTTTATTATTGTACTGATGTTAATTACCATTGTAGGCCATATGCATTATGTAAATAAAAATGTTCGCATGATTTCTGTATAATTACAAAAATAATATGTATCTGTGTACAACTGGCACATAAATATACATAATACAATGCACACACTATATATACAAAGCTATAACAGGAGACCAAAAGATCACAAAAGACTAAAATTATAAGAACATAGAGACAGACGCTAATCCATATTTAACACTTTTTAAAAGAAGGAATGCTTATGAAAAACTAAAGGTACACGCACTTGCGAGAAAAAAAATCGATTATCATCTCTGTCAGACAATCATATTCTTGTCATATATATTAAAAGACAACTTATCGGCATCAGACATGTTATTAATAGCGGGATTTACTTTAATTGCTCTATTTATCAGATTTTGTTGGATATTGTCATATAAGTTATGTAGCGTACTTCTGACTCAACCACAGTATTATTACAAAACATACACAGTCATTCAATTCCAATAAGATTCATAACGCCCTGTTTCTATTCTGATAGTAGTTACTCCGATTAAGCGAAGATCAAATAAACAGCCAATATAGTTAAACTGAGCCCCCTACTGTGGGGAGTACAGTCCTGCTCAGTGGGGTGTCTCCGGTTTATATATGTTGGTTCATTCCTTTCTGATTCCCACTGGAGACTTCCGCTCCTTTAACCAGAACGGAACAGAATATATCTTTATTACACTAAGTATAACATGTATACAACAATACAACATAGGGATACAGCAATACACCATTTTATTTCCATATAAGATTCTGGTCGGTTTTGATTGATGATCAGATAGAAAACTAACACATACACACATCATCATTTTGGTGTTGCAATAGTGGTATTAATAATGATTGAAATGTGAGAAAGACAGCTAAAGATGGAAAGAGAGAACAATGGTTGATCAATATTCTAAACTTTATATGAAAGGCGATTGAGGGGGATAGAGTATTACAATGTAATAAATCGAATTGTCAATTTACAGCATAAATCTAAATTTAGGAGTTCATCATCAACCTGAATGAGCTTGTGGATGTGTGTATTATTTGCAACTGTAAAGCCGCCTTTGGCCACATAGTACACATATACATACATGCAATATGGTTACACACAATTACATTTAATACAATAATAATGCAATATTAATATATATGCATATTCCACATGATCTACAAAACAATTTCAAATTTTTCAAACACAAAAAGATGTCCTTTATATATGTCGCTAACTTACCCTTTTCAATAGCTGTGATCTGATAATCGTATTTTTGTAACATGCATTCTTACTTCTTTTTCTTTGAAATTTTATGAAATACCTACGTTCGAGTTTTCTATATCTGTAATCGCTTATTCTCCTCTATAACATTGGAAAATAATTGGTCTCTTAACAAAATCCCCCAATATATTATTAAACCTCAAATTCTCCAGCTATAATTATCTCATACTTAACTAAGCAAAAGCAGTATATATAGAATATGGGGATAAACTATTATAAATTTTATCTTAATTGAAATTACGAAGTAACACATGTGGAGAAATCCATTAATTCTTGTTTATCAGTAGATTGTAGTTTGAAATGATATTTCGAAGATCTTCAAGAAATCTGCCAGTCTGTTTTCTAAGTTCCAAGGCGCGTAGCTGCCTATAAGCGAGTACGCGACTTAATCCCAATGATTTTGACAAGAAAAAAAATCAAACCTGGATGATTTTTAATTTATTTATGATAAAAAAACTGTCGATTTGCCAGTTCAAATTATGCACCGCAGAATGCACAATATTATACCAAATTGTCCGTGTGTGTGTGTGTGGGGGGGGGGGGGTCATACCCGGACCCCTTGGCATAATTATGACTCTGTGTTACTTAATATTTCTATGATGAAGCACATTTATTAACCAGACATTACTCGGACATACCTACATTTACGTTTATGTTAACCGGTGTAAATTCAAATTTATTTATATATAAAGGATGAACTGAAATTCGTCAATATTAATATGACAAATAATAGTTCATAAGGATAATCAGACCGGTCCGCTATTCAGTATGACGACTATCTGTTACAGACCAACATTTTTAATTAGTGCTTATTACGCTCCTACTAATCAGACCACATTGCCCAGGGCAAATTCTCAGATCACAGTTTTCACGCCTCATCAGTGATTAACACTAATCTAATTTTACGACATACCGATTGGATATACACAGGCACCCTGTTAGCTAACAAACAAATACTTCAGGGGGATACTTGTTTTTACAGTACTTATGTCGGCATTAAATTTGATTGCCCCGTGATCACATATTAATGACTTTTGGATGGCAATATTGATTAACTTATACTGACAATGTACACAAACTGAAATGGAGAAACGTAAAGAAAATAGTTAAACTTTTAGGATAAAGTTGACCTTATTAAAAAAAAAAATTAATGAAAGTACAGGGAAAAATAACTAAAACTGTGGAGTTTTGGGTTGTTCAATACACATGGTGTTAGGAATTGTGAAGTGTAATTAGCACCATACAGACAGACAGACTCACTATTAAGACCGACACGCAAATTTAAGTCGCAAATTTATACTGCTGTGTGTAGAACAGAACAATGAAATGTTCTTTGATTGGCATTTAATTTGGACATAGTAGATTATTTCTACCCCTTGATATCTTCTAGTCAGAAGAGACCAAGATTATGATAAACCATAATTAAATAGTTGGTAATAAATATCACAATTTTAAGTATGGCAAAGGAACATGATTTCTTTATGTAACAATATTATCATTACCACTTTTGCATTCTATACATTTGTACTCATGCTGTTCCCTCTATATTTCGTTTCGGTAGAGGGATATATTTTTGTTCCTTATTTTATGAGTTTTTCTGCAAACCTAAGAATTTTATTTTCCTGATGATTCATTCCAATTGGTGACATTGCATTGTCATGTATAATTTTGCTGTATTTTTTTCGAACCTTGACATGCGTGTATTTTTCTAGATTGTATTGGATAATATTATTATTATTAATAATATCAATAATTATTATTATTTAAGCAATCTCATAAATATGAAGACTGAACAATTTCTTGTTTTCATTTTTTCATTCTTTTCAACGGATATGTCATGTTCAATGTTACGAACGAAAGTAAAGAGAGAGAGAGAGATTGCAAGTTTATGACCATATTCGCTCGGCCACGGAGGTCTCCGACTGAGAAAAAAATAATAAAAGATAAAAAAAAAAAAAAAATAGCATTTATACGTTTATTAAATTGATGTATAATTTCATTAGTCCCGCAAACTAGCCATGTCCATACCGGAAATGATATATATCGCATTATCGCAGCAACTAGTTTACACTCCACTCTTAATACAAATTAATACATTTAATACTTCATTCATTATATATTTCAAACACTACTAATACAACACAAACTAGAAAATCAACACAGGATAGTTCCGTGCTATGATGCACACTGCTTATAAATGTACGTGTATCAACAATTAATGTATACAAAGTCACAAAGTTACTTCGCGATCCACTTTGCACTGGGTAAAATCCTCAACTAAGAACATAATCATCATAAATATGCTCGATTAACACACACTTAAACCACACTAAATATTAACACATACTACATACACTTTTATAATTGGGAGTATTTCGGTATTTCGGTATTTCGGGAGTATTTCGGTTAATCGTGTGACCCGTCAAAAAGTAGTCGGGTGACCCCATGTTTAAAATGTACAGAATTATTTCTCTTGAATAGATCTATCTAATGAGGGTAAGTTTGGATGTCAATTTCCCTTACAGAAATTGTCATTTGCATATATGCTTATATTATAGAACATATAGTAAAATTAATTGTGGTCTTAGTCCAAAAGGAATCGGGGCGAATGGGTTAAGGGCGAATTGCAATAAGGGCGAACAAACTAAATCAATGATGAGCCCCAGGCCAAGTCAAAAAGTACATATAAACAAAACTTTTAAAAAAAACTGCACTCGCTTCGAGTTTTACATTTTATGATTGTGGAAAAGAAGTAGGCAACTTACATAAAAAATGCTGCTCTTTCTTTTTCCCAGAATTTCGAGAGTGTGCTCGATTAAACTTTCATACATATCGGGTTCTGGATTCTATTTCGAGAAAGGGTAGATATATGAACAATGAAAGGCAAAGCAGAAAGAAATTTGAATAATAAATAAATGTAATTTGTTTTATATATATATGTAATGTTTCGTCTTGGCATCACATGAAAACAAAAGGCGTTCATTTTCAACCGTTTATATTTGGTTCTTCGTGTTCTACCTATAACCAAACGACTGTCCGATTTGTTGGGAAATTCCAACTTTCGTTTTTATAGGACGTAACAAGAGTGGTATTTTTTATTTTAATTTTTTAACATTTACATTAATTATTCTAATTGGGGAAGTGTGACTTTTTGAAGGAATTCTGTCACAATTCGCGCCACTGCTTTCCAACGACAGTTACTGATCATAAGTATGCATGCTTACTTCGAAAATCTTACTGCGGAATGACTTTGCTTTTGAAGTTTGACCTGGATAGACGAGATGATGGATAAATCTGTAAAGGTATAATACCCTTAATTTTCTGCAGTATTTATTTTATACAATTAGGAACATCATATATTGTTTGTTCTTTCTAACAAATAACAATCTTGCCTGTGTTCAGGATGAGAGCTCTATTGCGATTGTTGAATGTCCGTCGTCCACAATTAGTATCCTGGAGTATCCAGTTGCCGACAGCATAAGAAAGT
The DNA here is from genome assembly GCA_021229015.1 of Solen grandis. Classification (NCBI taxonomy): domain Eukaryota; kingdom Metazoa; phylum Mollusca; class Bivalvia; order Adapedonta; family Solenidae; genus Solen; species Solen grandis. The sequence continues at coordinate 30,918,825 of CM037791.1, read as the reverse complement.
ATTGCAAGAAAAGTTAACAAAACAATCCCTCACTTTTATATTAAATATACTCTAAAATGCATCAATATCTTCCCTTCAAATGTAATAAATTGTCAATGGTAAATGAAAACAAATTAAAAAAATAACAGTCAAAATCCAAAAACAGTCAAAAATATTATTTCCAAAATGGCGTCTTGAATTCTCAACAGGGAGCTCAAAATAAATCTGTCACTTGCATGAATCTTGAGAAATGTATAATGAAACATACACGGGGGGGGGGGGCATAAAATCCCTGTATATAACAATATATATAGTGATTTTATGCCTTTTGTGCTACAGGTGGTAAATGTGCATGCTGTATTATAGTTATCAAGTGTGAAATTCTCTATCAGGTTTTTAACAACTATTGCTCTAAATGACTTCCGTACATTGGAATCTTGAGAAATGTATAATGAAACATACACTATTTAACAGGGGTTTACTTAAGGATATGACTTTCACTTGCCTGAGGGGCAAGTTACTTTTATCATCTGGTTGCCCCAATGAAAACAGACTGCCAATTAAGTTGGTATTTGTTAATGTTTAAAATTAGATATATGTAATATTAAGATGAATTCAAGTTCACATGTATCAAACACAATGTGCAAGCAACTTATTCGGAAAAAAAAAATTCATTTATGAAAATCAACTTGCCAGCCGGGCTATCTTTGAAAAATCACTTGCTTGCAGTGATTTTAACCTGGCACGGGCAAGCGGGCTACCACTTAAGAAAACCCCTGGTTTAAGAACAGATGTTGGTTTACATAAATCAGTCATTGTTTGCTTGCTGAGTGTTATCGCTAGATTTAACAGGTGTAATGTGTTTTAAAAAATATAAAAAGAAGCATTAGCGAAAATGGTATAAAATTGATACTTCTTTATTAAATGAATGTTTTTTTTTTCTGTTTCCCAAACATTTTCAATGAAAAATAAACAATTTTAAAACAGGAATCAATCAAATTTGCCCATTGCCGATGGTTTCCCTGTAAAATTACATCACTCAAGGTGAAACATTGCATTAGTGTAAACAATATGGCAAGAACTGAATACTTGTTTACACTCTAGCATCTTCATTTCTTAAGAAATCATTTTTAAAGTTAATGACAATGTTTATGATCATCTCTCTGTTAAGTTGGATTATGGCTGATAGCGGCCTATTAAGTTGGGAGTTAATCAGTTATGCCCCTTTTTAATATAAAAAATGCCAGATTTCACTTAGCGTCTTCATTTCTGGAACAATCATCTTCAAATTTTATGACAATGTTTATGACCTTAATCTCTCAATCAAGCTTGATTATGGCAGATATTGGCCAATTAAGTCAGGAGTTATGTCCCTTTTGACAAAAAAAAAAAAAAAAAAAAACAACATAAAAAAAACAACAAACAGATTTCACTTTGTGTACACTCTAGTTTTTTCATTTTTTGAACAATCATCTTCAAACTTTATTATAATGTTATGACCTTTATCTCTCAATCAATTCGATTATGGCTGATATCAGCCAATTAGGTCAGGAGTTGTGCCTCCTTTCATATAAAAAAAATGCCAGATTTTACTTTGTTTACACTTTAGCACCTTCAATTCTTAAGCAATCATCTTCAAACCTTTATTTACCCTTTGGTATCTTCATTTCTAAAGGAATCATCTTCAAATTTTATGACAAATAATGACTATAATCTCTTGGTCAAGTTGGATTATGGCTGATATCAGCCTATTTGGTCAGGAGTTTTTTTAATATAAAAAATGCCAGATTTCACATTGTTTACAATCTAGCACCTCCATTTCTAAAGCAATCATCTTCAAACTTCATGACAATATTTAAAGTCATAATCTCTTGGCTAAGTTATCAGCCAATCAGGTAATGAGCTATGCCCTTTTTGATATAAAAAATACCATATTTTACATTGCCACAGGGGTCACTTGATTTTAGACAGGCTAAAATTGGAAAATCTAGAAAAATCTTCTTCTCAGAAACCACAAGGCCTTGAGATTAGATATTTGGTGTGTATCATTCATTCATTGCCTTATAGACATCTACCAAGTATATTCAGATCATGTCTCTGGGGTCAAAATTGGCCCTGCTGCAGGGGTCACCTTATTTTACATAGGAAAGATTTTTAAAAGATATCATTGTCAGAAACCACAAGATCTCGGATTTAGATACCGGTATTTGGTATGTAACATGGTCTTGTTGACCTGAACCAAGATTTCAAATCATGGCCTTGGGTCAAAATTGGTCCCAAGCTAGGATTAACTTGTTTTTTTAACTACATGTAAACTTTTTGTGTTGAATTAAGATTATATTGCATGGATTTTGTATTCAGTATGACTATGTTGTAAAAGGCAATGAAAGCAATATTTCTCAGGTGAGCGAATCAGGACCGTCTTGGCCCTCTTGTTTATATCAAAAGAGAATAAATCCTGACCTAATTGGCTGAAATCAGCCTTAATCAAACTTGATTTAGAAATTATAGTCATGAACATTGTCATAAAGCTTGAAGATGATTGCTTACGAAATGAAGATTCAAGAGTGTAAACAAATTAATTGTGGACGACGGATGAAAGATGGAAGGCGGACATTCAATGATCCTAAAGGCTCATCCTGAGCACATGTGCTCAGGTGAGCTAAAAATGCCTGATATTTTACTTTGTTTACACTCTAGCATCTGCAGTCATTTACCTTATACACAATGATAATGGCAACAATATCTACAATATCTCAATTGAGTTCGATTATGGCTGATATTTGACTGATAGAACTACATTTTAGGCCCTTGAAATATCAGAAAATCACACATATTTGCTGTTTTTACACTCTTATATCTTCATTTCTTCAGCAGTGCAGGCAATGAAAACAATGTTTCTCAGGTGAGCGATGGCTCTCTTATCATTGTTAGCATAGTGCACCATGAGGGGAATTGAATGTGAGCACATTTTAGTTTGCTTGAAAAAATCCTTAACAGACATATTCATATTAGACAATAACAATAAATATAACCACATGGGCTCGATGTTGCATAGGATGAATCATTTCGGCTTGCGGTAGGTTGGTTGTTCTACCCGGGTACCTCTGTGTACTCGGGGTCTTCCTTCACCTGTAATTAGCTGGACATTGCTATATGATTGAAATACTATTGCAGCGACGGTAAACCCCAATACAACAATACAACAACGAATCATTTCATACTGTATGGTGACATAAAAAAGGAAGGGGAGGACACTGTTTTGAGACCAAATTTGGAAAAAACGTGTTTATAACGAAATTCAACATTGAAAATGGACTAGGTTGTGTTTAAATGCATAAATTTAGAAAATCCTAAATTTAATTGAGGTAGTTTTTCTCTTAGAATGATAATATCGTGAATTTATTGTTCCAGTCGAGCTTGACAACAGTTGGGGAAACATATTTCTGGATTCTTCCACAGTGAATATATAGGTAAGTTTTTATTTGTTAATCAAAATGTAAACAAAACTTACATTTCCCGGGAAAACTTCATCGAGTTGCGTAGGTCAAGAAAAACAATAACAATGCTATTGACAATGCAGGGCACAATGTCATCATTTCAGCAAAACAGGTACAGGGAAGTCATACGTGCTTACACGATATTCATTTTAAAGATATTGTCCAGTGAGCACTTACATTTTATTCAATTCGAAAGTAGTGGGTCCCGGCTGTTGTCAAGCTCAAGTGGGACATTAAAACACTTGTTAGTCATTTATATGAGTAAAAACAACACAGGAAAAGGTTCGATTCTTTATTTCTATTTATTTCAAATACAAATGAACCATTTTAGTGATCGTTATTTGCTGAAAATGCGATATTCAAAAATAAGCCGAATATAGTATCCTCCCTTCCTTTTTTTAATGTTACCATTTAAGTACGGAATGATTTGTCCCACGCAACTTCAAGCCCCTGTGAGTATAACACTTTTTACCTCACCTGAGCAAAGCTTATGGTGAGCTTTTGTGATACTTGAATGTTGGTCGTCTGTCATGCATTGTGTGTCAACAATTTAAGTGTTTACACTCTTGCATCTCCATTTCATGAGCAATCATCTTTAAATTTTTTGACAATGTTTATAGCCACAATGTCTCAGCCAAGTTCGATTTTGGCTGATATGGGTCATTTAGGTCATGAGCTATGTCCCTTTTAAAAAAATTGCCAGATTTCACTCTGTATACGCTCTAGCATCTTAATTTTTTATGCAATCATTTTCAAACTTCATGACAATGATGACGGCCATAATCTCTCAGCCTAGTTTGATTATGGCTGTTTGAAGCCAGTTTGGTCAGGCTTTGATTTATAATTTTTGCTTTGTTTACACTCTAGCATCTGCAGTCATTTACGTTTTACACAATGATAATGGCAACAATATCTCAGCTGAGTTTTAATATGTCTGATATTTGACAGATAGAGCTACATTTTAGGCCCTTGAAATATCAGAACATGTATCACAGATATTTGCCATTTATCAGGCAATGTTTTTCAGTTGAGCGACTTCAGGGCAACTAATCAATTTATTATCATTTATACTACTTTGACCCGTAGAGCATATTTTATCTTATCAGATGGATATTTACATGAGAGTCCTTAGTATTTAAATAAACATACATGTTAATTATTATACATCATTATTTTTAAGTTATTTAGGAGACCAATAGTCTACATGAGAAAACAAAAATCAACCATTTTTTTCTTCAGATAACACACGATTTTATCAATGAATTTTATATAAGAAAAATGACATGTCCTCCACACACATATGCTTTTTTTACATGTACAGTAGCCATAACGTTGTCTATTATTATTTCTTTTTATCGGGATATGATATAAAACACCTTGTGTTAAAGCTTTATTTAGTTTTACTTGGGAAGAAATTCAACAAATGTGTTTACAATCGATATTCTTGGCAATCCCTGGCCTAAAGACTGATGAGTTAGTTCGAATGATGTGTGACATATTAATGTTCGACTCTCTGTTGTTGTTTTTTTATTCAGGGGAGGTAATTAAAATGGTGTCTCCCATATGCTAGCTAGCTTACTTATGTAATTTTGTGATTAAAACTTGAATATCTCAGCTGTTAAACCTCAGATTGAAATATGCTTTCACAGACTGATATCATCATATGAGGGTATTTTCAAATTAAAATCAAGTTTATCTGAGGGTTGCGGTCTCCTTTAAGCAATCATTTTCAAACTTCATGACAATGTTTATGGCCATAATCTCTCAGACAAGTTTGATGATGTCTGTTTTAGGCCAATTCTGTCAAAAGTTATGGGCCTTGAATTTAATAAAAATGCGAGATTCTCACTTTGTAAAAATCAACTCTAGCATCTGATATTATAAAGCAGTCATCATTTAACTTATACGCAATGATAATGGCAACAATATCTCAGCTGATTTCAATTATGGCTGATACTAAATCTTAGGCCCTTGAAATTAGAGCTGGGAACCATGGGTTGGAATTGTACCACGGTATATCATGGTTTTTAGGTAAATACCGTGATACTGCACAAAATATTCCGGGATTTGTGTTGAAGATTATACATTTATCAAAATTTTGCAAAGGAAAACAAGTCGTCGCTGTCAGTCATTTTTATACACCCATCGAAGACAGGATTTATTATTGGTTTACCTGCGGCGGACGGGCGGGTGGTGTCCAGTGATATTGTCCACTCTCTAACTCGAGCAAACTTGAACCAATCTTAACCTTACTTGGTCACAATGTATATGGGCACAATATCTCAGTTACTTTCAATAACCAGCCACATTGCCCTAGACACTATGGAGTTACGGCCCTTGAATTGATGAAAAATGGTCAAATTAGCACTGTCTGATCTCCTACTCAAACAAACATGAACCAATCTTAAGCATACTTGGTCACAATGTATACAGGTACAATATCTAAGTTCCTTTCGATAACCAGCCACATTGCCTCAGAAACTCAAGAGCTATGGCCATTGAGTTGATGAAAAATGGTCAGATTAACTTGAACACTCGTTAACTGATCCTTATAATGTATATAGCACTCTGTCTTGGTTCCTTTCAATAACCAGCCATATTGTTCCAACACTCTGGAGTTATGGCCTTTAATTGATGAAATATGCTAAATCACTTTTTTCTCAAACAAACATGAACTGAGTTAATTCGTAATTGTAAAATACATAAAAATTAACAGTGTTGCTTTCTTACACTGACAAATGTGAACCAATCTTTACCAAACTTTGTCACAATATGTATTGGCACAGTATCTCAATCCAGTTTGAAAACCAGTCAGAATATTCCACTTTAGAGTTATGGCCCTTGAGTTGATAAAATGGCAGGACGGGCGTATTTTGCGATAACAAGCTCCTGTTTTATTTCTTTTCAAGGTCATTTTAGTAACAAGTGAGTACTTTCAAATAAAATTGTATTTTCTAAGATTTGAATGGAAAATGATACATTTATATCATATCTATGCAGATTTTTGATGTTGTTAAGCAATAAATTTATTGGTAAAACCATGCACCTCTACTTAAAATATCTAAAACATCATACATATTTGCCGTCTTTCAAACATCTTCTTTCAGATTTCTTTGAATAAAATGTTGGAACAAGACAAGGCGATATTTGCAGCGCTACACTTTTTTCTTTTTATTAATGATCTAAACATATTACTTAAAGAAAAATGTGGATCAGGAATATTTATTAATAGTGATATACCAGACATCCATTGTGTAATGTTTGCTGATGATGTTGCTAATTGTGCTGAAAATGTATTTAAACTACAACAGCAACTAATATCATTAATTTGTGATAACACAGGTATGAAGGTCAATTTGGACAAGACTGAAATTATCGTATGCTGTAATGGGGGAAATCTTAGGCGATATGAAAAATGGACTCTCAATAACATCAAAGTGAAAGTCACACCTATCTATAAATACTTTGGCATTATTTTTTTCGAAGTTTATCATGGACTGTTGCAAAAACAAAGTTTGCTTCTCAAGCCAAAAAATCAATTTATGGCATGTATCAGTATTAAAAATTGTTTGGATATTTTACACATCATGAATCTTCTAAATTGTTTGATTCCATTGTAAAACCAATTCTTTTTATGCATCACATATTTGGGGATATGAATATTCAGAAATAATAGAGACAGTTCAAACTGAATATTGTAAGAGATTTCTTGGTGTGAATACTTCTGTGAACAGTTGTATTGCTCTTGGTGAATGTTGGGGAACACCATTATATGTAACTTATACAAACTGTGTAAAATACTGGTGCAAACTTTTACATATGGATCAGACGTTTACCTAAACAATGCTATAAAATTTAAAAAAACTTAGATGATAATGGTAGGAAAACTTGGGCTTCAAATGTAAAACAATTTCTTTTTAAATACGGTTTTGGGTTTGTCTGGATTTCTCAAGATGCTGGAAACATAAATTTAGACAAAGCATAATCAATTGTAGTAAACGGGACTGGCATGGCGTAATTACTACATCAAGCCATTGTGATTTCCATAAATGTTTCAAATCTCTTCTTTATCCAGAAAAAACATCTCTCTCTAGATATTTCTTATAAATTAAGAAAAGCACTAGCAAATTTCAGATGTTCAAATCATAAATTTCATATAGAAACAGGATGTCATAGGGGTTTAGAACGTCATGACAGAATATGTGTATATTGTCAAAGTCATTCTAATATTATTGGAATTGAAAATGAATATCATGTATGTTTTAATTGTCCTAAATATGAAAGCATACAAAGACAATATTTGTCGAGTTTGTATAGTGATACATCCTTAGAAGTCGGCTTATATAATTTACTACAAACTGATGACCAATCAAAACTAATCAAACTGTGTATTTATATATATCATTTGTTAAATGAATGTGAAAGTAATTGGAGAGTGAATGAACATAGGGGCACAACATAGTACATGTATTAATATTTGTATATTGTATTTTGGGCCAGAGGCCATATAATTATATAAATTATCTACGTACTTACCTTCCTTTCTTTCTTTCTTTCTTTCTTTCTTTCTTTAGCAATGCAAGTATTGAAGGAAATGTTTCTTAGGTGAGAAACTTCAGGGCCATCTTCGCCCTTTTAACTTATATTATTACACACACTCTAAACATTTAATTGAACATGCCATTTAAAATAATAATGATAATAAAGGCTTACCAGATCAATGACAACAATAGTCTTATTCAAATGCGTGCCTCCCAACTGCAAAGTCAGGCACCGGTGCTTCTTATCTCAGTGAATAATTTTCAATTTAACACACTATCATTTTCGAGCACTATTATTTCAAGGTATTACTATACAAAAAAGAAATACATAACATATATATTACAGACCTAGTAAAGTCAGAATATCACGTAGACTTGTTGTCAACAATATATCTTGACAAGTATAAAATCACTTATTTCACTCAGTCTATATATTACATCAGAACACTTAGCATGATTACGGTATCAACCCGTGTCAGTTGTGCTTCATAAAGAATTAGCTTTAACAGGAATTTCCTGAAACCACTGTGTAGAAATGATGAAACTTGGCATTAGTGATAGAATTTGGTTGATATTTGTCACAATTGATTATCGGTTCAATCTGATGGTGCATAATTGTTAACTTTCCGATTAATAATCGCTTGAACCAGAAGTTAAATTCAAGCAAGGTGCTTATATAATTATACACTGTTGTATGAACTTCATGAAATAGTTTTCGACACAGTTTTTTAGCTTTATAATGCTTGAGCAGCTAATAGGTTATACTTAGTTTTGGACCTTAATGTTGAAAAGGGGATATTTAAAGGTTTTCCCAATCATTGAAACCTGGTTAATATCAAGAGATTCCAGACTGATGTACAGTGTACACTAGACCGACAACACATGGTATGGTATGGTTTAAGATTTTACAATGACGTCTTGGAACGGATATATGTAAATTGATTATTGACACTCTTAAGTAAAGTAACTGATTGTCAGCGACTACTTGGCATGAATGATCCTTGGGTGGCTGGTCACTTTCACAAAAGTTGCTAAGTAAAACATAATCATAGCAAACAAGAAACTTTTTATGAAAAAAAAAAAAATATATATATATTTTAATGTTTAGTAAATAGTACAATTGGAGGCAACAAGTTTAACTGCTTAAAGTACTGAAAAGGATCTTACCTCCCTGGCATCAGGGATCTCATGATAGATAACTGATTATCTCCGATCTCAGCTTTAACAACTAATTTTTGCCGATTCAGGGATAATCGGTTAACCACTAGTGTAAATGATCACCTCATGGACCTCTTTCATGATTGCTGAAATAAAGTTGATCTCTTGAAAAAAGAGGCCCTTAGATGGTTGGCTAGTTTCCTTACATACTCTATAGAAAATTTCAAATTCTTTTTTCTGTGAAACCATTGGTCAGAATTAAATTACATTGGATGCAAATCAACACCTCATGGTCACCTCATTAGGTTTTTGTAATTCTGGCAGAAAGTATTAATATTTCAAGTATATATACTGCTCTGTACAAAATGTAAGTCAGTCTATTATTTTCGATGCTTCAGTGTTTGACAAGTGTGCTAATATCAGTACTTTGAAAAAAGACTGTGCTGAATTAAAGGTCATTGTTTATTATCTACAATCTTTTGGAAAGCTTCAATGGGGCTACAAAAAAAGTGAATATTGCCTGCTTGGCCAGATAGAGAGATCCATGGCAAAGAATTCCCAAAGAAATTGTGTATACATGTAGTTTAATACTTTTGTCAAATTTTGTATTGTCTCCATACTAAGTATTGGCTCCTACACATTACACAGGGTTCCCATACCTGGCTGTTGGGTAACCAGTCTGTCAGCATTTTGGTATTATGGTATAAGCTGTGACTTTGTCATGACAAAACTTTTGTAACACATTTGGCAGAATACTGAAAGGAGGAAATAATATAACCATTAAACTTACTTCAGTCTTATGACAGTGCATCAGTAGAATGTGCCTTTGGTTCAGGGTTCCATGACACAAACACAGGTAACACAGGTACACATGGTATTTAATCATGTCGCTAACATGTCTTTCAATGAATGGATTTACATTAAACATTGTCAAAGAGTGATTAACCCTTTACTTAGTTCACATAGACTCATTTTGATGCATAATCAAGATCAATCAGCTCTTTCCAGGAGCTGCCTGATCAGGGTGTTCTCTGTTTGCTCAAACAATAATGTAGTATATAGCTTTTACACAGTCTGCATGGCAAAGGAAAATTTTATATCATTTAAGATTCAGTAAATTTCAGGGCTCAAAATTAACATTCGCATTTCGGCAAAATGCGAGTAGAAAATGAAGTTTACGAGTTATGTTTTAAACCACTAGCATTTTTTTGTGAGTGAAAACTTTGGCTTAAACATTTTCTTAAACATGTCTAAATGAGATAGTTTCAATAAGATAATCAATAACATCATCAAAACTAAACAATCCTAGCTTGTTTTTAATATCAAAAGCAAAATTTACACCAGTAAATTGTTGTATGACTAGTAACAAACGTGGATCCAGACTGTCAACTACGTTACACAACACACAAACACATATATGTTAAAACATCTGCTGTTTTCAATTAATATTTCCCCTAATGAATATTGATACTTGATACCGCTTTATTTTCTGATTATGATTCTAATTATTAAAGTTTAAAGTTACAATATTAATTTAATTTTCAATCAATAAAATTTATCTACATCCTCATAATGACCTTGGAAGCCTTTTTTCCAATGGAAATGCATCTGATGCTGATTTCAATCATCAACTGAACAATGTCAAAATGAAAGATATCCATTTTTATTATTACATCTTGTGATGTCAATGAACTTTGCACAGAATCTGAAATCGACAAACTGAAGAGAGCACATAGCTTTAACGCACTGGCGATAAAGACAGTGAAGAAATAGGAGAAGGAGTTGGTTGACAAACTTAAAATAAAGTCCGGGCTCAAAATTAACACTTGCATTTCTGCAAAATGTGAGTAGAAAAAAAAGTTTGCCAGTTATGTTTTAAACCACTCGCATTGTTTTGCGAGTGGAAAAAAATATTAAATTTGAGCCCTGAATTTATATGTCATGTATCAAGTCACAAATTTGCACATTAGTATTCATGAGGTAAAGGGTTACAGTAAATACATGTTTATTACCCATTCAGTTTCTGTTTTGTTCAGATATTTTTGTGTGGGTTGATTTAATATTTACTCTGTTTAATTCCTGAAAATGTATAAAAGAGTTCTTTAGGAAATTTGAAACCACATGAATCACCTCATTGTCATGCAAACTGTACAAAACTTACTTCACCAGAATGTATGATTTTGCAAATAATTTTGTTTTATTTTAAAGCAGTTTGTTTACAGATAGACGGTGACTAAATATAATATATGATTTAACTGAGTGCATTACGCTTATCAATACCCATCTACAGACAAATGGTCATCTTATGCAACATTCTGTGATAGTGAATAAATGGTTAGTTTCTCCATCACAGGCTATAGCATTAAGAACAGTATAAAACCTACATTTAATATCTATATCCGTGTGCAGTCATATGACTCTTTCAGCATGGGCTCACTGCATATATAATAACACTTTTGAATTTGCTGGCAGGGACTAATGAAAACACAATGTTGCAGTATGTCTCATGTTCTTCGGGGGTATCGTCCTTTGTCCTCTCCTATATCAAAACCAGAATTCTCAGAAGTGAGCATTTATGAAAAAAACAACATTCCTGTGCAATATGACCTTCACAAGTCGAGCTTATTGTCAGAAAACAAAGACTTCACCAGCTTTATTAAGGGAGAGTAAAAAAATATATATACAATTTTACCATTCAGACTTGAACAAGCTGCTTTAAAGACTAAGAAAATTACAAAATGGACTAGTGCTAAAAGTTTGCTTATTTTTTGAATTGATACCAAATTAAATGCTTGTAATTTGTCTTCTTTCAGAAATAAGCATGTATCCAGTAGAGATGTCTGCAGTCCGTTTTTATTCAGATACTATGTCATACCGGTATGTCCAAAATGAAAATGCAGTGGAATTATTTAAAATATGTCCATTTGAAGTTAAAGATGTTGAGTTACAGTACATCGGAAAATATATCAAACTATCAGGAAGACAGTGGCAATTGGATCAAGTTGCAAGCAAATTTAATGATATTAGACATGATTTTTTGTTAGTCCCATATAAACATACAGATTTTTTTTGCACAGATGTGGCTCAAAAGTACATATCAGATTGCCTTCTTGCAAGTGGGCTGAAATGTTACTGGAATTTTACACCTACATCTTCTTTTATTCATGTTTATGCATGGGGAAGTTACAGTCAAGTTGTGGATCATGCCAAAGAAACTATAATGAGATCATTTCAGAGGAAAGACTGTTGGGATATGATCGAGAGGGTACAGAAGGAGGAGCACCGGAAGTCTATAATTTACCAGTTAGAGTCACAATTTGGGGCTAAAATTCATATATCTTATAAAAAATACCAGTGTAGTATTTTATGTTTGTCAGATGTGTATAACCAAGTAATGAAAGCTTTTGAGATCCAAGTGCAGCAGTACTCTTCATATGAACAGGACAAAACACCAGCTTTTTCAAGATTTAATCAATCAACAGAGCAAGCTCCAACAAAATATGCTAAACCTTACAACAAAGGATACCAACATGGGGTTGAAATGGAAACTGAGAGACATGAACCTGAGGAGTATTCAATTCTTGACACAGAGCTGACGATAACAGTCTCTAGTTATCCTGTTCCCAGACACATGGTCTTCATCATGCCATCTGAGTATACAGGTAGGTTCAGATAAGTTTATGAATTGCTGAGATATTCAATCTTCACTTTCAATGTATAATAAATAAAACAAGCTCTATGTTCAAATGAACACCATGCCCCCTCAGGAGGCCTTAGACCTTGGTGTCAAGGTCATTTGAAGGTCAAGGTCACCTTGTGGATAAAGCTCATCAAGGTGCATGCACAGTGAAGTTTGGAGGTTGTAGGTAGAAGGACTTCTGTGTTATGGTCAAGGTTAAAGTTTTGTGACAAACAAACAAACAAACAGACAGACCAAAACAATATGCCCCCCACCTATCTATTGATGCAGGGGCATGAAAACAACAAATAAACATACAAACAATATATAAAAGTATTGATCTATCTAAAATATCATAGGTATCATTTGTGCATTACAGATATACTAATATGAAATATTAATGATATGGCTAATGAAATAATGATAAACTAATACATGTGAAAACAGTTTAAATCTACTAATGTTAAATATCAACCCTTTACCTCATATTGACTCATTTTGTCATCTTGACAATCATCAAACAGAGGAGACCTAGATAACACAGCTCCTATTAAAAAGGAGCTGGTTGATCTGGGTCTGCTACAGTAATGTAGCTCAGATTCTACACAGTCTGAATGGCAAAGACAAATCAATTGCATCAATATAGATAATTATTGGGTCTTAAATTTTTCGGTATACGAACATAAATATTTATGAGGTTAGGGGTTAAGTAAAATATAAAAGATGTTCACTCATCAGACACCCCAGCTTCTAACAATTTAATATAATTATATAGTAATTCTTTGACTTGACTATTTGAGTTTACCGTCACTTTGACAGTATTTCAGTCATATAGCGACATCCAGCTAATTACAGGTGGGGGAAGACCCCAAATGCATGGACAAATCTGGGTAGAACCACCAACCTACCCATAAGCCAGCTGGATGCTTCCTCACATGAAAATCCGATTGACCTTGCCGGGATTTGAACCCATATAGTGAGGGACTGAGTGAGTGTTAAAGTCAGCGACTTTACCCTCTTGGCTACGGAGGTCCCATTAATTCTTTGACTGCACACTTTATGGTAACGTGCAATGAATGAAATGAAAAAAATGTTGTCATTGTTAAGTACATATAACTGTCCTACAACAGTTTTACATTGAAACACAGTCAGATCCATGGCAAAAACTGTCTACCGTTTAGTACAGTTCTTGTCAAGGATGCTAAAACTGGAATTCATGTACTTCTTTGTTCATATTTATTATACTCCCACTGCAGTTGGTGATGGGGGTATGTAGAAGTCACATGCGTTGTCTAGTTGTGTTGTGTCATATTTAATTTACTTGGTAGTTAAGTATACTTAGAGGAACAGCATCAGAATAGATGAACCATTACTTGTAAAAGGCACCTCAGTCTTTCTGAAGTTATTCATTGTGGCATTTTGGCTACTTCTGACATTTGAATTGCAGAAGGGTCATATCATTAGTGAAAGACATATCTCTTTCTCTAGGTTTTGGACATTTTTAATCATGGATATATGCTATAGTAGCCTTGTTTCTTCACATAGAATTGTGCACTGTTTAAGCTAAGTATTATGCCTGATGATAAGTGTTCATACGTTTCATTTTGTTGAGTCAAGGCCATGTAACTAGTAGCAGGTGTATATATCACCATCAGTGATAGCTTAAGTTCACATTTTGGCATGTATACCAAGCCCCAATACTTTTTTACTTATACTTTTATATCCATCGTCGGATAACCTATGGCTGCTGATTGCGCTACTCTCCCAACATCACCTGTGGGTATTTTCTCTACTGTTTCATTGTTTAGATCGAAATACCAGTAATCCAGTTTGATTCAGGATAACCTTAGAGTTAATCAATCTAAACACTCCTCCTGTTTTAATATTCAATATTCCAATCCCCACCACTGATGTTCTTACCTCCACATGGAGAGTATACAAAATTAAATGTGACTTTGATTGGCTTACACATTTTCATGCGTTATGCATTAAAATGTTGCCTTGCAAGTTGAAAATCCCATGGTTGATGAGGAAGAGTAACAAAATGAATTGACCCTTGGTGTCCAATGATGCTTTACCTCATGATCATATGCAGATTAATAATTTGGTGAGTGATGTTAACTTGAACCTTAAATGGTACGTGAAACAATAATTATACCCCCCACAAACATAGTTTGGGGGGTATATAGGAGTCACCATGTCGGTCGGTAGGTCGGTCGGTCCGTCCGTCTGAAGTTTTTTTGTCCACACTATTTCTCAATAACTACTGGATGAATTTCAATCAAACTTCATAGGAAGCTTCACTGGTGAGCAAAGATGTGCATATTATGAAATGGTTACGGTTGACTGATTTTCTTTTGAGTTATGGCCCTTTGCTGATTTTCTGGAGTTTTTTTTGTCCATGCTATTTCTCAATAACTACAGGATGGATTTCAATCAAACTTCATAGGAAGCTTCAATATCAAGCACAGATGTGCATATTATGAAATGGTTACGGTTGACTGATTTTCTTTTGAGTTATGGCCCTTTGCTGATTTTCTGGAGTTTCTTTGTCCACGCTATTTCTCAATAACTACTGGATAGATTTCAAACAAACGTCATAGGAAGCTTCAATATCAAGCACAGATGTGCATATTATGAAATGGTTACGGTTGACTGATTTTCTTTTGAGTTATGGCCCTTTGCAGATTTTCTTGAGTTTTCTTTGTCCACGCTATTTCTCAATAACTACTTAATGGATTTCAAACAAACGTCATAGGAAGCTTCAATATCAAGCACAGATGTGCATATTATGAAGTGGTTACGGTTGACTGATTTTCTTTTGAGTTATGGCCCTTTGCTGATTTTCTGGAGTTTCTTTGTCCACGCTATTTCTCAATAACTACTGGATAGATTTCAAACAAACGTCATAGGAAGCTTCAATATCAAGCACAGATGTGCATATTATGAAATGGTTACGGTTGACTGATTTTCTTTTGAGTTATGGCCATTTGCTGATTTTCTGGAGTTTTCTTTGTCCACGCTATTTCTCAATAACTACTGGATAGATTTCAAACAAACGTCATAGGAAGCTTCAATATCAAGCACAGATGTGCATATTTTGAAATGGTTACGGTTGACTGATTTTCTTTTGAGTTATGGCCATTTGCTGATTTTCTGGAGTTTTCTTTGTCCACGCTATTTCTCAATAACTACTGGATAGATTTCAAACAAACGTCATAGGAAGCTTCAATATCAAGCACAGATGTGCATATTATGAAATGGTTACGGTTGACTGATTTTCTTTTGAGTTATGGCCCTTTGCTGATTTTCTGGAGTTTTCTTTGTCCACGCTATTTCTCAATAACTACTGGATAGATTTCAAACAAACGTCATAGGAAGCTTCAATATCAAGCACAGATGTGCATATTATGAAATGGTTACGGTTGACTGATTTTCTTTTGAATTATGGCCCTTTGCTGATTTTCTGGAGTTTCTTTGTCCACGCTATTTCTCAATAACTACTGGATAGATTTCAAACAAGCATCATAGGAAGCTTCAATATCAAGCACAGATGTGCATATTATGAAGTGGTTACGGTTGACTGATTTTCTTTTGAGTTATGGCCCTTTGCTGATTTTCTGGAGTTTCTTTGTCCACGCTATTTCTCAATAACTACTGGATAGATTTCAAACAAGCGTCATAGGAAGCTTCAATATCAAGCACAGATGTGCATATTATGAAATGGTTACGGTTGACTGACTTTTTTTTTGAGTTATGGCCCTTTGCTGATTTTCTGGAGTTTCTTTGTCCACGCTATTTCTCAATAACTACTGGATGGATTTCAATCAAACTTCATAGGAAGCTTCAATATCAAGCACAGATGTGCATATTATGAAATGGTTACGGTTGACTGACTTTTTTTTTGAGTTATGGCCCTTTGCTGATTTGGGCTTCATTAAAATAAGAACAATTTTGATTTGGTATAAAAAGATTATTATTGTGAAATAGTTTTGTGTAATATGTCAATTGAAAACATCAATTCATTGTGACTTTCCTCCTATAGCTGGGCACTTGAGTGTAAACAAAGGCTGTGTGGGGGGTATTCATCACCTTTAGTGATAGCTCTAGTTATTTCTTTGCCATGCAGACTATATATAATCTGAGCTACAATATTACATGAGCAAACAGTCTCAGGAGAACCTGATCAGACAGTTCCTGGAAGGGTCTGCCCTCATTGCCAATGTGTCAGAATGAGTAAATTTAAGGTAAAGGGTAAACTTAAAAGGGAGGATAGATTAATATGATAGATACTTTCTCCAAATGAAAAAGTATTAAATTGCTTACACCAAAAAAAGGATTAGGACAACATTAGGACTGACAATAGAACAATAAAATGATTATCAGTATTACAAATTAAGTTGTTCAACTATAAATGGGATTACTCATTGGCAAATTGATTTTTTTATGTCAGTTGTGTAGCCAACTTGCCAAATATAAAAAAAATGTTGTTTTTTTCTTTTTTAGATGCAAAGATGCATATGGAAATGGGAGAAAAGAAAGGATTCATTGAAATCTACTGTCCTAGGCATGAACTAAGGGAATTTGGATCATGGAATTCAGTATTTGGCTCATTGTGTAAGCATGAATGTCCTGAGGTGGGAATTGATCTGAAAAATTTCAATTTCCTTGGAGATCGCACTGAAAAATTTGTCAGTGAAATGGTACTTTCCTTCGCAGCATTTGGAAAATCTAAGGACATTAAGTCAAGGAGATGCCCAGTTTCTACTATTGTCATCATAGCTGAGAATAAAGAACTGTACATGCAGGTGAATAGATGGGTTGGAAAGACTCTTGCCTTTCCAGCAGATAAGCAGCAAGTACCAAGTAAGCTAACTTTTATTGTATTACTGTGCTTTATGTAAAGGGAAAAGTTGTATACATTGTACATAGGATAATGTGTTTATTAATCAAGCTATTAATCAAGCTAATGTAACTTCTGAGAAATACATAAAATGGAAAAGTCTGACCAGCTTTAAAATTGCAAAGTGCATTTCATGAATGAATTTTCTTGATTAACAAAAATGATCAAGTTGGAAAATTTTTCAAACATCAGGGGACATGGCTCAGTTCCCATTTATGTAGAATGGTCTAGAAGGTCATGTTAAATGTCTGATCTTTCTTCTGTTTTACTAAGGGCATCAGGGGATGGTTCTAAGGATCATTAAAGGGACAATTGCTGATCAAAAGGTAAGACTATATTATCATGTTGTTTATGCACATTTATTCCATTTCTGGTTTTATTTTTGATTAATACAGTACATCAATAACATAAGATTTTTTAGTGTAGTACTGAAAAGCCATGAACAATATTTAGTTTTTTTAATTTTTTTTGCTAACATTATATCATTGCCAGTGAAAATAATTTTTTTGAAATGTTCATTTTATTGCCATGGAAACAAATTTTGCTACCCACATTATCCCTTTTCCTCAGTCAGATTATGTATTTCCTTGTTAGTAATCTGACAACAAAATCAAAATTCAGCAAACAGTGTAAGTAGGCCAAAATCAAGATAGATTGCATTTCAGTGATCTCTATGGACCATGTACCTTTCAAGAATTTAGCTGTGGAAATTCAAGCCCTGCCTGTATCATTTAGGGCTAGGGCAACTTCTTAAACAGTATCACTGAACTACTGTCAACAGGATGTTAAACCCAATAAACAAACAAACAATTTTATTTTGATTCCTGTGACTTAAGCAATAGGGAATCAATAAGAGGCAATATCATCAATTTCATCAATATCAAAAAACGGATTTGTTTTGTGCTGCAGGGTTTTCAATTGTGATGACAATCAAGTGACAAACCAAGTTTGATATTATATTTCCTGCTTGTTTAAAGTTCACATACACACGCACACATGGCACTAAAAATCTTCCAACACTGGCAAACTCAAAGGTCAAGATCATACTAAGAGGTCAAAGGTCATTTGCTTGTCCAGGCTGTAACTAAAGACATGGATTACAGAATTTTCAAATAATTTGGCAGTGTTTACCTTAATGAGACTGAGTGTCCTGTGCAAGAGTTGGGTCCCTAGCTCTAAATTCAAGGTCACACTTTAGGGTAATAAGATAATGTGTTGCATACAAGAGTTGGGTCCCTAGCTCAAGGGTTAAGATTATTAAAAAGAAATGTCATTTGCCTCTCAGGGCAGTAACTTAGACATGGATTGCAGGATTTTCAATATAAAGTTGGCAGTAATCTTTGCCTAAATGAGACAAAGTGTTGTGCATAAGAGTTTGGTCTCTAGTTTCAAGGTCATACTTAGAGGTCACTGAAGGTTATGGAACTGGATTTTTCTGTCTTGGCTGTAAATTATCTCTGAATCAAAGGATTCTCAAATGATTTTTCAGTAAGATTTAATTCACTGAGACAATGTGTTGCACTAAAGAATTGAGACCCTTGCTCCATGGTCAAGGTCACACTTAGAGGTGAAAGGTGCAGTCAGATACGGGGTTTTTAATGTGACTTGGACTCATGAAAAAGTGAGGATTGTGAAAATAACAGTGGTACAATTATGCTTTCTCTGTACAAATTAATATTATTCAGGATTTATTCAATTTCAGTGATATTTAATAAGTTTCTTACATTTCATAGGAAAACAAATTCTACAGATGCAATGTCTCAGGTACAATTTTTACAGCACCACAGATAGATAGACAGATAGATTTATTAATTTTTGATTAGTGTATGCATACACAAATATTTAACAATAGACAAACATTAAGATGGAAAAAAGAACATTATACATTGTGGTCCTATGTGATTGCATGACATTGAGAGGCAAAAAACAACTGTATTCAATATCAAAATATGAATTAAATGTAGTATTTCAATAGTTTGTTTTATATGGCATACAACACTATTAAATAAATATATTTCATATTACAGTGTCATATTTTCCTCAAAGATTTTATATCACAGTTATTGTGTAACCTGTTGTAAGCAGACATGACACATAGGGGTCTCTTTTCCCATGTCTGTCCATCAGACTTTTTCTGTCACACTTGTCCGTCAAACTTTTTCCATCACGCTCCAGCAGGTGACACATGTGTTCCAAAGAACGCTTGTTTAATATTTTATCACGATCAATTTGATATTACAGTCTTACATGCCTTTTAAAGACTTACTATCACAATACAGTTATTCTATATTTAAACACAGTGACTTTGATACCACAGTATCACATACTTTCACAGATTTTATATCAAGATATTCTATATATTATATTCCATCACAGTTAAAGTGGTATCATATCACAAATTAAATTGTTCTTACTCAGATTCAGAATTTGTTACATAATAAAAACAGTTTATATTACAAAGCATTAGTAAGAAAAGTAGTAAGTAAGAAAAGTAGTAATACAATTAATTACTTGTTTGTATATTATGTCATACATTATAAAATAATTTTAAAGCAAATGTATTAATAGCATCCGAAAAAATAAATAAAAATTATTAAAACCATGATGAAGATATAAAAAAAAATGATAAAGATAAACAACAAATATCTTTTGAAAAGATATTCGGTGTAAGAAAAAAAAACACCCAAAACACGAATATGTAACTTTCATACTTGGGGGAAAAAAGAATAAAAATTTACGGAGTCGTGGAATTCACATGTCCCAAAGGTATTTATTAAAGGGAGGTATGAGTCATGATCTGCAATCATAAAATATGACTCATAAATATACTATAGCGACAATTATAATAATTCATGTGAATGACATATAATAACAATGTTAAATATGATTCATCCATGTGACTAGTGGCCGTCACTTTACGAATATGATTACAAACATACAACAATAAAATATACAGAACATGCATGTACACATCAAACAATGGCAATCATGTTTCATGGATAACTTACCAAGATAAGATATTGCTCACAATCTGACCTGGCTCTTGAAGGCAAACATTCACGGTGTGCTGGTTACATAAATGTCTGCAATGGTTAAACATATATGCAATAAAGGTAGAACTAGTGAAATTGACTATGCAAGACCATTACCATTTCTTGAAACTGTCATTCTGAATACAATGTATACAAGCTGCTTGTAAAGTGAATTGAACCAGAGTAAAGGTCTAAATACAGCACGTTTCCAACGCAAGCAAGACAAACCACCACGATATCAAAAAGATGTAAGATATACATACCAATGAATTTTCCTTATAAAAGACCATTTCAAAGTATGGACAACATACGACAACCTGTCTTCACAAAGCACAAAATGCTCAAAATGATCACCTGACCAATTATGTAAGCCCAAGCCAGTCGGACTAAGACCACAATTAATTTTACTATATGTTCTATATAAGCATATATGCAAATGACAATTTCTGTAAGGGAAATTGACATCCAAACTTACCCTCATGAGATAGATCTAATCAAGAGAAATAATTCTGTACATTTTAAACATGGGGTCACCTGACTACTTTTTGACCTATTTAAGGTTAAATAACATAGGTATGAATTTAGTGCACCGGTCGGCCATTTCACACCAATTTTCTCAAAAATTCCCCTCTAAGTATTGCTCAACTTTTAAGGTTGTTGTGCAATAAGGCCTCCAAATTGGGCATTTTATGACTATTTTAACTGTGTTCTATAGAATTTATTCCTTTATTGCATGTCTTTCAGTAAAAAACTCACCTTAATTCAGCATTAAATAGGGTCACTATTTTCTGTGTAGGCACATCTGGATACAGGGTAAGCAAGGGCAGGTAATTGTGGTCTTAGTCCAGTCAAATGTGTGAGTAATATATATGCAAACCTCAAGGGTTCAAAACAGGTTAACAGAAAACAAACGGTCTCACACCAGTATAGACAAACGACCTCACACCAGTATAAATGAACCCTGTCACAAATATATGAAAGTTGTAGAAAGTATAAGTGTTATAATTTGATACATCATAATAAATTTTGTAATGCTGGCAAGTTTTAAATGGTCTGTGATTTTTAAAATAATGCTAGAAAAAAAATGGTCTGTGATTTTTAAAATAATGCTAGAAAACGTATTTGTCACTGAATTTAGGCAATGTAATATACTAGTCGAAGAAAAAAAAAGAAAGAAAGGGACAAACATTTTATTATAAGTGAAACAAAAAAAAATTATTTATGCAGCATTCAATCTCAGGGCCCTTAGTTCAGCAAACAAATACTTAACCAACTGTGCCACTGAGGCTGTTACTATACATAGCTTTTGTTATAACTTATACATGAGCTTTTAAGGGACAAGTCCACTACCACAATACATTTTCTAAATACTCTCACTCATACTTTTCATACCCCCACCAACTTAAATTGCGGGAGT
>CM037791.1:30846516-30896516 GCA_021229015.1 Solen grandis | reverse complement strand
TGCATTCAGAAGTCAGTGGTACGGATTTGAATCTCAGTAGCCTTTTTGTGGTAGTATTGTTTTCATCTTTAGTCCTTCCTTGTGTTTCATCTCACATCAAGAAAGCATTGTGTTGAATTTGATGACAGTCCTATTTCAAATAAGGGTAGTTTAGGGGATTTAGTCCTGAAGTTCATATACATGATATGTTGTCAAAGCAGAATTTTGATAGTGCATTAATCAACTGATGCAGAAGATATGTGACAAATTACAATACACACCCTTTGTACATATTAACTGTGTTTATAGTTTGTGCTTAACATGTTTCTTTTTATATTTTTTAAAAAGATAAAAGCTGGGATTATTTTTCACCATTTTTATTCATTATGTCATTCGTATAAACTCGGTGTATTGTTATTGAAGTCTTACCAGCATTATAAATGTCTTGAATATTGTGTTGATTGAATTGACATGGCTTATTAATCTTTCAATCTTTATTACACCCTGCCAAAAATGTGGGGGAGGAGATTTTGTATGAATAGCTTTGTCCAAACTGTGTCTGTAACATGTACAATTCTGACTTTCTTGAAGTGGTGTGAATCACATTCAGTAATAGTTTTTTTTTAGTTTTAGTTTGCAATAATAACAGTTTTATTTTCAGGATTTTTTGCAATAGATTGTGTGTGAAAATAGGAATGTCCATTAAGGTACATACTCTTGCCATATCATGTTGTATACACATGTACGACTTCAGTACCTCTAAATACCAGCAGTCTGCACCTGACACTGTCTTTTGTTGGAGACTTCAGTGTAAAGGTGTGTTAATTTTCCTCGAAATTGTTAGATTTTAATCATTTCATTGAAGGATTGAAAAATATGTATATGATTCCAAAGAAATATCACATCTGAAAATCATGATTTTGTGAATATACGGTTCAGATTGGATTTTAAGTACTGACAGTATTTTAATAATAGATCAAATAAGCTGAATTATAAATTTAGATTACATTATTTTTACATTATAAACAGACCTCTGTGTAATACAATTCTATGTACACATGTATTTGTGGTGTTTACTTAGGAGGAGTTTTGGCATATACTAAACAGTCATGTATTTCTAGGAGTAGAAATAGTCAACATTTGTATTCGGGCAGATCATTTTCAAACTTGTTATTTAAATGTACTCAAATTATTATTTATATATCAAACTTAAGAAATCAAATACCAGTAGCAGATTTTTAGCTCACCTGAGAACAATGTGCTCAAGGTGAACTATTGTGACAGATGAATGTCCGTCGTCAACATTTAACTTAAAACAACATCTCTTCCTAAACCACTGGGCCAATGTTAAAGAAACTTCACAGGAATGTTCCTTGGATGAAGCCCTTTCATAGTTGTTCAAAGAATTTGATTCCATGCAGAACTCTGATTGCCATGGCAACAGAAAGAAAAAACATATGAAAATTGAAAATCTCCTCCAAAACTACTGGCAAGATTTCAAAGTTATTTGGCACAGATGTTCCTTAGGTCACTCTCTACAAAGATTTTTCAAATTATTTTGATCCGTTGAAAAACATGGCCACCAGGGGGCTAAAGCCCATTTTGAAAATTATTCTTGTCCTAAAGTACTCACTCGATTTATGGCTGGCTGAGGGCAGAGCCCATTTTTCCACAATATCATAAGATATTTGCTATTTCTTTTCCTCCCACTAATACCTGGTTCTCAGGTGAGCGACCCAGGGCCATCATGGCCTTCTTGTTTTATATTATCATTTGTTTTCGTACATGTTTTTTGTCTTATATCCACACAATTCATTATCTATAGTCACACTGAACAGTGGTTTTTAAAGATACAAGTGTAGGTTAGTAAAGAACAAGATATTTAAACTCTTATAAACATACATTTTGTAGTTTCTGAAAAAAAAGAGTTAAAAGAATATCCAAATTAAAATATGATGTCATTGAGGTTAGATTTAAAATCTTTCAAGATGAATAGAGTTAAATGTTCAGATACTGTGTCAGATATTGTGTCTGGAAACATTTGCCAGAATCAGGCATTTTGGCAGGATGATATTGCAATCAAAAGAGTAATTGATGTTAGTGGAGAAAGGGGATTTAGTGCTGTCACAGAAAGTGATGAATACCATTGTTTACATCTGGCTCATCAGTGTAAGAAGCTTTTTAACTTCCTGTAAAGCCATACAGAATGCATTGGGGCAATAAGCTTCATTCCATATAGCCCCCCTCACTTTGTGAAGAAGGGGTATAGAATTATGATAGTATACTTGTACAGGCAACTAGAGAACTGACTCTTAAGGTCAAGGTCACAGTAACGGAACATAGTCCATCTATCAGTGAATGTGCTTTACTCATACATCTGATGGTGAACTTCAGATGATGCTATGTCTTTGTTTCACCACAATCTGATGTCTAGAGAGATGAGTAGGTTCTTTCTGATACATTTGCATATTTGTTTAAATACACAGGAAGCCACACTTGTTTCATTATATGTATGCCAGTGTATGATATTGACTTGTTTGAATCTCAGTTTTGAATTAGGCTTTATATGTACATATGTGTGTATAATGTGTAAATAGTATAATTGTTACTGTACATATGTATTATTGTGTTGTTGTTTTACATATATTTAATGTATTATATTGAAATTGTGTCATTTATCATTAAATATTTTAATATTATTTTTTCTATTGATGTTAACACCGCAATGTGCCAATTTTTAGCTCACCTGAGCACTTGTGCTCAGGTATTGTGATCAATCTTTATCTGGCTTCCGGCGTGTGTCGTCAACTTTTGCTTTGAACGCCATCTCCTCCTAAACTGCTGAGCAGATTTTGATGAAATTTTACGGGATTGATCCTTAGGTGGTGCTGAGCAAAATTAGCTTAAATCATTCCGATCCACCGACCAAAATGACTGCCAGAGTTAAAATAGAAAATCTTTAAATGACATCTCCTTCTTAACGGCTGAGCAGATTTTGATGAAACTTTACAGGAATGATCCTTAGGTGGTACTGAGCAAAAATAGCTAAAATTGTTTAGGTCTGCCTACCAAGATGGCCACCAGAACTAAAAATTAATAAAATTTAAATACTATATAATTTATTATGTGTTAATCCTTTTCTTTACTTAAGCATTATCTCTCTAGCAGTTGAATTAAGAGTGATTTAGGGCCATCATGGCCCTCTTGTTTTAAATTTGGTGATGGCTCAAGCTTCAATTTAACAATGATTTAGCCCTTCTTTATTAGCTCACCTGAGCAGGAAGTGCTCATGGTGAGCTATTGGGACCACCCTGCGTCTGTCTTCGCTCGTTGTGCATCGTCAACAATTCGCTTTAAACGACATCTCCTCTGAAACCGCTGGACAGACTTTGATTAAACTTGGCAGGGATGATCCTTGGGTGAACCTTCACTAAAGTTGCTAAAATAAACTTGATCCATGTAGAACAAATCAGAGAAAAACAGTCAAACAGAAAGGAACCCGCTACAAAAGAAAATAGTGATCAGATTGATGACCCTACTAAGAAGTCTTTTTCTGTGCAAGGGCCAAGCAGCAAATGCAGAGCGGAAACAATTAGACTTGGTAGCTTAAATATCCAAGGAATAAAAAGTAATCTCACCTATTTGAAGACGCTGCTTAAAGATCTAGATATATTCTGCCTTCAAGAACATTGGCTATTTTCTCTGGAGCAATCATATCTTCAAACCGTTAATCAGAATTTTACATTTACAGCAAAATCAGTCGATGGCCCTAAGTATCACAATATGTGAGTAAATTATCTAAGTGAGTTTGAATCTCTTCAGGTGTTTTACCAACAATGACCATATCATCAGCAATGTAGCAATGTCAAAAATATATCATCTATCTGTAGATCAAATTATGTTCCATTTTGTAAAAATAAATTAAAGTAAAGATCTTCAACAAATAAAGAAAACAGGAGAGGGGACATAACTTTTCCCTGACGGAGGCCAATAGTGTAATTAAAATAATTAGAGTATGGTGAACATGATTTAAGCACAAGATTTAACCTTTTCAAACATATCCTTGACAATTCTTTGTAATTTTCCTTGAATTCCAAATTTATACATTTTCAACCAAAAAGCATTTCTATATATAGAGTCAAAGCATTTCATCATATCTACATAAATAACAGATACTATTTTATTTCCATTCAAATATTTTTGGGCTAATGACATAAGAATGTAAATTACATCAACTGTAGATCTCCCTTTTCTGAATCCAAATTGTGCATCTGATATAACATTATTATTTTCACAAAAATGTTCGACGCGTTTATTTAATATATTTATGAATAGACTAGGCAATGTTACACATTGTGTGTGGTTTTCTTTTTCTTTTTTTTAGATAAGTCTGTAAAACCATGTAACTCCTGGAGCGTGCCCAATTTTAACCTCATGGTCATGATTTCAACAAACTTAGTAGAGTTCCACTAGACAATGCTAAACAACAAATACCCAAGCTCACACTCTTTAGCTTTGCAGAAGAAGAGTTTGTTAAAATCAATTTTTAGCAACTGTGACCTACTTTTTTCAACCAACCATAGCAATTTGAACAATTTTGATAGAGGGCCTCATAGGGATCAATCCTGTGATGTTTGGTCAAAATCATTCAGCGGTTTAGATGTTGTTTAAAGGAAATTGTTGACGGACGCCGGACTGGTCTGTCCCAATAGCTCACCAAGAGCGCGTTCTGCTATAAGCAGAGGTGACACATTGGATCACTTTTCCGTCGTCTGTCCGTCACACTTTTTCAGCAGGTGATACACGTGTTCCAAAGAGCACTCTTGTTTCAAAATAATGACCTGTTTGGCACAAACCTCCACACATCGCCTGTGGCGGTAGACCCAACGTTCGTAAAGGTTTGCGAACCGAATCCCGTCAAGGCCTGAAGCAATTTGTAGAGATATATTATTATTATGACAGGTGTATACAATCAAATATTACTATGAAATTGTTTAACATTTTTCAAAAGAAGGATTCGGCCCAGTGTACCTATATATCACCCTGAAATTTGGTACTCCGATCAATTACAGTTAGCTATGAGCAATTCTGCCACCGTCTCGAACCGTAGACCCCGCAACTTGACAGTCACCTTTCAGTCGAAATTATATGATCTTGACTATTGGTTTTTTTTATTATTATTATAATTTTTATTTAATGATAATTATTATAGTAATTTAAACTCGTGTGGTTAAGATTAAATACCCCCGGGACTATGACAAAGTACATTGGAGCAACGATCCAGTGAGTACGTGGGATAAGGTACCGCTCCTAGCTCCAGTACAGGACCTTAATATCTCCTGAAGGCGCTTGTTGGCGGCCATGTGAACAGGCACGCAACACGGCGAGCGTTCAGTTTGTCAAAATAAAAGCACCACTTTCCGCTGGCTTTTTCAGGAGTTTCCTATCTCAGTTTAATAAGTCTTTGGCTGATATCAGCCATAATCGAACTTGGCCAAGATATTACGGCTGTAAGCATTGTCATTAAGTTTGAAGATGGCTGCTTAACATTTGAAGATGCTACAGTGCAAACAAATTGAAATCTGGCATTTTTTAATACGAAATTTAATATGAATATCATTCATAACTGAACTTGGCTGAAAGATTATGGGTATAAACATTGTCATAAAATTTGAATATAATTGTTGAAAAATGAAGCTGCTAGAGTGCAAACAAACTAATTGTGGACGACTAACGGGCGACGAACGGACGACGGACATTCATCCATCTCTGTAGGTCATCCTGAGAACCGGAAGTGGCTGATTGGAAGTCCGGGTCTCTTCTTGTCCGTTCGGATTAGATCACGCCGCTGCACCTGTAAAACATGCACTCCTATTCTATTGTTTAATATTTGCCCATTGAATTACAATGAGGGATCAATAACGATATCGTTTGCTTACGACATTTCAGTCAAAAGCCACAATCCGTACTTTAATTCCATGATTAAGCATTGCGCGTGCCCACTGTGTAGTAAACAATTATAATCGAGTGGTATCATTGATTTTAATGTATAAAGATTTTTATAATCATGTTGATTAAAATGAACTATTAAATCAAGATAATGGATATTTAATTTTATCTATAAATTCCAAGTAAATTTAGTACAACACGACGAGTATGTAATTAATTAAGGGAGGAAGGCCGTAAACTGTCTAATATTTCGTAGAAATGATGACCCTACTACCGAGGCCCGTATGTTATTTCTAGCGATTCTGATTGGATGACGTAAACCAAATACGTAGATGGGCGGAAATTCCTAGCATGCAACACTTTAACCAAAATTTCTTAGTTAAATAACGGGCATAATTTGTAATATATCTCACCAAGAGTTATCTACCTTGATAGTATGATACCCCTAAACATATTAAAGACCTTTTAAGTCAATCCCATGCTTGGATACTGAGATATAATCATGCCAGTACCTTGCATGCTAACTTTAACCAAAATTTCTACCTAAAAAGGGCTATATTTGTATTAAATTAAGTCAAGTGTTATTTGCCTTGGTAATCTGGTGCTCCTAAACATATTCATAGACGTTCAAATCGATTCCACGAATGGTTATTGAGTTAAAAGCTTGATATTAGCTTGCATGATTGCATTGCACTTTATAATTTTCTACTGCATGCAAAACTTTGATTATATTTCTAAGTTAAATAGGGGCCATAATTTGTATCAAATTCAGTAAGAGTGAGTTATCTACTTTGGTTATCTGATGCCCGTGAACATATTCGTAAACTTTAAAGTCAATACCTGAATGGTTATTGAGATATAAGTTGGGTAGTAGTATGCATGTTTGCATTGCACTTTATAGCCAAATTTTTTTATCGCATGAAAAACTTTAACCAAAATTTCTAAGTTACAAGGAGGCTATAATTTAAACAAAATTCAGTCAAGAGTTATCTTCCCTGGTTGTCTGATGCCCCTAAAGATATTCATAAACTTTCAAGTCAATACCACGAATGATCATTAAGATACAAGCTTGATAGTAACTTGCATGCAAAACTTTAATGAAATGCTGACAAGCCAACGGCGACGCCGACGCAAAGATGACTGCAATAGCTTTCATATTCTTCGAATAATCGAGCTAAAAACACTGTATTCTTAGCACTATCGCAACTTTGATTATACCGTAGAGACAAACGTTGGCCGGCGTCCACGTAGTGCGCGTTGGAACCACCAGGACTCAGCCAATATCCTCTTCACGGCTAGACACGGATTTGCCATTACAGACCGTGAGAGAATTTGGCAGGACCCAACACAACTTGAATACAGAGGAGAAAAAAGAACAAAACCCCACGGCGCACTACGTTTTAGGCAAACGAGCTGCCGTTATTGCTGGGACCATAGTGTAAAGTTAGCGTTTTAGAGTGAAATTAAAGTTTTTATACATACATGTTTTGATTTTAATTGATTTGACACTTAACACTTTTCACAAAATGTGCTAAATAATACAACTGACGATAACATTCTTTTTTTTTTTGTCGAAAATAGCGAAAAGGACCTCCGCGACGTTGGCAATGTTAAGATACATAATCGATTATCGCTGATCTCATCTTTAACAACTAATTGTCGCCGATCCTGCGATAAACGGTTGACAACTTATATATATCCTATACTTTATACAGATTTCTTCCCTTCGAAAAGACGTCAACCGACTTCAACGCGTATTACTGCAGTATGGCAGCACTATATCTGTCCTATGTCCATATGTCAAACTCAACTAACAAACAAAAGAGATGGCCAACATGTTGACTAAAGACCGCACATTATGGGACAATAATGTTTGGAGGTTGATCCGTGTTCCCTTAGTATACCTGGTGCTTTCACTTGGTGCCTGGTTAAAGAAGATCGTTTATAACTGTTGCAATAGTCACTGAAGAAAAAAGTTGTTTCCTTTAGAGTAGTTGTATGGTAAAATATTCCCTGAATGTCCCCGAATATATAAAATGATTAAACTAGTCGCGAATCGGTAGGCTAGCAAACCGTGCTTTACAACGTTATAATCATTGCAAGCGTAATTTTTTTTTTTCGGCGGCAGCTGTATGCTTTTGCTATTGACCCATACTTTTCACCGGATGTCGATCAATCAGAAATGATCAGAAATTTATTTCTAAGCGTACCCGCTTTGAAGGCAGTTTTCTCATTGGCTAATGGTCCAGGCTGTTTTTTTTTTTTTTTTTTGCTTTTCAAAAATGTAACTGCACATGAAAACTATGTGCAAACTATTTGCTATGTAACGGTACTGGAAGTGATTTGAATAAAACTTCCATAACTTATCAATCAAGCAATATACAGTTTCAGCCTTTGTTTACTTATTTCTTGGTCCCGAGATTATATGTCCTGGGTTTTGGACTACTGTCCTTTATCGATATAAGATGGTCGATTAATGCGAGGATCTGTGTTCTTAACTTAATTTCGGTTCCTTAAAAATTCAATATCATATTTTCAATAAAAGATATTTTTTTCCACTCTACTTGCATTTTTTTTTTCATTTCAACCCAAGATATTACAATCCTGTGAAAATCCCAGTTTCAAATGATATTCTTCTCCCATCTACACCCTTAGTTCAACTAAGCATGTCGCTGAATATCTTTCAATGTTCAAGATATTTTTTGATTACTGAGATTATTTTCCGAGGAGTATACACTAAAGGATCTTCACCTTACACTGCAGTGTGATATACACACAATACCAGTCGCCGTCTGATAGTATCGTAGATTTTGTAAAAAATATCATCATATAGAAACAGGTCTACAAGTATACACGAAGAGTTTAACTATCAAATCCATGGTCATTCATTGTAAATATGCACATATTGTTAGGCGTCTGTGCAATGCAGGCATTTATAGGTAGTTACATGTTCTAATCTGGAGAGATATTTTTATGAATTAGTTGTGGTATGTATATTGTTTACTGTCGCTAAAATGTCCCCATATGGTGCACTGGATGGGTTAGCATTCACCATTTTAACATATAATTTATTACAGCGATAAAGTACCGGATGTTTGCTTATATAGAATATTTTGAGATACAAATTGTATCAAAAAAGCATGATTATTGCGGGTACATTGCTGTGCCCAAAATGAATTCTGCCCCTAGAGCCACTTTGTATTACCAATTATGGTAGGGAAATACGAGCAGATATAAAATGCAGTTCTTGTCATCGGATTAAAAAATATGTTCAAAAGAACAATCATTTTTAATAGTCAACTTATCTTAAGCAATTATGGTAGAGGCCCGTGGAATTTTCGGATGAAACGCTGATCATCGGCTTCGAAGAGGAATAATTAACATTTTATGCAGGCTATAGAATCTTAAAAGATGGATCAATTTAATGTAAGTCTTTTCGTTTATCTTGGCTAACAGTAGATACGATACGCATTTGCAAGTTTTCATTTTAGGCGTTTTGAAATCTTAATTAATGGATGATTACAAAATAGGTAATTAGAATTTAACGTAACATGAGAATGTTCCACTCAGAGGGATATCCGTGAAATTAAAGTTTGATAATTTGTGACTTTAGAACACACTTGAAAACAACTATATTCGCCTATCTTATTGAGCGACGTATTCCGCGTATTAAGAAAGAGTTTAATCAATTAACTCGTTCAGACAAGAGAGAAAGGAAACGATTGGACGATAATTGCCACGATATTCACCAGTTCAGCCCGGTATTTGTGAGCACCCAGAGCTTTCACGAGCCCCAGTGCATGGTAGCCTATCATTTCTTGTCATTCACCAAAAACTCTACTGCGTATTTTAGCATAAGGAGTATTTTAGTCTTATTTGCTTTAATGTATTCGATCGTCATGTTCATTCAACTTATCTGAAGCTTTTTAATGAAAGCAGGTCATTAGTCTGTCCAAAGTATGACACATTTGCAAAGCATAATTATCCATACAGTTGATGTGTATGACCGAGAACGTAGGGTGAGTGCAGTTTTTATAGGTGGCTGGCATTGTTCTTATTCTGTACATTAACAGTACATTGGATATCAACAGGGTGGCTGGCATTGTTCTTATTCTGTACATTAACAGTACATTGGATATCAACAGGGTGGCTGGCATTGTTCTTATTCTGTACATTAACAGTACATTGGATATCAACAGGCTGGCTGGCATTGTTCATATTCTGTACATTAACAGTACATTGGTTATCAACAAGGTGGTTGGCATTGTTCTTATTCTGTACATTAACAGTACATTGGTTATCAACAGGGTGGCTGGCATTGTTCTTATTCTGTACATTAACAGTACATTGGTTATCAACAGGGTGGCAGGCATTGTTCTTATTCTGTACATTAACAGTACATTGGATATCAACAGGGTGGCTGGCATTGTCCTTATTCTGTACATTAACAGTACATTGGTTATCAACAGGGTGGCTGGCATTGTTCTTATTCTGTACATTAACAGTACATTGGTTATCAACAGGGTGGCTGGCATTGTTCTTATTCTGTACATTAACAGTACATTGGTTATCAACAGGGTGGCTGGCATTGTTCTTATTCTGTACATTAACAGTACATTGGTTATCAACAGGGTGGCTGGCATTGTTCTTATTCTGTACATTAACAGTACATTGGTTATCAACAGGGTGGCAGGCATTGTTCTTATTCTGTACATTAACAGTACATTGGTTATCATATTACTCTACCTGCCCTCCTTCGTCCCTTGACATGATGTGATGTCCTTTACACACAGGTTTTAATACATTTTGTTTTTAAAATCGTGCATATTTAAATATTTAAATTTATTCTTTTAGGTCTACCACTTTGTCTTGTTAGTGTATATTTTATGCCCTGCAAATCACATTTCTTAAAAATTAAAATTCCCGCCAAATTTTAGTATTTATATTATTATATGTTTTAGCTCTATAAACAGAGGGATATTGCACTGCAACTGCTCGTACGCTTGCTTGTTTAACACACAGCTTTCAAATGTGAAGTATAGTAAACGTCCCCGAAGTCAAATGGCTTAGACTGTGACAGTTGTTCATAATTTGCTAAAATCAATTTGTATAATATCATTGTCTTACAGGGACTTGAAGTTAGTATATAACAGTAACCTGCGAGGTAATATAGGGAAAGGGTCCTATACTATGAAATATGAATTATTTTAAGCTCATGTGCCTTGTGGTGGCATAATCATCTTTTTAACAAGATACGTTAATATTTCATTTAAGCATCAATTTATAAACTCTTGTTGCTAAATTAGAGTTAATTATATCTATAAATCAATGCTTTATAGGCCTTATAATTATGCTTGTTCTAAAACCACTTTGTTAGCCGCGACATACATATAGACAGTTACGTCAATGGTATCTATAGCCAATTACTGTAGACATGATTAAACCGTACTAAATATCAGCCCTTACACAATAGGACGTTTGTTTATTGCAAATATTATGTCATCCAAGTATGATTTCTAAAGGCAATAATGATTTAATGATCTAAAACATATAGCAGGCAGAAAGGCAGGTCGTTTGGCAATGGCTAGCCATCACATGGGAGAAGGACTTTGAAGGTGACGCATTGAGGTTTTGAACGGAATCGTGAATGTGTTAATAAGACGGAATTATGATCTAATTCCAGTCAGAACCAGAGTTGATAGGGTGAAAATGATGGGATGTGACCCTAGGAGACAACTGGATTGGATAGCTTCGGACCCGCTAAATATATCTCGGTCAGTACCGCTGTTTTATATCAGTAGGGCGTCAAAAGAATGTTTTAAATTAAAAACAACAACAACAAAAAACAGAAAGGTTTCGAATGCAAATCTAGTCTAATAAGGTTTGATTTACGAGTTATTAACATGAACTTTTTAATCTTACTCAGTACTACTACTACTACTACTACTATTACTACTACTTACTACTACTACTACTACTACTATTACTACTACTATTCCTAGTAATAATAATACCTGTGTATTATTACAATATATATTCAATAATCTATAGGTAAGATACTTGTATACCTGCGTTCAAACTAAGATGTAAATAAATTAAAGTAAATTAAACGGATGACAAAAATAAGAATGCGACAGTCCAAATTTAAAGAGAAGTTTTTTTAAGTTATCGTGTGTGTTAAGATATACCCAGTGTGTTAACTTGTTCAAGAGAGGACAGTATGGTCGGTATTGACTGCTCAGTTAATATAGAAAACAAATAGTACCCATCAATTAAATAACATCTTTAACTTATAAAATAAAATGAAAAATAGGATAATGGTTTCTGAAAAAAATCTTCTTTCTAGGTCAAACTTATCACCTTCAGAACGGACGGAAGTAAATGAAACTTTTAACCAGGACATGTCTACGGCGTCAGCTTAAACAGCAAGCCTAATTATTCTTTTCAGAATTGTCTTATTATGAAGGGGGTTAAGTCACATCACATGATCGTGGAACAATTGACGCAAAGTTCTTAACCTATCGATTTTTGTAATCACACATTTATGTTTTATTTTCTATAACGTCATTTTTTTTTCAAAAGAATTGAAAATCATTTGATAAAACAGCAATCGTTCATTGACACTACACGCAAATAAGAAATGTTCTTTATTCGTTTGGATGAAAAAGATTGAATATTATCGCATATGTTTATTCAAATGTTATTAGGCACCATGGGCGTGTTGGGCCCTTTCATTATTATTGACTCTGGGGATTCACAAAAGAGGCAATGGTAAACATTCCGTTAAATACGTGTTCTTTAAATGACGTTTGGCAAAAGCAATAAGTTACAATTCTTCTAAACTACACATACAGTTCAGACGCATGTATACGGGAACAACTGATTTTTTCTATTCATTGTAAATAATAGTAACATGTATGAAAAAGAGCATTGATAATTCTCACTCTTTTTAAACAACTCAATTAGAGGAAGAAAATACACTCCCTGGGAGAAAAAAAAATGGTTGTTTATTCGGCCATGTGTATTTAGGGTAATATTGAGAAGTCAGTTTTTTTCATTTTCTTTATTAAATATCAATTGAAAACAACTAGTCACAATTCAACATTAAAACATTAATTTGGATTAAAATTTGTTTTCAAAACAGATTTTCGTCTTGTATGACTTATCTTAGAGTGAAATGACTTGTTCAGAAAATAAATGAGAAACAGGTCCCTGTAGCTATTCATTGCCGGCAGATAAAATACATGTTTGGGGACCAGACATATCTGATATATATTTTGAATTATTGTCTGTTTTCTTTAAGGGCAATCATATGAAAAAATAAGTTTATCTCATAAATGAAAAACTTTAACTGATAGTCCTAATGTTGCGTTTAGCATAACACAAAACAGTAAAGGAGAAGATCAAGTGGCTTGAAATTTGGAAATGTTTTATTGATTTTCAACATCAAATGGATCTTCTAGCTAATATATCATTTTACTATGAGGGTCGAACACTCGTTTTTCATTTAAATACTTATTTGATTGACATATAACATGCCATTTTCATTTTTTTTCCAAGCTTACGCTCGTCGTAGAGTTATTGTTCGTTATGAACCGTGTCAACGTCTATAATAACAAAATGATAAAATCACACAACAAAGGCTGTATATGTTTTTCATGTTAGATATGTAAAAAATGTCACTTGCCTAAACCAGAGCTCGTCATGTAAACATATTTATATATTACATAACAATAGTACGAGCAAACAGCTGCACATATAGCTTGCCCGCTAGAGGGCATTGGATTTGGATATACGGTATTCATATTCCCACGATCAGTTATAAAATGTTGCATTATGTACAACACAACATAAAAATGTCGCTTCAACTGGGATTATTTCAAATGTGGACACACAGAGAAAAAAGAGCGAAAATAACATTTTAAGGAAATTATACATTGATCATGTCAGTTGCAGACAAAAACACATTACAAGGAATTAATGCAATATACTGTTTGTTTTGTTTATCTTTTGACCATCTGGCGTATTTATAAGTATGGAACGCCAGAAATGTCTTGTGTTGAGAATGAGTGATATTAATGGTAAACTAGCGTTCTGATGAGTCCAAGATACAATGTGATGGTAACTCCAATGTGCCCAGCTATTGACGTGTTATGCTTACTGCTTTTTTTTTTTTTCACCAAGGTAATGTGTTGTTAGGTGCACTTATTGTAATGTTACACTTTACTGTTCTCAACAACAGACATTTCGGCGTTCCATACTTCAGAATCTATTACTTTACCATTACTCCTCGGTCAACCCACTCCCATTGTTTAGTTTTCTTTTATTCAAATCGGCAACTCAATGAAAAACACCGAGGGTAATTATCAGGTTGGTCAAAAACGTGCAGAACAGAAGCTTCGTTTCTTATAAATACGAATATAGATATAAAGAGCAAAGACTGACAATTCTGAAATAAATTACATTATTGCTAGGTCTGCATATTTCATTTCAGAGGATTTTTTTTTATTTTTTATTTTTTCGGCGTAAGCTGTACAAAATGGATTTTGACCTATTTCTTTAACCAATCTCATCTTGGTTAACAACCGAAAAGATCGAAGAAGCACTCGTTTTATTGTTTGCATAAATGATTTTAGGATATTCCATCAATATATGGAAGTTTTAGGGTGCATACCTTTCTGTATGATTGTTAATTGGCAAATAACAATTTAATCTACATATTTAAACGTAAAAACATTCAGTTGAAAACTTCAAACGTAAAAACCACGCAGTTGAAAAAATAAACACTTGTGAATTTTTAGAAAACGTAGTTAACCTAGACAGTGGACTCGTCCCGCCTCGCAGTGTAAAAGCTCATATAGCAACAGCCACCGCCGTGCAGTTGGTTAAGTGCTTGTCTGCTAGACTAAGGGCTACGAGATCGATTCCCACTGACGGAACTTTTTTTTTTTTTAATTTTCGCTAATGTTATATTTTTTCCTCTTTCTCTATCTTTTTACGGCTAGCTATTATATTGCATTTCTAAATTTAGTGACAAAACTTTTTCTAGCATTTTTTTTTAAAATCACAGACCATTTAAAACTTGCCAGCATTATTATATAGAATATATTATATTGTAACACTTTTACTTTCTTTAATTTTCATATCTTTGTTGTTGTTTTTTCTTACGCTCAATATCTGTTTTAAAGATTATTTTGTAATGAAGAGAATCATGGGATGCTTATTTAAAGTTATGCTTGTTTGTTGGGTTTAACGTCACACTGACATTTAGGTCACACGGAGACTATTTTATAAAGTGCTGCCACACTGCATAGCCTTAGACATATGGCATGATACCACACCCAGTCATACGGAGACTATTTTATATAGTGCTGCCACACTGCATAGCCTTAGACATATGGCATGATACCACACCCAGTCTCGGGACTATTTATTGTCTATAGTGCTGTCACACTACATAGCCTTAGACATATGGCATGATACCACACCCAGTCATACGGAGACTATTTTATATAGTGCTGCCACACTGCATAGCCTTAGACATATGGCATGATACCACACCCAGTCATATTATACCAACAGAAAGAAAAACAGATATACACTGAAATTAGAATATATTTTAAATTCAAAATAATGTTAATCTAACCCGCAAATGAAACCACAGGCACACGTTAAGGATGTGTCACAACGTTACCCCAGCACCTCACTCTTTTCAGTACTCTTATAATACCCTATTTGCTAATACAGCCGATTGATCCTAGGCACGAGTGGCTTTTAAGACACTGATCAAAATGCCAAAAGCAATTACATATTTAATTGAAAAATTAGGGCACAATAGAATTGTTTTAATACAGTTGACAAAGATGAATTGCCTTCTATTTTAGACCTTTAACACTTAAACGTTGACTTCAAAAGTAATAACAGTCATTTACATTTAAATATTGTGTGGGTAAAGTAAGACTTCAGAGTTAGATTTTATTTAAAAAATAATAACCAAATATAAGGATTATGTAAACCGGACACATAGTAAGTAGTGAATAATATATCTCTATCTGTTTGTCTGTTCCGTCCGTCCGTCTGGCAATACTGGTGTATGCTGTCTGGTATAAGACGAGCTAGCTCGTTTCACCGATTATGATCATACATTACAAATGACAACATATATACATGTAGTTCTTGTGAAAAAACAAACAAAAAAACGTTTATTTCGAACCAGAGGGTACTGACAAGAAGCAGGACGGACGAACGGAACTACACACACACACACACACACACACACAAGGACGGTACAAAATAGTCCCCCCACTGTACCCTTTAGAAGAGGAAGTATAATAAAGGTAAAATCAGTCTGTAAATAACTGTCATTGCTACCATGTGGATAGTTTTCTTATATTACTAGTGACTTTGGTAGCTGGCATTAAACTGGATATTTGTAGCTAATACCAATGCAAAATAAACACTGACGTATATTGATCAAGAAATGGTTTTAGAAATCATTTATAATAACAAACCTATTTCCAACTGATAATATCAGCTAATATTAATACTGTAATTTCCTCGTTACAGTCAGTTGAAATTCTGCTTGTTCCTAAAACCTTGTCACATCAGATTCTATACAGAGTAGACACTTAAGAATAGTGGCCATCTGTATACGGAGATCGCCTATCCTCTGCCATGCGAGACCTTAGACCCTAGCTTTAAGACCTTACTACTCTTACACCAGGGTAACAAAGCACCTTAATTACACAACGTAACATTATATAACAACCACCTACCAACCATGCATTCTTGCGGTGTTAAATCGCTTCAAATATCAATTTACGGAAGCCTTTAATGCCTCATATATGTTAACTATTGCGAACCATAAAATGAATAGATATTTAAATCAATCTGTTATGGCATCAAAAATAACAATTTGTAAATCTAGTATGAAGATTTACTACCTCTTTAACAGTCAAATTCCACTGCTTGCTTCTATTCTAAGCGTTTTTATAACCATCGTTGTATGATGGGTGTCACATCAATAAGGCTGAAGTCATTGTGAAACATGATGAGTAGTTTATTTGGACCAAGGTAATTAATTTAGCATTGTAGTTTTTGTATCTAATCGTTACTTCATCCCGTGTTTGCACGAGGTTCTGCTGGTCTAGGAGTAGAATTACTGCCTGTATGTAATATATAGGGAGATTTACGTATGAGGTTTGGATCCGAGTTATATCTAATTAGTACGTAGACAAGGCTAGTTGTTTCTCGGAGTTTCACGGACATGGTGGGTAAATGTGAAGGGAGTATATTCCTGGCGTCTGGAAGGTAAATCCGACACTTTTGCTATTTATCTTAATTAGAATTATTAAGATTAAATAAGACAAAAACATAATAAGATAATATGATGACGGCAATAAATGTGGTATCAATATACTTCTCATAAAATAAATAAATAAATAAATAAATAAATAAATAATTGACAAAATGATAAATTATAACATACATGTGTACCTCTAACCTTTGGTAATGCTTTCATATGTAATTACAATATAGTATAATGGAAATCAGTCAAACGTATGAAAACTTGCATAATCAAAATTGCAAAATGAGGAGAGCATAAACGGGAGATCACATCCGCAAATAAGAAAGCCGTAGTGAAATATGCCGATCCAATTATGGGATCACGTGATGACAACTTAATACGGATTGACTTCTATTATTTCCTGGCACTTGAAGCCGCCTTACAAAAACACGATAACATTTTTACGTGCGATAAATGCTATTAAATCGTAAGTCACTTCAGAGGTATCTCGGCCTATATTTTTCATGTTGGTCTAAAATTATTCCAGTGCAAATTGCTTTTTCATTGATCTTTGAGTTACCGGGGAACAATCAAATTAACTTCCCTATTAACTTCTATTCATCATTTAATAATCGATGAGTTACAAAAACAGCAGTATACGGTATTGTTTTATGATGAAACGTTCTGTTTTAATACTCAGTTTGATTTCATATCAGTGTTTACTGAGTCTTACTTATCAATACCTCTGATCTAAACCATTGTACAACTCGACACCCATAATCACACTAGGCTACCCGACATGTATAGATGTAGGTCTATACAGTACCGTCTGTACATATAGCTTTTGTGAATAGAAGATATAAATGCGTTTTTATTTGTTTTATTTGTTTTAACGATGTTCAAGTGTCTTGGAAATGCTTCAATGGCACTGAAAGTGTTTAGTTAGGAATGATTTATTTCATTTTTCACAACGTCCTTTCTTAAATGAAGCTATTGATTATTTTATGAGGTTTAGAAACCATTGAATTGGCGAGTGGGATAAAATCGTATCAATATAATGTTATTTCTTGAAAATGGTATCTTTTTTCTCTCTCTATTTTAATTTTGCTGTTTAATGGCATATAAATGTAAATTATATTTATGTGTTATACTGTATTTAAGTTAAGATTTTCCAATTCAAAATGTACAGCAAAGTAGAGGATCCTTGATGATACTTCAAACTTAATATATTTTATGAACATTTTGTAAATCTGTTCAATTTTTATAATCTCTTTTCCTCAAACCTTAAGAGTTTAATCAAAAAGTAACGCTTAACATGCGCTACATGAACCTACTGGCCTTCCCCAGTGTTGTCACAATGACTCTTTATTTTTTCCTTCAAATATATCTGCTCATATTTCATTATCATGATTATTATTATTTTAATCTATAATATGAATGATTATTATTTATATGAAAATCTGAAAATATATACGCATTTCTATGGTTTGAAAATCTGCGTAACATAATTAACTCAACGACCTGTCATTGATAAGGTAACACAAGATATAGTGAGAGGTTGCTAAGTGCTTAGACCTAGCAGTCAAGACTGATTTTTTAACTTTTATCGTTCACTGACAATCGGACATTCCTGTTTCACCCAGCCTTTGCAGTAGCTAAGATATCCTTCAGGACTGGTGGGTGTCATCTTTGACAGAAAAAAATCATAGCTCAAAATCAAAACGAAATACTTAAAACAAAAATAATGCAGCTCATAACATTGTGTTACTTCATACAGCCACGGAGATCATGTTACAAGTTGACCAGTGGTCTAGTCAGTTGGAAAACAATTTTCATCTAACAATAGCTATTGAACAACTATGGTATCCATATAGTGACATATTTCAATATGGAAATCTCGTGCTATATTATACACATGCAGATCGATTGTTAAATCGTTAGCAAACACTTATCTTGATTTCTGTTGTTTTTCCAGAACACAAAGTGTGAAGCTGGCAAAAGTCTAGACACTTAAAGTGAAATATTGATGCATCAGTCCAGTGGCAGACGACAATTAATTGATCAGTTGTAAGCCGTGTCAGCGTCAATGAAAAGGATGTTCCAACATCCGTACTGGAATTGTGAACGCTTTGTAAAAATTTACATATAACACTTATATCTTAAACTACACAGTTCACCAACAGCAAAAAAGCTGGGCGACAAAATGCCTTCGCAGCGAGTGTATGATAAACTGCTTACCGTGATATCAAAGATTCCGGAAAACAGAGTGGAATTTGAGTGCCAGGAGTTCGTGTCGTGGTTTCGAAACAAAAGCGCGTTGTTAGAACCGCTCAAGCCAGGTAAGCGCTTTGCCTTTCTCTGACATATGCTGTATAGTATCAAACCCTAGAGTATGTCTACGAAGGTAAACACTACAGTATGCTTGTATCATCACCGGATCAACCTCCAGATATTACAGGCAAAAGAAATGTTTCTAACATGAGCAGTAGTTTTAAACGGCAATATTTTTTTTTGTGATAAAGACTTATTATGCCGCAATTTACCTACCGGAAGTGGTTATTGACAAGAAAAAGGAAGCTTCGGTAAAACTGGTTTTGTTGGTCAATAACCACTTTATGTTGACTCCTGTATGACACCTGGTCATTAGTTGATGATGGTTGAATGGCTTAAACGTCTGCCCTACCACAGGGTGGTTGTGGGTTTGTACCAACGTCGCGACATACCACACTACTTATTAAAGGTAGTTCCAAGACTGGTTGGCATGTCACTTGTCTACGTAGTGGTATGATAGTGATGCAGTACCGTGTCTTTGTATTTATGTACTTAATTAAACCCTTCCCAGTGGCGTCCGTCTCTTTAGTGTGGGGTCGTGACATACAAAAGTCGTTAAAATGGTACTGGCAGCTTGACGTTCAACATATATACAGGACAGTTTAAGGACTGGTTGGCCCGGTGTCAAGACTATTTAAATGGGTATGGTATCATACCATATGTCTAAGGTATGCTACTGCAGTTTGGCAGCACTATATCTGTCCCAAGTTCCAATTACTAAAAGGACTGGTTGGCCCGGTGTCAAGACTTTTTAAGCTAGGCAAAGTACAACTATAATCAACTAAGGAACGTCTGAAGTTATGAATGACTTTTGAATTATGCCTTGCTGTGGAAGCAAATTGACCATTGATATGCTATAGCAATAACTATAATCAAACCATAACGTGAACGGTCTGAAGTTATTGAATGACGTGTTTGAATTATAGGCCTTGCTGTGTGGATCACTACACATGTTTGGGTATTGAGTTAGGAACAGTAAACACCGTTAGTAAGCCCAATAGTGCCATAGTTAATGAGTTGCATTCGAAACCCAGCCTATAGAGACATTCGTTTTCGACAAAAATACGATTTGCTTGGATCGTTC
This sequence comes from Solen grandis, assembly GCA_021229015.1. Lineage (NCBI taxonomy): Eukaryota > Metazoa > Mollusca > Bivalvia > Adapedonta > Solenidae > Solen > Solen grandis. Next base: position 30,875,886 of record CM037791.1, on the reverse strand, counting down.
TGTATGCCACCACATTTTTCATTTTTATGATTATTTGGATAAAAAAAAAATTTTAGGGATTGATTTTTTTTTCAAACACATAAAATGGACAAATTCATAATCTCGATCTGGAATATATATATTAATTTTTGCTCCTATATGGTAGTTTCTAACAATTCTTGGTAGATCGACACAAATGGGATAATTGTTTTGAAAGGTGAAATAGTATAGATTTATAGACCGTGCGCAACACCTACCACTCCCAAGAAAAATACACGAACGATTAAGATGCACGAACCATACGAAAGCATGTGCATCAAAACCTATTCATTACATGGATAGTTATTGGTGAACATATTACTAATAAAGCACGGTGTAAAATATCGCTTTGAAATTCCTCGACGTGATTAATCTTCCATCATAAACTGCATGCACAGCTCATCAAGGCTACCAACATATCCCAAACATAAACGTTGATTAGGTCCATGTCACGCCTATTCAGAGATAGACACCCCGAGATAGAACAGAACATAAGTTTATTCATATAACTTAAACATAAAAATTCATCGTCATAAATAATACAGACCTGCCTGTCATGACTTGCATACGACAAAGAATACGGATGGTCGTCTGCTCAAAACTCATGAAACTTTCGATTTTGGAACGAAAGAAAAGTATATTATTCTAGAGTGATTCATGGTTCAACGAAGTTTATAGTGCACAGAAGTCATGTTTCATTTTATTTAACTGCGATATGTCTAACAGATTAAAGATTTGGGACTGGTCAATGTCTGAGTAGAACATGTCGGGTCCAACCCGTGTAGTCATTAAAATTGGCTGTAAATGAAGCTTAATATGATTTCATTATTTATGCATGGATAATGTTCGGATAATGATCTATGCAGAATTCTGCTTGCTTTATCGACCAAAATAATTTCGTCTAAGAATAAAAGTTAGAAATAATTTCATTATATTCATGGCGTATTGGTTATTAAAGTTGATTTAATCAGACTGATCCAAGAGTCACATGAGGATTGGTTTCATGAACTGTTAATCTTGTTATTTGTTTAATCTGATAATCCACGAATGACTTTTGACTTGAGTTGTGTTGTCCGATAACCAGATTTCGTCAGCTATGGGTCAGGGAGAAAGCATCAAGTTTTGTCAAAATAGCAGAAGGTCTGTTTCGTAAGGACATGGTTTATGTTATATTGCTATAGGTAAAAGTAACTTCTTTCTTCTTTTTTTTTCCAATAAACATTAGTAATGTTAAACCTTTGCGGGGAATTATTGTTATCTAATGGTGTGTTGACAGAAAGTCGTTAGCATGTTTATCTCAAGTAATTAACAATTCTCAATCTAAAATGTCTAAAATCTAACAATTACATCTCCAATTCTATGTAAATCATCATGCATCGTTGCATGTCCACTAAAAAAAATAAGATGTGCTGATTCAGTTATACTCAGGTCAAATTGCTTTTTTTTAATTTAGCGAAATAAATAAGAGTTCGCTGTATAGTTATGATATTGATATACATCATGTCTCTGAGATAAGTACTGCGAGATGTCGATAGATCGCCAAATTGATCGCCAGGCGAAAAGTCAAAACGTTGTGACAATACTAACATAATAATGATTTGTCACGTTTCCTTAAACAAGAAATAATTTATTTATTTCGCCTTTTCACGTGTTGTTGTTGTTGTTGTTGTTGTTGTATTAGGGTTTACCGTCACTGCGATAGTATTTCAATCAGGCTAATTACAAGTGGAGGAAGACCACGAGTACACAGAGGTACCCGGGTAGAACCACCGACCTACCGCAAGCCAGCTGGAAGGCTTCATCACATGAAAAACAAAAGTCCCTACCGGGATTCGAACCCACAGCGGTGAGGGGCTGAGAGACACGTGATGTCCCATCAGCGTGATACACAGTTATTGCGTTTGATCACTTTCGACTTATTGCCTGCCAACGCGTCACACAAAATGTAAGAACTTAGCCGCCATAATTCACTGAAAGGCTTCAGGTCTGTATGTCTTAGACGGAGAAAGTTTCGTCTGAGAGTTTTGATTGATGGATAGATTTTCCGGATATGACGCCAGTGGCATAGGTTGTTGCCATGGTCACACTACATATGTCTATTGTAATTTGAGAGGCTCTTAATCCTGAACTATGAGGTAATCATAATGTACCATGCCAATGTCCAAAAGCATCTTGGTCTTAACTTGAAATGAACACACACACACTTTCTCTTAAAATAGCTTAATGCAAAGCTTAACGGAAGATTGGCGCTTATTCATTTTGGTATTCACTTATATGAACATCGATTATCAGTTGTTTGCTTTTGGTTCAACTGATTTCAATTCGTTGCTGTCCATGTTTTAAAGTCTGTACCATGGGGCTTGGCTGTTCGAACACTGTTTGTACTGAAGCTGATGGCCGCTCGCCATTAAGTGGTCCGTATCTTAATTTACACGAGGCAATGTGTTACATTTAAGTAACTGGCTATTTGTTAACAACTTTTTGTTCCAAAGTATTCCAACAGAAAATCGTGTTGTTTTCTGATACATTTCTGTTTTCTTGGTTTTATTGTGACATTGACTTTCATTTCAATACTAAGTGTTATTCCTCAAGATGTGAACTGCCATAATCCTCGATATTCCGAGGTGCTTCTGTACTCATATGTAGTCTAGATATACCAGTAAAGTTGCATAATAAGTACCTTTGAATATTATCGTTTATCCATATACATTAAAAAAAAAAAAAATATAAAAAAAATGTTATTTATGTTTTGGCTATTGTCCAAGAAATACGCCCTCACCCGCCAGATCTGAAATCAATATATCTCGCCCCTGTTTTATCCCACTACCCTTGCTCTTAGAGGCGGGTGCCATCTCTAAACCGATGAGATGAACTCAACCTTTATACAATGGAAACGTGTGATGTAAACACGGTCTCAATGCTTCCGCAAAGATTAAGCAAGATATAATAGTATATTTCATCATTTGATCGCCCTCTTAAGAACCTTAATTACGGTGAGACCTCGATATGCCCATATGTCTAATCTATAAATCATTATAAATCATTATAACCAGACAAAAAGTATGAGGACTACAATCCCAGTTGCCCAAACACAATTGTTTGTTTTCTTTGTTCCTGCAAAGAGAAATACAGAGTATTGTAATCGATAACATGAAGGGCAAAAATCGTTTTTGGCACACACAATTTTATACGTGAAAAACTGAATGCAGGAATTCAAAGGTTTGAAGGTGGGAAGCATTAGATTAAATATTTGTCACATCTATGATATAAATGAAGAAATTAAATTTTGACCGCTATGTCCATGTGATTGGTCAATCCAATTATTATTATTCCAATCCAGAGGTTAAATGTGTACATTGATTTTGTACTCTAACTTATAGGATCAGTCTTTCGAAAACAGGAGTAAACACAGTGCACTGGATCCGCCAGTGACGTACATTTAAGCGACACATACATACTTCGATAAGTTTCGGGAGAGGTAAAGCTAAAGAAGAGAAACAATGGATAAAAAGAAAATGCACGAAGAGTTCTTGAATATAATAAGGAAATGTCCGGAGCAACGCACGGAATATGAGTGTTTGGAAATGGTTCCCTGGCTTCAAAACCACTGCAGTTTGTTCTGCGACATACAGGCAGGTTAGTTACTTTGATCATAGTTCTTCAGAAACGGCCTTATAGGTGATTTAAACATGGGTTTGTATGGCATGGCTATACCAAGACGAAGGCGGACTTGGAGGGGAAATCTTCATTTTAAGTAGGCCTACAGAAACAAAGTAGTAGTTATATATATGGTCTATCCTAATCATTTGTAGTAGCAACACATACCGACACAAGGTATGGTGATATCCTGTCAGATGAAAATCTTTGTCTGAAAGTCCCTTTGGTGTCCTGTACATCACTGTGGATCCAGTAATTCTGAGTTCGAGTTACGGTGATTTAATTTAAATACGGACTTAATTCTCGAAAGAAAAAGGGTTGGACAACAGCCCATGCGAGTCCTCGCCTTTTACAGGTCATGCGTACATAATGACATAATAACAATGTGTTGAAATTTAAGATATGTTGACATTACATGGACACAAAATACAAGTCCAACTAAGAACTGTCGAGGGCATAAACCTAAATACCACGCCAGGTCAAAAAAATGTTTGTGTAGGTTTTCTGTTGCATTGTTTACTTACTAATTCATGGACACCAGGATAGTTTGATATTTTACTAGTGTCATCCAAAATATCAGTCGATAACCTTCTTTTATTACATATTGATTCCATCAATGTTTGATAAAAGGTTTGTGTAAAGAACTGGTATTTTTAAGGTACAGACTTTATATAATTCGCACTTCTGAAGAAATAGTCTTTGCATGAAAATATTTCTTTCTTATAAATATAATAGATATTCATATTTAACAATCGGTAAATATCAACTCCCAGTCAGATATATATTGAACTAGACATATCTTATATAATACATGGTACTCCCAATTTATTTGAAATCACATTAATTTGTGTAAAGACATGCGGAAAAGTTCACTTCTATGTGTGTGAAGACAGCACTGTAAGCTGTGAAGAAGTATAAATATCTTCAACAGATTACTTAATTGTTATTGAATCAGACTGTTCATATATGTCAATGTACTACAGTGATTTTCGTGAAAACAAATACACAAAACACGACTCTTATACTTTGAATCAGTAAAGACCTGTATCTTGACAGAACTCTGTAATATTAACCGAATGGCTTTTTTTAATTATTATTATTATTATATATCTGTCAAATGATTATTAAAATAGAAATAACTCGAATGCATATTTAATATCATGACGGCGTAATTGCGTTTGTGACTTATAAAAGCATATAACTGCGCTTACCAAGCAGTTGCTGCTTAGGTATGCAACGAAATGCATAATGAGCGCACATCAATTAATTCATTCCAAGCTAAAGTATGTTTGGATACAATATCTTTCGTTTTGAGAGAGAGAGAGAGAGAGGAAATCTAACACTACTTTTGTTATTTAGTAAGCGAATTGACAAGTGTCAAAACTATTACTTGGGATGTAATTACTGGTATATAAAATTTTTTAATTATATCAAAATTTAAGGTTTAAGAAAATGTTTTGACTTTGACACGCCGTATTACGTAAGATATATATGTGTGTGTACACGTGCTCAAATTCATTGTAAGACCGACACTGATTCGGGTGATTCAAAACAGGGCATATCAAAGCCCTATAAACGTTTAGAGAACGAATGATTGGATTTTGGTGACAAAATCTCCCATTTTATGTCTTGTTTATTTGAAATTTTTATCTATTATTTCGTCCAGTATACATCTAAAGGCTTTTTGATAATAGCTTTTGTGTGCCAAACCATTCAAATGACTAAACCATTTGTATGCCCCGCTCGACGCTTACATTAGCATATAGAAAAGAGGCATTCACAATATTTTAACATTGATTAATTTGGATTTGAATCAATAAGTTATCAAAGAATATTATGATGAAATCCAGTCATAAAATGAAATCAAAATAAGATTATGATGAAAATATACATTAATGAATAAGTACATGACAGAAGATTATTTATTACAATATATTTCTTTTGTATATGTCAAAAGAAAACAGTGTGTAAGTATCTTGCATTTGCACAAGTGATAGGACCGTGCGTGCATAACACATGCACATCGACCGTTTTAGATGATCGAAATCAAGTCATATTGTCTGAATCATTACATAAAGACAACAGATTGTCCTGCCAGTATAATAAAATTTCACGGCTGAGTCTATCTCAGGAATGCGAGGTATTAACAGTAATTACGTTGCAAACATACTCGTTGATTTTCCAATCTCTTTCCGCACGCAATGAAAAAAATTAAATAAATTGTATTGAGTCCATATTAGATATGAGGACGTTAGTGCTGACTGGCATCAGTGTTAGTGTGAGACTGGTCCTGGGAGTGATCAAATGCGGACCTGATGTTGGCCGGTCTTTTTTCAAGCAATCCAACTGTTGTATTTCTCTATTCTATGTGATGTCCTGTCTCTGCATTTTGTCCATTTACATGCACTTCCTCTGGAGTTAGTCTATTTTGTTCGATGCTTAAAATTATTGTCCTCCAAATTTAAAATATAAAAAGAACAAACTTTAACCCTCATGGGCATTGGTAGCTGATGGTTTAAAACCTTATCACAGAGAGAGAGAGAAACAGACAGGCAGAGAGAGAGAGAGAGAGAGAGAATCCGAGGATCTCATTGTTTAAGCGTCCGTCCTGGGTCGTTGGTTCAATCCCCTGGTTCGACAAAATGACACCGGTATGGAGCCAAAACTTGGTGGTCTGGTGTCAGGATAATGTGACCGGCTGTATGGCATCATGTCACTTGTCCACGTGATGTAAGGCAGTATTTTATCTGTCTCATGTAGACAGTTTAAGTCAGCAATGACTGAAACAATGTCAGTGGGACGTTTAATAAAAATATATAAATAAAATAATAAAATAAAGTCACGGTTGAGTCCAGAGGCATTGCTGTGTATAGTTTCAACTTATAACCATGACAATTAAATCAGTTTCAAGGAAATAAAATAATCACTATGAAACTTCACACAGGAAAAAAAGAAGTGAGAATGTTGAGCACATCATAGTTTGACTGGCAGTAGGAAGACCATACGTTCTGTTTAACTACTGTTCCACGCCAGATTTAATTTTCCCACATTCGTGGCTATACGAGTGGTAATTTTAAAGGCGTCATTGTAGTCGGTGTCTTTGTTCTGGCAACATTACTGATGTATGTAGGTGGTGCATGATCTAATATTTGATTTGCATAGATATTAAATAACAGACTACTCCTCGGTTATTTACCCAAACTTTACCCTGAATGACAAACTAGATCAAATACTTTGCGAAGTTGGGTCTTTCATGTTCGCCCTCAGTGTCTCTTTCCTGTCACACCAGACACTCAATATGACTGTGTTGAATGCAGTGTGAGATATAGCCGTGCTGTTTCATGCCTATAGGTGGTTCAGCCAAATCGAGCACTTTTTCAGACTTTACGAAGTGCCGATGAGAGTTTGCTTTCATTCTCTTTCAAGACAATACCGATGATTGGTTTTTGGGTAAGAGAACTCGGGAGTTGAATTTCCTACACGCGTCTGCAAGCGGTTCAAACCTTTCATCTCTTATTTAGTCCTAGATCTAATGTTTAAACTGTCAAGCATTTCAGAGCTATTCATATACGTTGAGCAAGTCCCTTTTCAAACAAACTGAATGATTTATTAAGTTATTTGCATTTAGAGCGGACTCTTTCCATGTAAAATAAGAAATCATTAAGCCTTATAGCCCCTCTCACCGTAAGATGTTAATGATTATATATTTCACACTGAGGTTACATGCCTCATATGTATCCATTATCATCCGTGGGGAATCATTTACATTCGATCGTTAAGAGAAACAGCGTACCACAATGCATGTACATGATACTATTATTTCGTGGCTGAATAATTTTCGTTAATATCTTTAACAGTATTATTAATCGCACAAAACATCATTCATTTGGTTAAGAATTCAAGTTTGTTGGGACATTAATGTGCAAATAAAGGTCGAAAATTGAATTTAATTAAAGGCTGAACGAAATTTAAATGAGGAATTGATTTCATAGTGTTTAAATAAAGTAGTATGATTCATACTCTCTCTCTCTCTCTCTCTCTCTCTGATGTTGTGCTTCAGATTCTGTAATTCAATAACGTTGAATGTATGCTTATGCTCTCACTGAATATAAATATTTTACAGAAATCGTCACCGATGTTATACGATACTGCGAGTTCGAGCGACGACGTAAAGATGACGTGGTCATTAAGCAAGGAGAAAGCGGAGATAAGTAAGTTAACCCTTTCCCTCATATAGACTCATTTTGACGCACTCAATAGGTATCACATAAAGCCTGATCTGCAGAAAACCACAGTTAAACCTTACCAAATTTAATTACAAAGTCCTCATTTCCAGACCACTGAGGAGCAGCGAACAGCATAAAACCTGATCAGCCTGCGAGTTACTCGCAGGCTGATCTGGTTTTATGCTGTTCGCATAGGTCTTTTCATGGTGTCCTCTATGAGGGAAAGGGTTAATTGTTCATTGCGAGAGACCGAGGACATCAGGTTGTTGGAGATACTGACGTTCTTGACCCTGTATTCGTTGTTTGTATTTTTAGTCATAATTTGTCCTGAAGAATAATGACCGGAGTTTTGGGTCACTTTTTCGCGTAGGGGGTCATAATATTATGATAGGGTGGGAACTATAACCGGGGGTCATTTTTTCTGAAGAATAATGTCCGGGGGTCATTCTTCTATGGGGACCACTTTACTTCGTTACACCGGCAAGGGAGCTAAGCCAATACCATTTTACGACTTTGGTATGTCACGGCCGGGGATCGAGCCTACGAACTCCGGATTTTGGAGAGGGCACTCTAACAAATCGGCTACTGGAACAGGTCCCAATATCTCTGGGAGATGTAAATTTCACCTTTACTTTCTGATACCTTATTTAATTCAATTTCACATTCACATGTTATATCACTCATATAGCGACCCTGTAATCTCAAACTTTGTACAATGACATTGTTTATGACCAAGAAAATACCCATTTTGATTTTGATGGTGAAACCTCAAAGGTCATTGCTACAAGGTCATTTAAACAGTATGTAGATTAATGCTTTGTACGTTGATAACTAAAGATCTTATTGACACCAAAGTGTCAAGTGAGGATTTATTCAGGTGGTTTAGACTTACAGCACAGACAATTTATTCTCAAAATACCTGCCGCAACAAAATGGAACCTGGGGAGTGGGATATTGTTTTGTTATTGCCTGTCCCTCCATGATACTCCTTTTCCCATCCGGAGCTCTATCGAAAAAAGGGGGAAAAAACTAACAGAGCCACAAAACTGTACAGTAGTGTTATCCTGCATGTAAAGTTGTGTACAAATGTACCATCAATTACTGAAAACTAGCTTAGTTGTACATTGTTCCAATTCTGACTTAATACAGAGTTGTTTTTTGAAGCTGTGCTCCTGTCCGTTGTTTCGACCAATTTTTGTTTGAATTTCTTAAGAAAATAGACGAATTTCTAATAAAAAAAATACATTTTATAAACTATTACTATAAAAATTCAAATGTGTGTAAATATGAGAAACACGCATACAAGTCGATACTGTTTGTTTATACCAAGACTACAAAGTCAGAGATCACGCGTAATATGCTATCCCGTCGTGATGAATATCGTGGAAGATCTTCGTACCTTATTAAAATTTAGGAGACAGTTTGGCTGTTCCGATTAAAAGAAAATTAATCAGTATATTAAACAGCAATCAGATTTTACACGCATATGATTGGTTGAAGGATCAACAGTCAAAAGCAAAGTCCTCTCTCTAGTTATGGTCCTTGTTACTTAGGGAAATGGGCTGCATGCCTGTTCTGTTCTATCAAAGGCAGAAAAGAGGAACAATGTATTAACATATGTGACACACACACACACACTGGAGTTTTTTTTTTTTTTTTTTTTTTTTTTTTTTTAATATTAAGAGGCTATATCAATGCATACACTGCTCTATTTATTACATTTTACCATTTTTATTGTTGAGTCAAGGAGATCATCGATGACAATTTTAGTTTGAGAAATACTATATATATATATAGCAAGATGTGCGGTTGGAGCTTGAGTATATGTTCTAGTGAATTCAGTTAAATTAAAAGTTTCTCAAAACTACATTTTAGGCTCTACATCATCCTGAAGGGTGCGCTTTCCATCTATGTCATCCAGGACAAGGAGTCACCACAGGAAGTACTACAAGAAGTCGAGAGAGCATGCGCAAGATCTGACCTTGATCGCACCAGTCTCGGTCAAAAAGTGTGGTTTGCAGGCAAGCAGAATATCATTAATCATTATAAAATCTAGTTATTAGTTTGGTTGGCATGATGGTGTTAACTTTGTTTGTCCAGACTACAACTTTTGTCATGCATAGAGAGATACATTATATTTGGAAAAAATATGCTTCAATTTTTCAACATGATGAGACGGTGTGCAGAAGCAAGACGCAGGGTCAGAGCTTAAAGGTCAATGTCACACTTACAGTTGAAGGTCAAATTACGCACAGTATGTCTTGCCTGGGCTGTAACTTCCTCAAGGATAGAGGGATTTTGGAAAAAATAATTGATACAATTGTTCAGCACGATAAAACAGTGTGTAAGCCCGTGGCTGAAAGGTCTCATTTCAAAGTTAAAGGTCATAACTGATTCAATAAACCTTTTCTGAACTGTAACTTTTTTCATTCATTGAAGGAATTTAACATTATCTTTGGTACAGATCATTCTTCGGTAACTCTCTACCAAAATTATTTATATTATTACAATTCGTATTAACGCGACCTCTAGGGGCGGGGCTAGTTTGCCGTATATGTATACACATGTATAATGTAAATGATATTCTTTTCAAAATATACTTTCGAAATATTTTGGAACAAATATTCCTTGTGTAACTCTACAAAGATCGCTGATTTATTCCGATCTGTAAAAAGCATGGTTGCTAGGGGTGGGGCTAGTTTGCTTTACATATATATGGTGAACAATTTAAAAATCCCCCCTTCTTAAACCTCTGACCAGATTTCAAAATTTGCAGATTCTCTGACATTTTGTATGTATAAACTTTGGAAACCTTCTTGTATGAAACCAAACATTTCAGAGCTAAGATATTTTGTACAGTATTGCACGTCCTCAACCAAGATTGTTAAAATAATGTTCCTGTGTTCATAATTATTCATCAGCGTTCAAAATGATGTTAGAATTGTCCAATTATATAGGTTCTGTTTGAGTTAAATAATTTTGTTATCAATTATCAGATTGGTGCAACCTTCTCTATACTGTATGTTTGTAGTCTGCCATTTGTTTATTGATAAATCTTAACAGTCAATCTACCCCGAATTCCCAAAATGAAATTCAAGACCCATTCCCAAATTATGGGAAAAAAGCCTTGTCAGACTTCCATATGGAAAACCTGTTGTTGTTGTAATTAGATATCACATTATAAAATGACTGTTTTCTTGAACATCTAGGTGAAGGGAAGTCAGTCGGTGAGATCGCTTTGCTGAAGGACGACTGTATACGGACAGCCAGCGTTGTAGCCGATTGTGATACAGACTTGGTTGTTATCGACAGAAACCTCTATAACCGCTCTGTCCGAGATGTGCTGGAGAGGGAATTTCAGCAAAAGACTAAATTTGTTGAAGAAAATGTACTTTTTCGCCAATGGCCCTCTAAACAGAAGAAACTTCTAGTCGTGGCTTTAAAGAAAGAGAATGTCAAATATGGTTGCCCATTGTCCAAACAATCACAGTTTGCGGACAACATATTTTTTATACTGAGGTAAGTTTTATTTTAATATTTAAATTATTTTTCACCTATTCGACTGAGATATACTGTCTGTACCAATTTGAAATGTGTAGGGTAATCAGTACTTATCATCATCTTACGGTTCATCCTTATGTATGGAGGATATTGATTTTGATTTATATCACCATGATATTGTACTGACAGCGATTCAATATCTTGAAAATATAGTCTCTATCAATGCTGTGTGTCTCTTTTTTATCAGTATTCAACTACATGTATTAACATTTTTTTTGTAATGAATTGATATAATAGAAGTCCAGCATTCTTTCATCGTATATGTTTAATTTGCTCTTTTCTACTTACAGTATGATCTGACGTATTGTCAGTGTCAAAAGGCCCTTACATTTCTCAGTATGTTGAATAACAGTGTCAAACTTCGCTTACATTTCTCATTATATATTGATTTCCCTCACAGTTCTCATTAAATTATTATGTCAGTATTCATTTCCCTCACAGTTCTCATTATATTATTATGTCAGTGTCCATTTTCCTCACATTTCTCATTATGCCGTGCTGTCAGTGTCAAACTTCCCTCATATTTCCAATTATGTCGTGATGTTGGTGTAAACTTCCCTCACATTTCCCATTATGTTGTGTTCAAAGTTCCCAGTATGTCATATTGTCCGTGTCAAACTTCCCTCACATTTCTCATTATGTTGTGTTGTTGATGTCCATGCAACTTCCCTTCTTTTTCTCATTATGCGTTGTCGGTCAAACTTCCTCAATTTCCATTATGTCGTGTTTTTCCCGTTGTCTTGCCAACTTTCCTCACATTTTTCAGTATGTGATGTTGTGAGTGTTAAACTTTCCTTAAATTCCTCATTATGTCGTGTTACAGTGGGGAGGTAGAGATCACCTCTGACCAGTCCCTATTCAAGTCTCAGTATGAAGAGTTATGGCGGGAAATGGAGACACTTCTGCCTGGATTGTTGCCCAGGTAACACTTCTATATTCGTACAAAATCACTATAAATACCATTCAAAGTCAAATCAGTGAATTATATAGCTTTTATTGACAGTGTTTTATTGTATTTTATTTATAATAAGATATTTTACTGTTCCCCAAGTATAAATATACGGCTTTTGTCGTTATGACAATATACGGAAATCCATTTTCGGCTTAACGTATCTGTTACGTACTGTGTTCTATTGTCCGGTAAGGAATGTACCTCTGCTGCAAACAAGTCCGCAACCCTTATCTGAATCAATAATTCATCATGAACCTCTCAAGAACTTTTTGCACTCTAATGGCTGCATTACTTCCGCCGACCAAGAGCCAGGGTTTTCTATGACGCACAAAATGTTCTATATGACCCCAAAGTTATTCAAAAATCCCCTTATCTATTTATAAAGTGGTCACTTGACCCCGATTTGAAAAAAAAAATCAAGGAAAGAATCCGGAGAGCCCCATATTGCCAAATAAAGTAGTTCTATCGTTACTGTAATGACTCCGATTTGCTTTCAAACCCATCATCGATCGTTTTCAGTCCTATTTGTCTGTTAAATATAACTTCTAGAAACATCCAGAAAAAAAAAATATTCTGAAGACATGAATTTAGACCGAAACTAGAAGAACACAATGAACACAATAAACATCCGGCAATCAGACATGCTCTACCAAACCATTGATAATAGAACCGCATAATGTGGAGGCGAAATGCATAGGAATATGTCTATTAAACATATCTAAGGAATGGTGTAGTTTGGTATATTTTTCGACCCCTACTGTTGTGCTATAGAAGAACAGGTGTGGGGACCAAACAACGACGTTATTCCTTTGAATATATAAGTCAGGCATGCTCCATTGTAATTCGGTCCTACATGGTCAAATCATGCAGTTCTAGTGCTAGTGTTGTTAAGCTTTAATAAGTAGCACTATGTGCAATGCTGGTTTTACAAACGCCATTGATGGTATCTAAAGTTTATGAATATTTATAAACTCGAGACTAGTTGTTGGTCCGTAACCAGTATCACATTGTAGGTCCAGACACCAGACGGAGACTCCGCACCAGTCTATGAAGAACCGGATGGCTCACCACAAGCTCCTACAGATGTGTCTCCTGGGTTCGAATGAGGTCGTAGGTTAGTACTACTACAGTAATAATGACCGGTCCCGCTGGTCGTTTGATTAAAGCGTCATCTCCGGAACCGGGAAGCCGTGGGCTCGATTCTCAGCAGCAATAAATCAAACGACACTCCAAAATTGTAAAAAAAAAAAAACCAAAAAAAAAACCAAAAAAAAAAACCGGTACTGGTATATCTACCTTGCTTGGCGCTTATCATGTAAGTGTGGTTCAAACAAGACTGGTTGGCCCGGTGTCAGGATAATGTGACTGGCTGTGGTGTCATGCAGCATGTCTACGGCGTGATACTGCAGTGTGGCAGCACTTTATTGATTTCAAGTAATGTCTGAAATAATGTCGGACGTTAAAACCGTTATGTAGTGTCTTGCCTGAACGTCATACCCCCGGTGCTTGCTATGGTGATAGTATAAGCCTTCCCTTTAAGCCCCTCCGTGTGCCCGTTGTGATGGAATTGTAAATGATCGATTGCAAATCTTATTCATGTAATATACATGTAATCATAAGTTCAACTGCACTTATTACTAAAAGTTAATACTTTGTCACTTAAATTCACATATCTTCTTTTCTGGCAGGTGCTTTAGAGGTGATCGTGGGACTGGACACATCGATGGAGAACGCTGGCGTGACACGTGAAGCCGACGTACTTCTTCTTAGTAAGGAGAATTTCGAAAGACTATTCTATAAAAAATATGCACAGCAGACCATGAGGACTTTACGTGAAAGGCTTACAATGCGACTTTATTTGTATATACACAGGTGCGAGATATTTAATTCAAAGCAGAAATCGCCATTTCTTAGGTTTTTGTCTTTCATACTGCAAGACGAGAATGCATTGCAGGATCTGAAAAAGCTTAAACGCAAGGAACGCCAGGATAAGCAAAGTAACAATGACGCGGCTTTCAGTGACAACGGCAAGTACAGTTCCAAAGAGGCGGAACAGATGTCGAATATGTTCAAAATGCTCGACATGAAGCATGCGCACACAGGTCGTTTACCGGAAGTTGAAAGTAGCCAGAAGGTGATAAATGAAATCGATGTTGGATTGAAAAGCTGGATTGAGAGGAGCAAGGGATCACACTCACCGGAACCTGCAAGGATAGGTTTGCGTCAAAAGACCTTCCATGGATCAAACGTAAGTTGACTGTCCGTATTGCATGGAGCTATAAAGAAACCGTCAATGTTCAATAACTCTCTTTACTGTCGAGTCAAGTTGGTAGGCCCCCTATGGTGGCGATATTCACCACCTGAAGTGATAGCTCTAGATTTTAATAGACGGCAGTAGACCATTTCACCAGGGATTCGGCAATACTCGGTATAATTCGCTTTAATTTAAACTTACACATTCAGTGAGTGGAGAGAAATGTACATTATTATTTCCCATTGGACAATGTGTGGAATTTTACACCAGCGTGTAGATAATGTATTTGGGGAGTGCTTGTTGATTTACGTAGGCTTACGTCTCATATCGTAGTTAAAAGGTCAATAGATAGGGAAAATTCATTTAACACAGAAATTGTGATTAATTCCACCAATGGCAATAGAAATAAATAACATGGCTCTACCGGTTTAACTGGGTTTTTTTCTCTGAACATAGTACAGTCAACTCTCTTTACCACAGCGGTGTTTGTTTCAGCTGTTTTGCTGCTATAAAGAAATTGTCATTGTAAAAAAATAGAGACATAAAAGATTATGCACTTAAGTTTTCAAGACCACTGCTGTTGTAAGAGGATTTTGGTATAATGAATGCCGTTGTAAAAAGGTTTCACTGTAATTGTTAAGAAGGTTTTTTTTTCTGTTATCAAATGATGTTGCTGACTTTTTTGTGTTTACCGTCGCTACAACAGTATTTTCAGTCCTATAGCGGGTGTTCCTTGGTACACTCGTATTGCCTGCATTCCAACATTTGTCAGAGAAAGGGTGAACACCAAATAATTAAAATTAGATTTTGGTTAGTTATCACTTTACAAAAAAAACTATGTAAAGCAAGCATGAATGGTTAGTACTGTTCAAAACCGAACATACATGTAATATGCACAAGTACAAAAGAATATAGCAAAATATGAACTTTACGATCTGAACTATGTACTGTAGTTGTTAAACATAACTTTACCGACAAATATTACCCGAGTATATCATGTATACGCCAACCTGCACACGATGCAGTATCGGAGATCAGTGTTATATACCACCTTATTAAAGAGGGCAACTGGTTATAAAACATCATGTTCCTCACTGCGGTGTTAGATACAATACTTATGAACCTTAATCAACATTAAAGGAAAATTATTTTATTTTGCAGGCTTGGATTGACAAAACAGCATTTTAAAATCATGACTAAAATGTGCACTTACCTACGTGACTTCCGGTACTCGAATGTGTGTCAACACTTTTAAAATCTCACAAAGGTTCATGACCCAACTTTGAAGTATTGCTCAGGACAAGAAAAAGTGAACTAAGGGGTAAATTCAATAACTAGATACGCTAGAGTTGCGGTTTCTGAGCATTACACTTCTACATCTCATGAGGTATTTATGTTTGAAGTTAAGAGTGAATCAATCATATAGTATTGAAGTTATGATCCTTTTTCTTTTACAAATCAGCACAGGGATTAATTCCAGAATTAAAAAGAGCTAGATGTATGGTTCTTGTGCACTGCACTCTTATACCTCTTAAGTTTTTGTTTCAAGTTTGGAATGAATCTATTATTGTACATAAAATTGGAGTTATGCTCTGGAAAGTATTATTTTCACATAATCAACTATAGAGAATAATTGAAAAGTAGTAATACTTTTTTTTTAAACAAAATCAACTATAGGGAATTGTGTTTCTTATGCACTGTACTTCTACACCATATAAGATTTCTATGCTCCCAGTTGTGTGTGAATCTCTTGAATAGTGTTGAACTAAATGACCTTGACAAGAAGACGGGCAGGTCTATCATGCTACACAGACGACACAAAAATAAGGATGAATACATGTTTATTACAGGATGATTACAGGTTGACTACAGGATGATTACAGGTTCCCAAGAGGCACACGGATAGCCCGAGTATACAGCGGTTATGTTTCCTAGTTGTCCGCCAATCTATTCCGCTCTGTGTTTCTTGAACCGCTTTAAGAAATAAAGACTATATGGCAGAAATGTTAACCATACTAAGAGGATGTGCGGGTGGCTTAGTTAGGGTCAGGGTCACATTTGACGGTCACGTGATATAATGTTAGAATAGTTCGTGTCCGTCTAGATTTCTTGAACCGCTTAAGGGAAATTGAAACTGTTTTGACAGAAATGTTAACCATACCAAGAGGATGTGCAGAGCGTAAGTTTTGGATGGCTTGGTTAAAGGTCAAGGTCACATTTGAAGGTCACATGTCGACTGAGCGCAAGGTCACATGCCATACTGATATAATAATATTGTTAGAATTCTTTTTCTTATTTATAGTTATATAAACAGAACATTGAGAACACAACTTCTCTTTCCTTACCGGAGGGATTTGGTTGAAACTTGCGAGGCTTTGTTTCCTTACTCAGTATACTTACATATGTAGTTGTGCATGAAAACAGAATTTCATGCTCACCCATTTCTTTGAGAAGTTAATGTCCTTTGTAATTTTTACATATACATAATTTAATAGTATGGGAATTCCCTTACATCGAAGCTAGTTTCAGCCCCAGGTGTCGTTCGGCTATGTGTGGTGTTGTACTATACGACATACACGGGTTCGTCACATTGCAATGTCTCTGATGATGGTGTGAAAGCAAGTTTGTTTGAAATGCATCTCTTCTATTTCACAGGAGTTCCTTAAGCCCGACTTCCACCAGACCCGGTCTTTAACTCGATCAAAAACGCCAGAACAAAAATGACGATGTAAACCGGTAGATTGATGGACGTCACTTGCTGGACTCTTTCCAGATAAATAAAAATGATTTGTTTCTTTACAAATACTCTATACTAGACATTGTTATATGTGTTAAAGGATTAGTATGAATAATTCTATCATAGAGATTTATTGCATTTAACTTTGATGAAGTTATAAACATTGCCATACATTTAAGTAGCACTTGGACGTCAAGTGCAGGACCACGATTTATTTCGGTAGTGTCATGTATACCAGGTCACAGCTTAAAATGAAATAGTTAAATTTCATGTTAAAATTATCGGTAACAAAGAAAAATACATATTGCCTTACATACACTTATCATATAGTGATAGGTATCCAATGAACTTTTTAAAGAAACATAGGAGATAGTGTCTGAAAATCAGTACTTTTTTGTTGGATAAAGGGGTTCACAGTCACAGAACAAAAACAATGACCTTCTTCCCGTATCTACTTTCAGCGATCACTTCCCCGCAGTGCAAGGGGAGATCACTGCGTAGGAAATCTTGGGGTGCTATTTGATGGACAGTTGGTGCATTTTCTTTCTTAATTTTTAAAATATGTACTATATATTTTCATTTTTTTTATCAAACCAATCGAATAAATTCTAGGATAAAGGGGTCATATATTCAAGCAAATGATAGTTATTAACATACCTAGATTCCATTTGACATAAAATGTTCACTAAAGATGCTATCTGAATATATTGCCAAGACTATATAGCATCCTGTTCTTCTGTTTCTTTATATCACCATATTAACGCCGAAAAATTAAACCTATTTCTTTTAATAGATCTGGTTTTATCATTATTTATTGTGTAGATATGTTTTTTAATTATTGTTTTGAAATGAAATCCCAGATTTCTGTTACATGCTGAATTTGGTTTTTTGTTGCTTACAAATACCTTTGCACTTGAAGGGGCCAGGACTGTAGATATTGTGTTATCCATCAGCCATAGTACATAGTCTACTAGTAAACAACGTACAGGGTGTCTCAAAATATATGATACCATTTGCAAGTGCATTATTTATTTAATAGAGAACGGTACGGTTATAATGAACACAAAATGTCATTGTATATATAATAAGTTTTACTGACATAAAATGCATACACACTTTCCTACTTATATAAACATATTTACTAGTTCATATTTATAGTGTATTTTCAAGATGATGTATATAATACACTATTTTTCAAGATGATGTGGGGCCTCCGAGGCCGAGATGGTAAAGTTGCTGACTTTAACATTCACTCAGCCCCTCACCGCGTGGGTTTCGAATCCCGGCAGGGTCATTCGAATTTTCATTGAGGAAGCCTTCCAGCTTGCTTGCGGTAGGTCAGTGGTTCTACCCAGATGCCTCAGTGCATTTTGGGGCGATGGTAAACTCAAATAAGTCAAGTCAAGATGATGTCCTTTTGCAAGGTGAAAACGTCTTAAGGTTCCCTGATATTCACATGTTCTTGTACTGAGTTTCCTATTTCCCTGCAAACAGCAGTTTTCAATTCATTTAGGTAATTTGGATTAGGTTTGAAAACTCTGTCTCTTAATAACCCAAGAGTTAGGAGACAAGGGAGCTCAGGTCCGGAAAATGGGACGGCCACTTCTTTATGGTCTTAAATGAAATAAAGTTGTCTCTGAATTTATTTGATGAGCAATCCATTTTCTATGATGTCTAAGTGTAACATTATTACATCAACATTTTCCTTTAATTTCTAAGCTAACAAAACTTTTTTTATATCATCTTGAGTTTGATATATAAAACATTAGAATTGGTTCATAAACAATTTTTTTATAGCCACTTGTAATGGTATCAGATATTCTGAGACACCCTGTATTATATTCTGTTGATTGAAATGAAAGACAAGCAATTTCAAGAAAAAAACTTAAAATATTTTTGGCTAAATACTTTTTTAACAAATATTTGATCTGATAACTTTTTTGTCAAGAATTTTTTTTCATTTTCTTTTATTTGAATTTAAAATTGCTCTACTTAGAAAATTGCATGCCATACAGTGTAGATGTGAAAAAAAAACACACAAAAAAAACCATAGGCTTAGTTTTATTCTCACTGGCTAAAATGCGTATCTTTATTTAGATACATTGTGTAACAAGTGATTAAGTGATACCAATGTACTGAGACAGTGTGACGTTAGCAACTGATTATATAGAATACATCATAGTATTTTGTCGTGGAAACCAGTGGTCATCATAGAAAGTCCTTGTTAATCACTTGTATTAAAATTAGAGATACATATGATCGTCTCTGTTGTTGTTTTGCAAACCGAAAACGATTGGTAAGGTCAGTAGAAATTCTATTTGTGTTCCATTTATGTAGCTTTAAGGTATCATCAACAAATGATTTCCTGGGACAACACTCTGTCAGCAGCATGTTAGATTGATAATCTCTGAATTATGAGTAACACTTATGCATTACATTTCAAAATGGCTCACTCAAGATATCGGGATTTCATACAATTTCGAAAACTCCCGGTCCCTAAGAAGGTTAGTTTTAATATAAACATATTCTATTTTGCAACTGAAATTTGATTGGGCCAAAAGTTCTAGTAACGCAAGTAACGATACTTCCCCTGTAAGAGAGAGAGAAAGACTGTGTGTGTTTTGGGAATGAAGCTGCCACGTTGGGTGTTACTCAGATCTACTGGGGAGATTACACTGGGCATCTTCAGGGAGGTGTGGGTTTGATTAACATCAGTAATAATTTTACTTATTATGTTTGCAAAATTGATCACAATTTTTTGTTTGTTTAATGGGTTTAATGTCCCACCAACAGTATTTAAGTCATTTGGAGATGGTGTCTACTTGAGACAAAGAAAGTAAAGCTAAACTGCAATATCACGCTGTAGACATGTGGCATGATACCACATCCAGTCACATTATCCTGACATCAGGCCAACCAGTCCTGGAACTACCTTTATATGCTGAGCTACACCAGTACCATATTTACGACTATGGTATGTCACTGCCAGGGATCAAACCTACGACCTCCTGATTCGTCAACTACTCTGCCATTGGGACCGGTTCAAAATCTTATATTTCATTGTGCAAATGAGAAATCAATAGACTGTGTAGGACAACATTCTTATTATACATATATTTTTTTTCACTAGGAAGTTTAGTGAAACGGTCCCTTGGTCACAAGTCTGTCAATGTACATGATGTAGATTGCATTTTGTGTGTGTGTGTTTATTGTGATTATCGACCTGCTGACAGTATTTCAGTTATTTGGAGACCGTCTCCTTGAGACTAGATAAAGTGCTGCCACACTGCAATATATATGACGTAATACCACACCCAGTCCCATTATCCTGACACAGGGCCAGTCAGTCCTGGATCTACCCTTGTATGCTGAATGAAAGTAGGGAGCTACCAAAGAAAGTAGGGAGCTACCAAAGCCATATATAAAGACTTTGGTATATTGCGGTCGGGGATTGAACACACAACCTCCCTCCCAGCCCTACCATCTTATCTGCCGACCTTTTCATTTAGAATGGGATATTGTCAATGATTCTTACACCATTTAGATCTACAAAGAGGCATTCGTTCATAGCTGGAAACAACGATCGTCCAGACGGAACAACGCTTTTCACTGGCTACACAGTGGTCACTAGTCAGTTATGAACCATCAAAAGTAACCGCTCAACTTGTAGTGCAACCCCTTTTTTTAAGGTTTGAGAAATAAAATAGGTTAAATTTCAAAAATCGTTTACGGAGACTTTGGCTGAAATGCAAACAAACAAACCAAAAACAAACTAACATGCTTGTCTATTTCAGCCTTATCAATGATAAATAAATTTCAGAATAAAACAACTCAATTTTATTTTCTTAAGTTAATACTGAAATGAAGGGTCCATATCCTAAACATTAAACCAAAATCTTAACCACTAGGAACCTACACTTGGCCCTGACAGATCATTTACCTATGTTATTGCTCCAAGCTGATAACAGGACTGATCCTCAAAGCAATTTCACTGCATTTCACATAAAGGCATGGATTTTTTTTCTCAAAAAATTCACTTGTGCTAGTGTGTATGTTATATTTTCGCAGATTCTGAGTGTCTCTATTGTGTCAAACACATGCACAAATAAATCTTAACTGACAACACTGGAAAGCAAAAGAATAAAAAATCATTTCCTCCTTTATGTAAACACAGATTGGTATTATTACATAAAAAAAACGTAAGGTTTGCTTCCTGATGCAGAGGTTATTAATTTGAATGGACAAAAGTACTTTTCCATGAATACACTTAAATACATGATTAAATACATGTACAGTTGATAAGTGACTTGTCTAGTCACAGTAAATAGATCAGCAATGTATGTCAGTAATAAACACAAGCAAACAATAACACATTCAAACCCTCGCCTGAAGGGGATAGTCCACTTGGTACAAGCAACATAAACAAGAGGGCCAAGATGGCCCTTGATCGCTCACCTGAGAAAGATGATTGCTTAAGAAATAAAGATGCTAGAGTGTAAAAGTGAAATCTGGCTTTTTTTATGGTGAAAAGGGCATGACCTAATTGACGGATCTCAGTCATAAAAGAACTCAGTCGAGACATTATGGTCATAAACATTGTCTTAAAGTTTGAAGATGATTGCTTAAGAAATAAAGGTGATAGAGTGTAAACACTAAAAATTGTTGACACCGCACGACGCACGACGGACACTCAAGGGATCACAATAGCTCACCCTGAGCTTTGCTCAGGTGAGCTAAAAACAAATCATCAGGTAGACTGGCACTAGGCTTCACAGCCCCCTTTCTTGTTGATATTCATCACAAAATAGGAAATAAAGCATACACTTCACAGTAGGAGAACTCAGGAAATTGAGGATAAAACCAAGAGGGCCATAGTGGCTCTGAATTGCTCAAGGCCATAACATCAGCCTAAATAAAACAGATTTTACCTTGACCTTCCATAGCAACCAATATCAAGATTTGACTATCTGACTAATTATATAAATAATAACATAAGACCAGCTCCACTCACAGAGGCATCACTTTTAAAAGAATCCTTGTTTCTTTTATGAGCTTTGAGATTATTATTTTGTAAAGTTACCTTGAACAATGATCAATAGTATCAAAAAAGAAAAATTCTTAAGTGTCTGCAAGGATTATAAAATTCTTATGTGTCTGCAAGGGTTATAAGAGACCAATTGTAAACGCTCTGGAAATCTAATTCTTTAATTTTTGCAATTAGGGTAGAGGATCATAAAAATGATTTCTGACCACTGTTTTCAGAGGGTATTTTTTTCTTACCGCATCTATTACCTATATAGACGATACAAATGTTTGCAAGGGAACTACTAGCCGACTCCATGGGATTCTATATTTTCAAGGAATCAACTGTGTTGCAGCAATTTTGACAAAAGGCAACACGGCGATATTTTGTGCCAAATAAAATCAATTCTGACCACAACTTTTAAAGAGGATTTTTGTGGGGTTGCCACAGCAAAAACAAAATTAGGCTCTGTACATCAGCCAGTCCAAATGGTTTACTATGGTCTCAACTTCAATACACTTTAAATAATGGAGTCTGGAAGATTTTTTTCACATTGCTTATGGTATCACAGACTATATTTAAGAGTCACTACTGCATATGATGGTTTCAGCTGATCTCCAGGGCTTCTATCTCGCTGAGTAAGGAGTCTTCTGTCTTGATCTTGTCCAGCTGAAAAGTGAAGTTTACATGTATGTTACATACCCAATCTTCCCAAGTGGGTATAAACAATGTCTTTTGTAATTAACTGACAAAGTCAATGAGTAGCCAATCAAATACAGACATCAACATTCACAACTATGAGTACAATATCCTCATCAGACACACACAGTCAATTTGCTCCATTACTCTCCATTTATCAACCCAACAAGTTCACCTTTTCACATTTTAAAGAACATATTCTTTTTTTATTTTTTCATTTTGAATACTCTCCATGCAGAGTTAAGAACATCAGTGGTGTGGGGGGATATATATTCTATAGGATCTTACGATACAAGTATTTGGAATGGTTACCTGCATCAAATCGGATAACTGTATGGGCTTTCAACTTATAAACGACGAAGTGGTCATAACCTACGAGTGATGTATGGAGTGTAGCATCAGAATAGCTGTAGGTTATCCAATGATGGTATAACATTTGACACTGATAACACTAACAAGAGCACCGCAAAGCGTGGCAATATACGTCTGAAGGTATTGTAATGTGAAGAAGCCTTGTATATCATATGGTACAAAACTGATGTCTATCAAGGGTCAAATTATTTTTATCATATTCACAAAATGCTGACATGAGAAAAACATTTTTGTTTGACTCTATCATTATTTGCTGATATATCTACATTTGTGTTTGAAAGTTTCAAATCACTGAGTGCAGAATCCAGCCTTCATGCACATCTACATAAAAGGGCAAGTATTGTTGGTAAGTTTGAACCAAATCCCTCCAGTAGTGTAGGAGGAGTTGCGTTCACGAGGTTCTGCTAACAGACAGACAGACAGATGGACGGACGGACGGGGACTGAGGTTATTACATATTACAACCTTTCAGGCATATAAAAATAAATGTACTGACTATATATCTTCAATATACCTATACCGTATTGAGGTTCCATACTGAATATATAAGTGTATGAGCCTGTGATTGTTGGTATTTACCTGATTTTTTTCTAGTTGTTTTCCTGCCTGCTGTTGCTCTTTCAGTTTTTCAATCTGTTGAAGTTTCTAAAGAAATAGAAGAGGAGATAAACGTGAGCATGTGCTACAGAGAATCTTGAACAAAAAAAACTGTCCAATACATAGCATGCATAACTATCCAATCACTTATTTAACCAAATTTATTACACACAAACGCAAACTATCATTTCTAAGTTCAAAAGGGGTCATAAATTAGAATTCATTCACTCAATGAAAAGAGTTATCTACTTTAATAACCTGATGTCCCTGAATACATTTACAAACTTTCAAGACAATTCCATTGCTGATTGCTGAGATATAAAGCATGACAGTATGTTGCATGCAAAACTTTGATTAAATATCTCAGTAAACAAGACAACAGCATATGGATGCCAATGCTCATCTGTTGCTGTTTTTTTTTTTTTTAAAAAGAGGGCCATGATGACCCTAAATCACTCACCTGATTATAAATGAGCAACATATGTGGATTTTTCAAATTACCTACTTTTGATCCCACATGACCCAAATTTGAACTTGTCCAAGATATTATGGAAACAGGCATTCTGACCAAGTTTCATGAAGATATGGCCAGAAATGTGGCCTCTAGAGTGTTAACAAGGTTTTTCTAAGATTTAACCTCATGACCTACTTTTTGAAGATTGAAGACAAGCAATTAATGTATCTCTCAGATTTATTGATTGGCAAAACAAATAATACTTCACCTGCTTATAAGTAAATAACACTGCAATATAAATCTCATGCACCGGCTTTTAAAAAGCCACACGAAAATGCACAATGGTATAAAGAAATTATTGGGTATGTGGTAATTATGGAAGAAAATTTAGTTCCAAAACTTAAGAGCAAAAAGTTGTCATATTAAAAGTGTCCCTCCCACTCCCCCTCTCCAAATTTTTTTTTTTTCTAAATTCAAGAGTGCCCTTATATTTGTTCATTACGGTATGTGAAGTTTGATGACAGAAGGTCTCATGCTCTAGAAGTTATGGCACAAGGTTAATGTGGCCTTAGATGGCAATGTAGCCCTTGTGATACATAGGATTTGACTCGTTTGTCCAAAACCCAATTCCTGTATAATACATATACAAGGTATGTAACTCGCCAGTTGCATATTTTCTGACCCTATGAACATTCTGCTCTATCATCTTTTAAATCAATAACATACAGTCTAATATGTATATCCTAAACTAGCCCAATACATGTAGCTTTCAATTACTGTAAAAAGTATTTCAATTGCAATCTTTGTTTTCGAGATATTTCTTTTAAACACAGAAAATTACCCTAATATCCATTAATTGGAAGCTAGCGTGGCTGCTGATTCCTAGACTAAACAGCCGTTACGCCATTGAATGATCATGAAGAGAGTAATACATAAAGGTAAGTACTTTTAACCCTTTCCCTCATATAGACTCATTTTGACGCACTCAGTAGGTACCACATAAAGCCTGATCTGCAGAAAACCACAGTTAAACCTTACCAAATTTAATTACAAAATCCTCATTTCCAGACCACTGAGGAGCAGCGAACAGCATAAAACCTGATCAGCCTGCGAGTTACTCGCAGGCTGATCTGGTTTAATGCTGTTCGCATAGGTCTTTTCATGGTTTCCTCTATGAGGGAAAGGGTTAAATCAAACTATTTTATGAAGTGTTTTCCTACCATATATGCCTATATTGCATGCTTTTCATATTCGTTTATGTTTGTTTTTGTAACAGTATTCTCCTTCACTTCATAAAATAGTTTGATTTAAAAGTACTTACCTTTATATATTACTCTCTTCATAATATTCAGTGGCATAACAGCTGTTAAGTCTGGGAAGATCGGCAGTCACGCTAGCTTCCGACTATCAGATTTAAGGGTAATTTTCCGTGTTTAAGAAGAAATATCTCAAAAACAAAGATTGCGATCATAATACTTTTTACGGTATTTGGAAGATATATGTATTGGGCAATTTTAGCATATACATATTAGACTGTATGTTATTGATTTAAAATAAAGTAGAGCAGAATGTTCACTGGGTCTGAAAATATGCGACTTGCGAGTTACATACCTTGTATATGTATTATATAGGAAATGGGTTTCAGACATACGAGTCAAATACCTATGTTGTGATTGTGAACAAGTGTGTGAAGTTGGATGACAGAAAGTTTCATATTCTAGAATTTATGGCTAAATGTGAAGTTTTTCACTGTATTTTTTTTATCTTAAATGGGAGATAAATTTGGTCAAAATGGACCCATGAGTTATGGCAACTGATGGAAATGTTGCCCTTGTGATTTTCATCATACAGTCGAGGATAATACAAATTTCTGAAACTATACAACCACACTTCTGACCTGCCCTTCCCTCTCCTCGCCCACAACCGGAGCTGGTCTCATAGACCAAATTATAGGTTTTATTGCAATAGTGAACCTTTACAATATGGAAAATATTTTGGAACCTTATCACAACAAGATAAAGCAGGACAGACTGACGTACAGCTCAAACCAACTTGTGATTGAATGTCCATGAACATTTATTGAAGAATAAAATTTAAGTAGATTTTTTTCTATACACAATGAACTTCAGATGAGCATTATTGGGTCTACCTTTCTGAGATTTCTTATTTTCTTGTCCTTTTCTGGGTCTCCTGTGGAGGACTGGGGTATGCTAGGGGCCTGGGAGGGAGCACTGGAGGGAGCACTGCTTGCCTGCTGTGAGGTAGAGGAGGTCCCCTGCTGTAAAACCAAATACACACATTTATGTAAATCCAGTCTCACAAATACAACCCGTGCCAACATTTTATTCATGCTTATTTTCTCTAACAAGTCTTGAAAAACTGAAAAAAAATCACAAATACTTATTCTTGACATATCCTTTTCTACATCAAATGCATTTGTACTTTAATATCCTTTTTGATGGTTCCTGGGTTGTACCAGTACTTGCGACTGTAAAGGTCATAAAAAATTCAAGCCATAAGGAGGAATTGACTATAGAACATTAAGATCAGTAGTAAGTGAGCATTGTAACTCGACCATGGCACAACTCCAATATCCAGTTATCATTTTGTCATTAAAGATTGCAAACTAGAAAGTCACCAAAGTTAAAGTAAAGAAAATATACTTACTTCCAATTCTCTGGCTTTCTTTGCCTCTTTTTTCTTTTTATTTTTACTCATAGGTTTGTTTGGATCTTTAAAATAAACAAAAGAATAATGCTAGTCAGTGTAAACGCTAAAGTAAACAGAAGCAACTGACCTTTAATGAGGTATACAAAAAACACATTGACACAGTAAAGTTATAGTTGACCAAAAACCAAGGTTGTTAATCAAAATCAATATAATTATAGGAGTTATTTTGAGTAAGAATTATGTTTGTTCAACTATCATTATACAATTATACAATCATATATTCAGTCAAAAATGGAACCCTGACACGCTTTAAAGTTTTAACAGTTTCATCAGTTAGGCCATCACAGAGAATGTTTTTAATGCCATCATCATCATCATCACCATCATCTTATCATCATCATCACCATCACCACCATCACCATCATCATCATCATCATCATCATCACAACTGCATGTCCAATATGTTCACAATGAACAGATATAAGGGTATCAATTAACTAATATTTAATAAGGTATTGATATTTTGTTTTATGCATATAGACCATGATATTAACTGCCAGCTCACTTCACAGATATACTTACATCTACACAAAACTGTGTTGAAATGATTGAAAAAGAAAGGACAATGAACTTCTGTATCTGTTGATTTTGGCACATATACCCAAAATTCTTCTTAAACTGTGCCAACCTACACTACACTGGATACCAGGGAGTATTATGCATAGGCAAAGTGCTATGACTGGAAGTTTTTTTTGTTTTGTTTTTTTAACTTTGGAAAATGAATTAGCTATTCAATGCACCCTTTGTACTGTGGCTAGATACTGTAGAGAGAGGTTAAGTTTCATACCTGACTGGTTTTGCTTCATGTTGGATGGCAGCTCGTACTCGTGTAACTTGGAGGCAGGTTTATTCTGCTGACCTCTCATGGAGGGGGGAACATATGTAGCTTGTTTGGCTGCGAGGAAAACATGAACATTTTCAGGTGATATACTGTAACACTATTAGTTCACAAATTGTTTGTTTCTGTAAATTAAAATGGCTGATCTTTACATATGTGTTTTGAAATAAAAGGTTAAAATGCAAAGAAAGATCATGATTTGTACATTACACTTATTATAAATACATGGACTTTTTAAGGATTATACTGTCAGAGCTCTGAGAATATTTTTCAATTGAGTATAAAGCCTTTTAAGGATCAATCTTTTTTAAACCTATGAGAGTTTCATTTGGCAATCTAAAAATGATGGGGAGGTATTACAAGGTTTTTATAATTTAAAACTAGAAATGTGTCCATAGAAAACAGATGTCCCCACCAAATGGTTTTATTAATTTGATATTTGTGACAGTGAAAATGATAAAAAAAAAACCCAAAAAATCTATCTTAAAAAAAGGGGAAAAATTCTAATTTATGATATTAAGATTTTCAAAACTCAAATTGGATTAGGTAACTGTGAACCAACATCTTAAGGATAACCCAAGAACCAACTTAATTTCCAAGATTTCTTGAAGCTTTCAAGGAATCAATTTGTTGAAAAACTGTGAACAAATGAAAACAACAACTGAATGATGTATACGGAAGCCACTGGTGACCTACTTTCAATTATGGGTGTGGCAGCATCAGACTGCACAGGCCTGTAGTTGATGGACTTGGCTGGGTATGCCCCCTGTGGGGCAGGCTGCCAGAAGACTTCCCACAGTTCCTGGCCCTTCTCTATCAGGTTCTGTTCAAGCACAACCCCAGTGTAGTGCCAGATCCTGTACCTGTACCAGATACCAGTCTTGTATATTTATATATTTAGTGTATTTGGTATTAATTCAAGGCCTTCAAATAGCATGAGTAACTTTAATATTTCTATTATACCCAGTTTTTTTTTTAACTTACCTGTAAATTTATATAATGGTATTCATTAAATAAAAATAATTTCAATCTGTGACAGAAAAATTAAAACCTAAACATAAGAAAATACTATTATTTATTATAATTATATTAATACTATTATTATTGCTTATATCTCTGATGGATTCAGATTTTGAAGCCATAGAATTTACTTGCCTAGATGAAAAATTTGGTAGTCAAGGGCAAATCATTATCTTTTTTTAATTAATAATTATTTTTTAACTTTTGTGGAGATTCATCATCCCAGGGTCAT
>CM037791.1:30833843-30846416 GCA_021229015.1 Solen grandis | reverse complement strand
CCAGCCAAAAACCCTTTTGTTTGGGGGCCCCCCCTGCTTTTAAAAATTTGGGTAATCCGAACGGCAGTGCCAAAGACTGGTGATTGCATGTGTTTAACCCAAAATTTAAATGATACTTTTCACTGATTGAGCGCCCATTTACATGTCGTTTCCCCGAGGCCGATTTTAAAAATTTAGGAAAAATTTAGACAATTACCAAAAGTTTTTTTCATTTTACAACTAAAAAATATTCTTGGAAAAAATGCGTTTAAGACTTAGCATAAAAAAATTAAGCAAAAACACAACAACTTAGGGGAAATTTAAAAGATGCAATTAGCACCCAAAAAAAATTTCACTAAAACCCCAAAAGGGAAAAATTTAAATTTAATAATAAAAAATTTAAAAAACATATTTTGACAAAAATCTACCCAGCGAATTGTTTAATTCACTTTTCTCTACATGTATAAAGTTTTACATCTTGCATTAAAAGCGGGCTAATAAGATGCCGGCAGGTTGATGAATTTTCAGGTATGAAAAATTTCCGATTTTTTTAAAAAAGTCAAAAAGGTATTTTTTTTATTATTTTTTTTGCAGAGTATATGCATAACCTACGCTACCATGAAAATTTAAAAACCCCTTAATCAGGGAAAAAATTTTTTGTTTCTAAAAGTTTATAGCTTTACTATTTTTACATAATTTTTTAAGTATCATTTTTACTCTACTAACTCCTCTAAATATTTTTCCTGAAAGGAATAAATACAAACAGTAGGCCGATACATCACCATATTCACTGTTTTAATATTTACGAATATGATTATCTACATGTGTGTGTATTCATGGTCTCTTAAAATAGAGACACTGGTGTATTTCAAATTAATAAATAAACATGAACATGAAATGAAAGAATTTGAACATTTCAATTTTTTTAATGAAGCCTAAAAGTATAGATGTAATACTCTAATACTCTAATACTGCATTGTGCCAAGGAAATAATAACCTTTTCAAATATTTTCATTTTCATATTTATATATTTTTTTAAAATTATTATAATGAGATTTAATGTAAAAAAAGTCCCCTAGCTAGATCAGAACTCGAAACCTAGCATTGTAGCTAGTGCCATATAACTCGCAGTAATAGCACTATATATCATAGAGAAAAATATTTTCACGGATCGAGGGATGAGGGATCGAGCACTGGCCAATGACTATCGTTTTGTATGCGAGAAATTATTACTGAGTATGGGAGTCTTGCACTGTTCCTTCCCAAGAACGATAATTAGGTTAATTGTCCTCTTAATACATCAATAGCCAAGCAGAGTTGTCGTTCGTTCATCATTTAAGTAAACTAAAACCATCGTAAAAAATTCTGGTTTAATTCCTGTTATAAAACTTTCCTTGTCCGTTAGAACACATACAATTTAATCAAAAAATAGAAATTTTCTTTAAACTGTTGATAGTTATATTTCTCTTTAAATATATTTTTAATTGTGCATTTTCTTTTATGTCATTGTACTCTTATGCATACATGAAAAGTGATAATCCAATAAAAAATGTAATACAATGGCATAACATCAGACTTGTAACATAATTTCTTATCAGCTTGTATTTACTTTGATCGGACGGCACCGGTACACGCCCCTTCCTCCTACTCTCTACCAAAAGGATATGGACGAGGGATGGCGGTGGTTAACACATCATGCCATATACACAACATTAATGTAAATACTAATTTGACAACTAGCCTTTGCCATTCTCGTAATATAATTATATTCATTCTATTTTATTTATTGGCATTATTTTGATTATCTGTATTAAAAGTTAAAAATTGAAAATAGTATGTTTTAAAGAGGAAGACACTATTTCAGTATACATGTATTTCCACACCGAATATTAATATCAATGATAGAAGATCTTTTAAATAGATTAACATTTCTGATTATCCCTTCTGTCTAATTAAGAGTGTTTTTATGCATGATAGTTAAAACAAATTCAGTATTCTTTCTTAACAAAGTGGTAAAGTTAGCAACAGTTAATCGGAACAAAATCGGTACTAAATACTGGTTGCCATAACAACTTTAAAAGCTGTAGTGTAATTACATTAGGATATTCTCGGTTCTTGAGAGAAAGTTTGCTGGGGATCAATGAGGAAACTACCGTCCCCGGTGACCCAGAGTTTAGAGCGTCCGCCTCGGAGGTTCTGACCCTGGTCGCGGCGACATACCAACGTCGTGAAAATGGAACTGTTATAGCTCCCATGATTGGCACTCTGCATACTCGTATACGGGTAGTTCCAGGACAGGTAGTTCACTAAATACTGATATAGTTTTCCGACTGAATTTCAGTTTCTTTGATGTATATAAAGTTGTTTTATCAAAATAATACTCTTAGATGCATTTTGAAATATATTTCGGACCGAACGTTATAAATATCTGCAGTACGCAATCGTTATATAGACTGTTTCACCGTCTCGACGGTCTACTCAGCCGACAGCGGTGAAGGGGACGTTCTACATGGGCTGTATCTGGGTATGCCTATATAGGCTTAACTATGTGGGACCCATATGGGTCCCATATATAGGTTTTTCCCATACCCTGGACCCATATGGGCTGGGTATGCCTATATGGGTTCGACTATGTTGGGTCCCATATATAGATTTTATTCCCCATATTGGACCCATATGGGCTGTATCTGTGTATGCCTATATGGGTTTGCCTATGTGGGACCCATTGGGTCCCATATGTAGGACTTTCTTTCCCATACTGGACCCACATGGGCTGTATTTGGGTATGCCTTTATGGGTTCGACTTTGTGGGACCATGTGGGTCCTATATATATAGTTTTCCCCGTAAGGCACATATATGGGCTGTTTCTGGGTATGCCTATATGGGTTCGACTATGTGGGACCCATGTGGGTCCCATATATAGAACTTTCTTTCCTATACTGGACCCACATTGTCTGTATCTGGGTATGCCTATACGGGTTCGACTATGTGGGACCCATATATAGAGTTTTGCACACGCGCACTCTACAATTCCGGTTAACCGCAATATTCAAACCAACGGACAACATAACACGATGTTAACCTACTTACCTTTTCTTCAGAGTGACGGCCAGACGAACATTTTTACCCTTTTCAAAACATGAAATACGTATGTATAACATTGATTAAGATGCATATCTAATAATTATGTCTTGCATTTTATTGAAAATCATCCTGATTATGAACAATGAATTCGTTTGTAACGTACTTTCGCGAGTTGAGTTCGAATTGTTTATCGTATATTGTATGTACCGGTAGTTCAAATTCAAGGTGTCTAAGTCTAGAATTTACTTTTATCTGCTATAAATTTTAGTTTGTGGACCAAAGGATCAATGATTTCGATCAAAAGTTAGATAAAATTTATTGTTACTTTTTGCATTATTTACTGTATTGTTAAATAATAATGATAACGTTACGTACTGTGATGGGCAATTTTCTGGCATACATTCCATATTGTATTCCTACAAGAAACAAATCCTTGCAACAAATCTGTGTTTACTATTATTATGTATTTATTTATTTCTGTATCATAAAGCACTGTTATAAATCACTTGTATTCTAATCAAAGTATGCCTTGCTATTTAAACTTGCTACAGATATACATGAAGCTACATTAAGGTATTCACATCTCTGACATATAGAACAGGATGATTAATAATGTATACGTTTTGTGTAATTGTAGATAGAATACCTGTCGATCTGTTTAGTTCAAATCTCTAGGACGTTGTGAGGAGTTTTCTGAATGGAAATGAGCTGGATGTAAACTACAACTTCCATGGACTGAAGGGATGCTGCCATTTACCAAACTGCATATCACGGCTGAATTTTACAGTAAGTTTTGCTGCAATTAACTCTAGCCAAGTCTTAAATGTAATGAGGTCATAGTCATTGCCTTGGAATTATTCAGTTTTTATATCATTTACAAGCAAGAAATGTTAAGACTAAATAGAACCCAGAGGCTTGGGCTGATAACATAAATCTCCCACATTATGATTTATTTATAAAATGCATTGTCCAGTGGAACACATATGAAAATAAAATGATTCTTTATTCTGATAAGTTATATTTTTAGTTTCAAGGCCAAGTTTAACAGTCCCAACCTTGTTTGGTTTTCTTTCTTAAGAAATTATATATATTTTACCTTTTGAAATTTTAGAACTTCAGAAATGAAGACGCTGAACAAGAGGTCTTTAAATGGCTGGCAGGTGGTACTGGACAGGGAATGGTGAAGAAAACAGTGCAACAAAAGTCAGACAAGTCTTCAATGTAGGAATTCCAAAAGGAGACACTCACATTAAATGGAGGGATAGATTCATAGTTAATAGTTTAGAATGTAGTTTTGAATAGTTGAATATCAGTCCATTATTTTTCAGACACGTCAAACTTTGAATTAAGTATACTATTCTTTTCTTTTATTAAGGTTTAAAGGAATCTGTTCTGTAACTAACTTTTTTTTTGTGGAGATTGGACTACTAGTATGTGCATGAAAATTGTTGATTAGATTAATCCGGATTATTTTTTAACATTGTTAAACATGCTATGCAAACAATCTATATGTTTTATATAAATTATACTTTCACATATCCATGTATCACTTGGCTGAACAAGATAGTTTGCTTAGTCTGTATAATTATATTTTCACTACCCAGTTTGATATTGTTGATTTAAGTATTTTAAATAGTGTTTGTCATCACTGCTAAAGTAATTCATCATTACAGTTAGCCTTTTTATTTTGAATTTCAATATAATAGTTGTTATGTGTGTGATTGCGATGCATTTATTATTCTAGTCTTGTTATGCGTGTTATTATTATTTTTTAAAAATATTATGCATTTTTGTATAATGAGTGATTGAGTTTATGTGCAATGTCAAAGATATGCAATCTATAAGTGTTTTTTTTTTGTTGAATAAGAGATTGTCTAATGGTTAGAAAATCAAATATCACTTTTAAACTTTAAATAGCACATTGAAAATGAAAAATATCCATTTGTATTCAAATTAAATTTGAATGAATTATGACTTTTCGAGTTGTACTTTCTCAGTATGTGCTTAAATTGAAGTTTTAATTAAATTAAGAAGAAAAAATAAAACTGTATGTTGTATTTGAGGGACCTATATTTTGATTTTCAGTAAAATTA
The DNA here is from genome assembly GCA_021229015.1 of Solen grandis. Lineage (NCBI taxonomy): Eukaryota > Metazoa > Mollusca > Bivalvia > Adapedonta > Solenidae > Solen > Solen grandis. The sequence goes on along the minus strand of CM037791.1, from coordinate 30,841,259 downwards.
TATTTGAGCGAAAATTTTCAGAGGCTACTGGTACCAGTTTTCCACATTTGACATAGTGCAGTGGTATGGAGCCATATTACATGCAAATGGGGTGCAAATATAGGACCCTAAAATGCCCATATTGGATCTTGGGGACTACCCATATGGGACCCAGGCCAAAACAGGTTGCACTTTCGACATGGGTCCCATGTGGGTAGCCCATATGGGGCCTATGTAGAATCTGGGCGGGTTGCCCATATGGGACCCTTGAGGGGCACATATTGGATCTTGGTGGGCCGCCCATATGGGACCCAGGCCAAAACAGATTGCACTTTCGACATGGGTCCCATGTGGGTACCCATATGGAACTCATATTGGATCTTGGTGGGCTGCCTATATGGGACTCTTGAGGGGCCCATATTGGATCTTGGTGGGCCGCCCATATGGGACCCAGGCCAAAACAGGTTGCACTTTCGACATATATATATATTGTTATCTGGGGTATACTTGGGTGTAAACTCGACGTGTGTCCCAATCGAGTTGAGCCACGTTCGTCTGTAATGCACCAAATTTATCCACACGAATAGAAAATGTGCCGAAATACATTCATACTGGGACACATGCAGTGTTCCGTTATGGAAAGTATGTGCGCGAGATTGGCCATGGTATACAGTATTATATATCGATCTAAATAAAAAGGAGTATAAATGGCTAGAAAACTTTAAACAGGGAAAACAAGCTTAAGAAGGTATGTATACCTTAAGTTATATGTACATGTATGTAAATAATTTCATGAACCGGTGACACATGATCTATATATCTATACATCTAAGAGATCAAGTATACAGGGCTTGATATCTGAACTGCGCCTTATCCTTCATTTTGTAAACAAAAGCCGCCATATTGGAACGCAAATGGTGTATTGTTGTCCATCACTGTTTCTGTTGGAAATACCTGATAACACGGCATATATGAACACGCATTATTATCACCCCCCCCCCCCCACACACACACACACAGCGTTCGAAAAGGTTGTTGCGCACACATTGTCTAAACGAAATCCGTTGAAAGGGATGCCATACAAGGACAGCTGCGTCTTATAACATTTGATTCTCAACTGCGTCTTACCATTTCGTAAATCGCTGAATAAAGGAATGTCAAATGCCTCGTTTTATCTATCTTTATCTTTACGTCCACATCGAGTTCGCTACAACTTTTTTTTTCAAAATGGATTTGCAATCTACATACTCCAAACTGAAGTATAAAAATAGGAGCGTGTTCATTTGTATACCGTATTACATGTAACAGGTATTTCCAACAATTACAGTGAATGATATCAATAACTGACTGATTTGGTTTCACTGATAAAAAAACAGTCTTTCATAATTTAGCATATTATGATATGTATCTGATTCTATCTGTAACACATTTATAATTCTGGTGATTTATTTACCAGGCAGATATGGGCGTATTCCGGGCATTAATTCTACGAGCATCATCACTCTTTGCGTTTCTGCTCGCCATTAAATGGATAGGAGAAAGTGGGATGAATACAAGCGCGCTTTCACTGTGTCTTCTCATGTCAGCGATCTTTTTGTTTCTTCTTGGATGCATAAACACTAACAAAAACAGTCCACTGAATAATTTCCTATTTACTTATAAAGAACATTTTAGTGCATTTTTTTTTGCTGTGTTATACGTGCAAGTCGGGCGTTTTGAAGAAGTTCATTATATTTTCCTTCGAGATAATGCACTTCCATTTGTGAATATCCAAGTAACGGCTGATTATCTCTTACAGGAAGTAACGACACTTTGTTTCTATATTTATTCCTATCTAAGACTACTTGGAATAAAACCTGAAAAAATAAAATGGTACGTTTTTTGCTTAACTGTTAAATCAATCGTGATCTTATTCATACTTGATCTTATATTTACATATGCAATACATTTAATGTTATTTGCAACAAAACTAGACATTTACCATGGAGTAGATAACATTTATCCACAAGGGCACTCGCAAGCCATAAATCTTGAAAGAGATCTATTTAGAGGAAATGTTTCAACAGTGGATGTATATTTATACGAAGACAACGGAAAAATACTTTTGCATTATTCCCATGGTACACCAAAATTACACGCACCTGGATCTGAACTTCCTTTTGTTTACCAGTCCATTGACAGATATGTTGGAGAAGACGTAGTACTTACGTGTTCGTTTAGGAGTAAGGTGTCGTCGTTATCAGTAAAATGGTTGCTTGACAACAAAATGTTGCAGTCAAGCAACCGTCACGATATTTTTGTCCAAAAAGACGATATTCATTCTGAAGGATCTGAATTCAACGTAAATGTATATGCTATGTTACGCATACGTCATCTGAAGAAATCTGACTTCGGAAGATATGATTGCATTAGTCAAACAACGACGTATACTTTTAACAAAAGTGTAAAACTAGTCCTTAAAGCTGTCGTGTCTGTCTTTTATTTAAATTTGATTCAAACACGGATTCACATTCTCCATCGTGTTGTCGGCAGTGTAATGCCCACACATGGATTTGTACAATGTCACACATTAGCTGCCGAAGACGACATCTCTGAAATAAATGCGCATTATACCATAAACAACGAACCGGTAGAAAGTGTATGTTCCACATAACAAGGAAACGTGTGTTCTCTAGGTACTGAGCTTTTCATACTATTAACAAAATTAGGAGCAGAAACTGAAAATGCGGGAAAGTATTACTGCTTGTGCAGCAACGGATATGGTATTCACAGAATTGTTTTACTTCGGCAAGTATTTTTACCTTCAAAAATGAGGTACAGAGTGATAGAAATTCAACTACCAGTTATTTTTATTGTTCTACCAGATGTTTCTACATCGATGTTCCGAGTATCTGATGATATGGATGCATATTCTGAAATTGAGAATATTGTGCACACTGAAAAGGATATCGATGTAATAGAAGAAAAGATAAAAGATAAATTAAAGCTATTGAGTTTAAAAGAAGAAAAAATACTATGGAAGGCTAATATCATTCAAACAATACTGTATATATTTGGTTTTTCTTTGCTCTATTCAGGAATACTATCGTTTGTTATAGCTTACAACGAAATATCTAACATGATTTTAAGATATATTTTTATACCAAATCAAATTGAAGGGCCACCAGCGATAGAGAGTATTACTTACGACATTTTCGTTTCGCACTCAATGGAAGAGTTGACATTTGTGACATAAAAGCTTGCAGCTTTTTTAGAAAACGATTGCAATGTAAAAGTTTGTATTCCGGAAAGAGATTTCCAGCCTGGAATGAATGTATTAACACTAACTGTTGAATGTATACAGAACAGCCGCCGGGTTATTATTGTGCTATCAGAGGAGTACGTCGGGGATCCTTACTGTGAGGAATTACATATTCAACGTATCATCATTCCGCTTATACTCGAGGGAAAGATACAAAGGAAGCAATTGTTGGTGATAAAATATGATGAAAAGTGTGAGGTTCCTCAGTTTCTGAAGTGGAACTTAGATGTGTCAGTACTGAACTGGACTGAGTATTTACACGATGACGTCAAGTTGAAATCAATTCAGAGATGGCTACAGACAGGGAAGCTACAGTAAAAAGTGCTCGGAATTTACTTAGTCTTGACAAATGTTGTTTTCAATCTGGATTGATAAAGACAGACATTACAAAAATCAGTGTGTCTGTATTTCGAGTGGTTTCAAGTGACCTGAAGACTTTCTGAGTGTTTATGTTTGTCAATAATGCGTTATAGTGACTATATACGTATTATACATGTACACATGTACATAAATAATTTCCTAATTGCTGTAATATATAGCTATGTATCGTTAAAATAAATTCTCTCTGAGCTCGTGTAATGCGATATGTATATTTCAGCGAATATCTTTTTTAAAACTTAATTTATTTTACATCAATTACGAAACAAGTTATCACAAGTTATATTAGTTATAATCTATTGATTTGGTGGCGGCGTATGTGGCCGATATTGTGGTAGGAAACCGAAGAGCTCGGAGAAAACTAACGTGTGGTGATGAGCAACCACTGTAAAAGGCGATGCGCGTTACCACTATGCAATTCAGGACAATATGATATATTATCTAATTAACATATACTCAACAAAAAAAGAAACCCGACACTTTTAGTTTTTAAATACTTTGCACATCTGCGAATTTATCCAAATTATGTATATTGCACAAACATGTACTATCGACACACTTTACACGTGCCTCGTTTCGTCGTCATGTTATCAGTTAAATGCAGCTAGGCGTTAAATTTTTGTTTTTGCACGTGGGGCTCGTGCACGTGGAACGGTAACCGATAGACAGTGTTACAAAGCACTATACATGTCACCAGTGATGACACAGTGAAATTCACATCTAAAGTTTTACAATGCCACGGATGTCAGAAGCCGAGAGAAATAGGGCAATTGGAATGCTCCAGGTCGGTGCTTCCGTTGTCAACGTTAGCAGAACCTTTAAATGCAGTCGCAACACAATTCATGAGCTTGTTAGACGTTTTATGCAAACAAGTGGTGTGTCCGATCATCCCAGGTCAGGTAGACCAAGGGCAAGTACCCGAAGGGATGATCGTGCCATTATCTCAATGCACTTACGTAACCGCTTCAGACCCGCGATGTTGACGGCACCTTTGTTTAACGTAAGTGCTCAAACTATTTGCAATAGGTTACGCACACAAAGGCGCCCAATTAGAGCCCGACGCCCATATACCTGTGGTATACTGACATTACGCCATCGTCAGGCCCGTATGGCATGAGCACGTGCCCACCGTCACTGGCGACGACGTGACTAGAACACTGTCCTGTTTTCGGACGAATCGCGATTCAATCTGAGTAATTCCGACGGCCGCACACGAGATTATCGCCGGCAAGGTGAACGGTTCGCGCCCGTCTGTGTTAGAGAACATGATCGTTTTGGGGGTGGTGGCTTAGCAGCAGCAAACGTTAACGTCATGCAATGGCCAGCAATGAGTCCGGATATGAATCCAATAGAGCATATCTGGGACGACCTTGGCAGAAACGTTCGCCAAAGACATGCTCCACAAAAAAGAGCTGACAAATGCATTGATTCATGAATGGAACAATCTTCCCAACGGACTTGTACAACGTTACGTCAATTCGATGCGACGACGCGTGGATACACTCATTAGAGCTAGAGGTGCTCACGTCCGATATTGATTTCAATACCAGAACACTTGCACATTATTAAATTTTGATCTAAAGGGTAAACATTCACCAGAAAAAAATGCTAATGCCATTACACCCAAACTGATAAATTCAATTTTGACCCCTATCATTGAAATTACGTAATTTGACCAACTTAAATTATGACTAATAAAACAAAAATGCATATCTGGTTTGGGAATGGATCATTTTAACATGCCTCAAAGGTGTTGTCATGCTGTATTGTCTATTTTCTGGAAAAAAAATGAATAAAACATACACTGCTAGGTTTCTTTTTTTGTTGAGTGTATATAGAAATGTAATACTGTAATGCTGAAGTATATTTATTAATTATCGTATATTTGTTTTGAATTAGACACGAGGGTTGGTTTCTAAATTTATGGACATGTGTTGTAATTTAGTACAACATGTGTCATTCTCTTTTTTGTATGGTAATGTCATCAACAATATATATTCATTAATTCGTATATCATTACAGCCAGGAAGGGCAAATGGTGTACTAAATACTGGCTGCCATAAGAACCCCATTCTCTATCTTCGTACTTAATGTATTGTAAATCCTCTTTGTTTTATGCAAAAGCATAAAAATATTATGTGATTTTTGTTATTATGTAATATTCTTAAAAATTGTTTATTGAAAACGTAACTATTGTTTTAATTTTGTGCTCAGTCCGTATATTTTATTGGAACATTGTAGAAGTTAACAGACGTGATTTGTTTTGAAAGCAATAAATGAACCGTATTGATGAAAGAAATGCAAAGATCCTCATTTAAACCAGATTTCAAAAAGTGACCCCCTGGCGGCAAACTTAAAATGACTTTTTAAAACAATAAAACTCATGAAATCGCTACCCATGACGAGAAGACTTATTTTTGCGGAATTTATACGTGATACGGCACGTACCTGCTTAAGGTATTAACACGGCATCCGCGAAGTACGTGTGCAAAATAAAAAGCATTTTCCCATGCAATGTGACACACAGTTGCCGATATTTCTTTCAGATATGTAAATGTATGAATCCAGTTTCTTTTGCCTACATGTACCTATAACTATATAAATCATTGGATGTGTATATAAATGATTAATCAAAAGTAAATAACTTATTGAGAGTGGTTATTTTTGTTCCTCAATTAAATACATTTAGAAACATAGTCATGTATTCAGTTTGTAGTTAGACACAACTAGACTATACAATATGCTTCTCGTATATTGATTTTTTATTCAATTTAATAGAATATTGAATATAATGACATCGTTTATCTGAATTTAGGTATGATTAGAGTTATTGATCTATTATACAAATCGTGTTTATTCTTTTCAATGCTGTTCAATCAGTAATCGCAGCCCGTTAAAGGGTATATGTAGAGCTAGTTAAACTGAACTCCGTCTGTTGTGTGTTTGATGAATACATTGATTCAAAATCTAATTATTTTCTAAGTATATGAACATGTGACAACGGTAGCACGACCTTGCAGCATTCACCACCAGTAATATGTAAACATGTATCTTTTAACAGCTTATTGTATAAAACTTGGTTAAGAGAGGTTTACCGCTTACCAATGGTTATCTTTTCACCATGTTGGTGATTAAACCATTTAGATAATCTCTTGTATCTCTTGTATCAAACAGCTTAACCACTGGGTTAGTTAATCATGATTTCAAGCAATGGTTAAATATTAACAACGGCTGCAGAAATGTATACAGTCGGATCTCGGTTTTTCGAAGTCATCGGGACTTCAAAGAAAGCATCTGTTTGAATAACCCATAGGCTAATGGTCAAATGTTACACTTAAATGTTTGTAGTCAGTGGTATGATGTGAAGATAGGTGTTTTAGTTTTTTAAGTCGTGCTTTAATTATGATAAATACTGTTTATAACTGTAAATGATGATTTATGTTCGTAAATTATAAAAGTAAATACGGTTTTTAACAAACAGCCGATCAGCATGTGACAGGCAGGTTCGGATAAGATGTGTGAAGAGGTTAGGTTCGGATAATGGGTAGGCTTCGGATAACGCATGTTAAGATAACTGAGATCAAACTGTATATCATTTATCTCCTGTTTACCTATCGCTTCGCAGTTTTGCTTTGATTTATAAGTGAATGTATTACAGAGACATCAGACGCTTTGATAACAATGGCAATAGTAATCAGATAGGAGAGGAATTCCATTATTTATTTATTTATTTATTTATTTGCATTTTAAACAGGAAA
>CM037791.1:30783743-30833743 GCA_021229015.1 Solen grandis | reverse complement strand
AAACACACAACAATTTCCTTCTTTTATCTTATCATTTACTGTTATGATTGGTATACAACTTTACAGGAAGCAAAAGTTAGCAAAATTAAAATCGTGTAAGGACAAGCAAACTTTGTATAAGAATGAGTAAGATTTTTCATCTACTTATCCTACAGGAGGAGAGACCTAAACAAATTTTTTATACCCCTGATCATCAAAAGGCATCCTTAAAGCAGTAATAAATTGAAATGATGAACCGAAAGTTGAAGGGTTTTTAAATTAGACTTGTTTAAAGTACAAACTGTACTTTAATTCCAGTTTTGTCACTCGGATAGCCTTAAATATTAATTAAAACTCAAATGTTCTAAACTCATATTTTAATACCGTAATCTTTTCTTAAAAATATTTCTTCATAATTATAATACAGGAACATAATTTGATACCAATATTGCAGAACTAAAAAAAACAAACATATTTTTTAATTACATGATAATTATGATTGTCAAAATTGAGGGATAACAAGAAATCATTAATTTCATTGATAATGTCCTTAAGGGAATTCTGTGGGTGCCTTGTAAATTCATAGATTTCGTGTTATAGAAAACAGGAGGTCTGTTATAATATATAAAAAACAAAAAAAAACAGATTTCATGGGGGTTAATATTAGTGGATAATCCCCTCTACAAAATGGACAAAAATTAGTGTCCCACAAAAATTGATGATTTCACTGTACCGTTGAATCAAAAATGCTAAAAAGTTTTTTGTCTAGTAAACAAGATATAAAAAAGAACTGATTTTTATCCCCTCGTGTCCATTTTTCTGCTTGATAAAATATTTATTGGAGAACTAATGCAGAGATTGTCGACAAGAGGACTTGGTTGTCTAGAAATGTCGCATTCCTATGAATATTTACCATCACTGATTTCTCATTCCTGTCGTTTTAGCGATCAGGAAATAGAAATTTATTGCCGTCTGTCAAGATTCAGCCCCTCTTGATCACTGCTGTATAGGTCGCAATGTCCAAGTCTGGTATTTATTAATTCGGAGAAACAGTGCCGGGTCTGTAAATTGCAAGTGGTTGCTAGGGCAATGTAATTGTGTAACGGTGAGAGAGATGATCTGTCGCTGATCTGTGGGGGCAGTACTTGTTTGGAGATTCTCCATAAGACCAGGGGCCTCAGAGATTTTCCATACAGAGAAAAAAATAAAGTTATAAGTTGTTAGGATGGGATTGTCTGACAGATATACCAGAACCAAACAAAACATATATGTACTTTTTGGGAATGAAAGCACCATTTTCTTGTGTTTGGGAAAAAGCAGAAACTGGGGTGCAAATATATATATATAGAGAGAGAGAGAGAGAGAGAGCAATTGGGGGAAACTGCAGGAATTTTAGGAAATTTTCAGAGAGGGAGATGCTTTTGAATGGCCCCTGATAAAGAAGAAAAAACAAAAAACAATGTTGTTGGTGACCTGACCAGTGGTAAATTATGGTTGAAGCAGGAATCAGCCCGATTGATGTCATCAAGATGCATGGTTTCCAAGACATATATATACATATATAAATACTTTTTATTATGTTTTCCAGTGAAAAGATAGAGAAATATTCCAGGATGATAAATTCAGTCATACACTAATGGAGATAAGATGGTATCATTTTTTAATTGTCATAGCCTATTTTACACCGTGATATGTATAAATGACCACCTGTACATGTATGAATTAAGCAACGGTTCGAATTTAAGATCGCATAGTTGCTAAGTACAAGTTGAAATTATAAATGCGAGTTAATTTTTTTTTTTGGGTGGAAATAAGTATAATGTTGAGTTAAAGAACTATGATCCAAAGCCTGCAGTTACAAGATGGTGGATGTCTGGAGAGAGACAGAAAGACTTACCACCCTACCATATGGGGCCCGAAACTAAAATTAGATGCTCAGTTTGTTTTCACTGTATGCTATGGTTTATAGTTTTGCACTATGTTGTTAAAATTGATATTTGACTTTTTTAAAACTTTGAAATTGCGAGTTGATTTTTCATTTAGGAAGTAAAAATACTTTCTACTTGCTAAAAATAGCAGGTGCAAAATCTGGCTAAATTCAAACCCTGATTCTATATTAAGCAACAACCTGTATTAAGTGACCACCTGTTATAAGCAACAATTAACACCTATTTTAAGTGACTACCTATATAAAGCAACCACCTGTATTAAGTGACCACCAGTTACAAGCAACAGTTAACATCTGTTTTAAGTGATCACCTGTATGAGACAACAGCCTGTATTAAGTGACCACCTGTTACAAGCAACAGCAAACACCTGTTTCAAGTGATCACCTGTATGAAGCAACCACCTGTAATGATTGACCACCTGTTACAAGCAACAATAAACACCTGTTTTAAGTGACAATCTGTAAAAAGCAACCACCTGTATTAAATGACCACTTGTTACAAGCAACAGTTAACATCTGTTTTAAGTGATCACCTGTATGAGACAACAGCCTGTATTAAGTGACCACCTGTTACAAGCAACAGCAAACACCTGTTTTAAGTAAAGCAACCACCTGTATTAAAAAAAATTTAATACAAGCAACAGTAACACCTGTTTTAAGTGATAACCTGTATGAAACAACAACCTGTATTAAGTTACCACCTGTTACAGCAACAGTAAACACCTGTTTTTAATGATTACCTGTATGAAGCAACCAATTGCATTAAGTTACCACCTGTTATATACAACCACCAGCATTTTGCAGGCACCTGTATTTAAAAAACCAATGAGCCAACCTGTCAAAATATTCAAAGACTGGCTTTATATCACAAACTCTTCTTTGCTGCCAATTCTTTTAAAAGTGGTAACCTTTTCCTATTCCCTTGACTGATCACTGAAGATTGCATTTGAAACTTTTGATACCTGACATGTAAATATTTATAACTGGAGGAATATTGATGACTACATGATTTTAACCCTTTCCCTCATATAGACTCATTTTGACGCCCTCAGTAGGTACCACATAAAGCCTGATCTGCAGAAAACCACAGTTAAACCTTACCAAATTTAATTATAAAATCCTCATTTCCAGACCACTGAGGAGCAGCGAACAGCATAAAACCAGATCAGCCTGCGAGTTACTCGCAGGCTGATCTGGTTTTATGGTGTTCGCATAGGTCTTTTCATGGTGTCCTCTATGAGGGAAAGGGTTAAAATGGTATATGAAGCAATAGATTTTTCTATGCCATGCAAACTGTGTAGAAACTGAGGCTGATTATTGTACAAGCAATTCTTAGTGCTAAGTAATACTTAAATACTTAAGAGCTAATGTCATTATTCTTGTTTCTCTTTTAAAAATAACTGAATAATTCATTTTGTTGGTTTTAAAGGTAATAATTGATTTCAGCTTATGTCATTTACTTGAATATTTTATAAAACAGGAATGGTGGAATGTGTATCTACCCAGTTTAAGAATTTAAGTATTACTTAGTGCTAAGTATCGTTGGTGGAATTTGAGCCAGAACACCCTCACAGGAGCTGTCTGATCTGGGTTTGCTCTGTTTGCCCTTGCATCAAAAGGAGTCTTTATGGTATAAAGTGTTAATTAATACATACTTGATGATGAAGCTTTTCTTTATTGATATAAAAGAGCTTCAGGTACTTTAGGGTACTGGGTAATGAAGGACAGATAGTCTAGTCTGGTAATTAGTGGCCCAAATCTTATCTGATAATCTGTTTATTTATGTCGCTATTTATTTTACCCCAGGACACTGACAAGATTTCAAGGTTTCAGCACTGATATATCCACTGTGTTTTAGAAATCTTTCAGCCTGTTGCCTGGTGAGGTCACATGATATGTATATTATGCCCTGAAAATTGCTGTTGTCATAAATCATTAGGAACTGATGAGTTCATCACTGCAACAAAACCTTCATATTATAAGCAAAAACAGATAGAATGTGTATAGCCATAACTTAATTAACTCTATCAAAGGATGTACTTTAATTGCATTATAATTGTGTGATTGTATGATTTTAAGCATGTGTTACACGGCCAAATATGCAAATGAGCTGTATGACTCCTAAATATGGTTTGACTAATTTTTATCCCCTGCTACACAGTGAATGCAATCAAAGGGCTTAATGCAATGAAAGACTGTTTGCAGGATTTACATGAACTAGCTATAAATCTACTTAAAGTATTTAAGTAGGAATGAACTCTTTAGAGGCAAAGGTTATAAATATGGATGACATTGAGCCTGACATACTGGAGGTTTTTGCTTCAGGGTGAGGCTGGAATGCAGCGAGGTCTTGGCCATAACATGATTTCTGGCAGACTATACACACTATTTGAATTCATTATATTGTAATGGTTCTAATCAGCAGAAAACTAGTGGGTGCTCATATACTTAGAGGATAGTCTTATAGTCAGGCCGCCCCCCAAAATAGTTCCGTTTCTGCTCTCCAGCAAAAAAAGAGGGTCGGTAGGTCTGGATTTTTTTTTTTACATGAAATGAAAAGTAAAAAAGGGGGGAAAGATTTTTTTTAAAGGCGGAAAGGTAAAAAAAACTTTATGGTTGGTCGTAAAAAAAAGAGGGTCGGTCGGTTGGGCGACCAGAAACGGAACTTTTTTTTTTTTGCCTCATGCATGTGGATATATTGATATGCACAAGTTTAAAGAGTAAAACAACTACAGTGTACGAAATAAGATGATAACTTGTGCTGTCCTGCACATATAATTATAAATTATATGATTATATGTTGCGACCAAATGCAACTGCATTGCAAGTCACATGCTAGCATTTACGACCTGTGAGACTGATTTGAGAGTGAGTTGAGACTTATGCGAGACAGTTTCGGCCAATTGTGTGACTTTATTGTGTTTTTCACCAGTCACACAACTTTTACAAGTGTTGAAACACTTGCAGCAGTTTATGCACTAATTGAGAGTGATGGAAACAAAGAGATATGACTTTTTAGCGCATTTATATAAGCTTGCAACCCCCGTGCAAGTCAGTGAGAGAGATGCTGAGCACATGTCATTCTTTGGTAGCAAATTGGTTGCAGTCCTGATGTAAACTGGGTGTTAGCAATTAAATTGCCAGATTTGCCCATTTGAGCGCATAAAATCTTATATACTATTACATATTTTGAAATAAAAAATTAGTCATACTTTTTAGTTCTAGAAAAAGCACATAAGAATGTTCTATTTATGTCACAGATATGTACACAGTAAAACCTGGTTTAAGCAGCCAGACAAGGGATGTGGATATTTTGGTTGTTTGGCTTCATCCCAGAGACGTCTGGCACCTGATCAACTGGACTCACTGACCACTTAAAGCAGAGTAATCTTACGGTTGGGAATGACATTTCTTAGATGTTGGGTGCCTAAATCAGTTGACTGTTTACATAAGTTTTAAAATATAGTGAATTTTGTCCATGGGATCTCAGACAGACCGTTAAAGGCAGGGAGACTGCTGATACCAGGGCTTGCTTAAAGCAGGAATGTAAACGTGGGATATAGTAAATCACCTGGCCGTCACTCTTGCATGCTTTCTCTATACACAAAATCATTAATGGTGGACGGAATACCGTAATGGTGGACGGAATACCTTAATGGTGGACGGAATACCTTAATGGTGGATGGAATATCATAATGGTGGACGGAATACCTTAATGGTGGACGGAATACTTAATGGTGGACGGAATATCTTAATGGTGGACGGAATACCGTAATGGTGGACGGAATACCGTAATGGTGGACGGAATACCTTAATGGTGGACGGAATACCTTAATGGTGGACGGAATACCTTAATGGTAGATGGAATACCTTAATGGTGGTACATCAGGAAATAGTATCACACAGACATCGTCAGTTTTTGTGAGTTACACAATACTGGTGCATAATTTGTAAGGCCTCTCATGATCGTTTTCAAGTAATTATTGCTCTTTATTTGGCAAGCGGTAATAAAATTTGTTTGGCAATAGTATTTGTCCAGTATAGAAAATTATTTTATATTCAGATCCAGCATATTGTTAGATATATCGTTAGAAAATATCTTTTTGTAGAGGGGCACTTGAGAAGAAACATGTCCCAGTTAGTGTTGTATAATGTAAGTCTATAATGTTGCTCACAGTTTGTACAGCATTAGGGAAGAGATCGCGTGATTTCTGTCGAAATTGCTCAATAAGATAAGCCTTGCTGCAGCGATGTCATCTTGAATACCAAGTGATTGGATCAATACTCCTTGTTAAGGACTGGCTGTGACATGTCAGCTTGGGGAATATCAGAATATCAGTTATGTGTGTCAACATCTATCTTATCAAAATGGGGCCTCTGTGGCTGAGTGGCTATACAATCATCAAACCTCTCACAGTTGTGGGTTTGAGTCTCGGTCTGGTCACTTGTTGTTGTTTTTTTATGCCCTTCAGTTGGCTTGTGGTAGCTCGATGATCCCCCCAGGATGCTCCTAGTCCATTTGAGTTCTTCCTCCGCCTGTGTTCAGCTGGGCATTGCTATGCAACTGAAGTACTGTCAGGTAATCCATCCATCATTAAATTATAATCATGGTCCTTCAAATGCTTGCAGATGCAAGCATCCATTGACTTGGAGTTATATATATGCTATGTTGCCCAAAGTCTATAAATTTACCATACAATACTCAAATCATTTGATAGACCATGATCACAATTTAATCATGGATGTATTACCTTAAAACTCAAAATGATCAAAATGTGTGATTCCAATTATGTACTCCTTGTTTGTTGTGAATTTGCTGTTATGTCTTGTTCAGTTTTATCTTCAAACAAAATTGCGTTATCTAATATCAGAGGTCAGAATTTGCTATAACTTAATTGAAATGTAAAACTTAGTACATAGATGGTGTGATCACTTACCATATTTGTTGAATAAAACTTGTAACTTTCAAAACTCTAGCTGCAATTGCAATCATGAGAGGAGGACTGAGGCCAAAATTTATCTTCTAAATGATATCTTAAGTAGCCAGAATTGTTGATGATGGTGATCCTTCCAAAACTGAAGCTCACCGAGGGAGAAGAAATGTGCTGGTCGTAAACCCCATGTTGTTTGGAAGGTGCTATATAGATTATGACCCATATTTGTGCAGCCACTTGATCTAGAAGATTGTATTTGGTATTCATATAAAGGATAGGATTAGGGTCTACTTGTGACCGTGTAGTTCTAGTGATAAAAAAGAGAATTATATGTTGTTGTTGTTGTTTTTCAGAAACCTTCACCATTCAGCAGGCTATTGACAACATTGGGTTTGGCAGGTTCCAGGTCAAGTTGTCAATACTGACAGGAGTAGCATGGGTAAGTGGTAATGTGTTCTAGATCTATATAGATAGTAGTAATAGGATAGTACCTTGATCTCATAAAGTATTGGTCACAGAATTAAGAAATCATCGTCTTAAATATTTTTTGACAGAATTTATTCACAAACATAATTATACATGGGCCTAGCTGGGCTTAAATCTATGTGCAGGCATGGACTCGGGTGGTCTAGTAGCATGCTTTCCCTGCCCAGGATTTTTAGCTCACCAGAGCACAACATGCTCAAGGTTAGCTATTGGGATCACCCTCCGTCGTTGTCCGTTGTCAACATTTTAAATGCTTTAAACACCTCCTCATCTTTAGACATCTCTGAAACCGCTAGGTAGAAATTGATGAAACTTGGCATGAATGATCCTTGGGAGAGCCTTCACAAAAAATGCTAAAATAAACCAGTGAATACCTGTACGTAATTATGTAAACAAAACCTTTATTTTTACATACTAAACTGTGACCTAGACCTTTGTCAGTCACATCAGGTCCAGTTCTGTCCAGTCCCATCATGTCACATCAGGTCAGTTCTGTCCAGTCCCATCATGTCACATCAGGTCCAGTTCTGTCCAGTCCCATCATGTCACATCAGGTCCAGTTCTGTCCAGTCCCATCATGTCACATCAGGTCCAGTTCTGTCCAGTCCCATCATGTCACATCAGGTCCAGTTCTGTCCAGTCCCATCATGTCACATCAGGTCCAGTTCTGTCCAGTCCCATCATGTCACATCAGGTCCAGTTCTGTCCAGTCCCATCATGTCACATCAGGTCCAGTTCTGTCCAGTCCCATCATGTCACATCAGGTCCAGTTCAGTCCAGTCCCATCATGTCACATCAGGTTCAGTTCTGTCCAGTCCCATCATGTCACATCAGGTCCAGTTCTGTCCAGTCCCATCATGTCACATCAGGTCCAGTTCTGTCCAGTCCCATCATGTCACATCAGGTTCAGTTCTGTCCAGTCCCATCATGTCACATCAGGTCCAGTTCTACTCCAGTCCCATCATGTCACATCAGGTTCAGTTCTGTCCAGTCCCATCATGTCACATCAGGTCCAGTTCTACTCACATTACATGAAGGTGCTCTGTGGGATGTATTAATCATCTTTAGTTGTAGTTGTTTATTAGCTTACCTGAGCACAACATGCTCAAGGTGAGTTATTGTGACCGATGAATGTCCGGCATCAGTCGTCAACATTTAACTTAAAACGACATCTCCTCCTAAACCACTGGGCCAATTTTAAAGAAAATTCACAGGAATGCAGTGTTGTCAAGATTGCCGATCATAATTATTGGTTAAAATCGCTTTTGGATCGGTTAGTTTTCCCATTGATGTGCCGAATTTTTGACTCACTTTTTATATTTTGAACGGATTAAACAGACAGATACTTGTTTACCACAACACCGGCGAATTCCTTCAAGCGCCTGTATCATCTTCAGTGATTGGACATAATCATTTTTTCGACCAATCAGGTTACGCGTTTTACTGGAACACGCTTTGGCAGCATGGCTGAACCAAAATAGGACTCAACAGCAGTTGCTAAATTTTGGGTTCACATGTGGTAAGGCAATATTTCCAGCCTTAGCAGTTGTTGGGGCTGTTAAATGCAGATTTTGTGTTGTTATTCTCCTCGATCTGAATTATTACACAGCGATTTATGCGATCAGTAATGTATCACAACTGGTAAGACGATTGTCAATGACGCCGTTAAATGATCGCTTGCACTTGTAACTCGTATTATCAAGACAGTTTCTGGAAAATCTGAATTTCAAACAATTTTATTTTGCCTTTTATCATCTAAGGAACAAACATACATTCTGGTGATTCACTCACATCCTGCAAAACTCTGTGACCATATAAATGATTCAGGTTCAGAAATGAAAATTAGTCTTACTTTAAGAAACGCCAGATGTCACTTCAATCATCTTTCTTTTTTTTTTCCCCGTGCAAAAGATGCACTCAAACCATATTACTTAGAAGTAAGCTAGCCAAGAAGTCCTTAGTACTTCTTCAGTCAGTACCTCCTGCATCAAAATTTGTTGAAATTCAGACAGAGCCTGTCATCGTTGTTGATCAGGAGACACTGAGAGAGGAGGTAGGTGCAGCATTGAAGGCCTTTGACCTTGATAATGTCAGCGATGATGGGATGGCTTCTGATTCTGACTTTTCAGATTCTGAATTTGAAGGTGTTGATCAGTATTTCAAGTCTTAAGGTGGTTGTAATGTATAAGAGAGCACCCCGACATGAACATTGTCGTCTTATAAATAGAATGACAACAATATTTTAAGCTTTCTATATTGAATATTCAGTACAGAACCTTTCAGTTCTATGTGTAAAAACTCCTTTATTCATTTTTTTCTCAGATTTCATACTTATCATGTGTGTAATATACTTAATCTAGGTTATCCAAGTGTTAGACATACATAAACATTGTCTTGTGCAAAATAGTACTTAAAGCAGCCATTTCTCTTGTTTTGACCAATTCTGCTTTCACCTTAAAAATGGGATTTCCATATTTTTAAACATGAAACTTAAGTGTTTAACACTCATACAAGGTTGGCATATTCCACATATGATAAACCTTACCAATACTATTTTGAATAAAGAAGTGTTTTTTCTGCAATATAAAAAGATGTGATAAATGAATGCAGAAGCAAGGAAATATTTTTCTGCAGAATGTCTGTACTAACTCTTTTAAGAAAGTGAGATGTATGAAACCTGTGGCTACATTGTTTAAGTTTACAAAAGATAATAATATTTGTTTCAAAAGATATAACTTTCATCTTTTTGTTAAGTCTTGATGACACTCGAGTCTTGTAAGTGAGCCAAAATAAATAAAAATTTAAACATGGATTTATTTTGTTTTGTTTGTTTAAAAAATACAATACCCAAAGTGACATCACAAATCAATGGAATGTTTTAACTTAACAAAATTTGCCACTTTGTTTATTTCTTTTTACATCTTTTAGGCAAGCAAAATAGAGAACTACTTGGCTTCTGGGTAGGTCTGAAAATGCTAAAATTTATTTTCGGCCGGGGGCCTTCATGCAATACTTCAGTACTCTCTGCCAGTACTAACGGTAATGTTAAAGGGACCCCCACCCCACATGTATTCTCCCAAATATACGGTCTAGTTCCTGGAATCCTTCCATCTGAACTTGAATGTAAAACTGTGCGGCATGTTCCAGATGGCCGACGCCATGGAAATGATGATCTTGTCAATCCTGTCCCCAGCCTTGCACTGTGACTGGCAGATCAATGAGTGGAAACAGGCTCTCATCACCACGGTAACAGCCTCAAATCCCATTCCTATTTTCTTCCTATCCTACTGTTGACTCTAGTCCCATCTTATCTGTCTTACTTTTCTTCTTTTTTTTCTTTCCATCTCCTGCCCCACTCCTCTCCTTATTGTCTGCTATCTGTCTCAGCGCTCCCTGTTGCCATGAGGTTAGAGTATCTGCTTAGAATCTGGAGGTCTTGGGTTCGATCCCAGATCAAAACATAGCTGAAATGGAGATTTTATAGATAGCCAGCAAGGGTTCTAATTATTCAGTATGCTAAGTTTTGCTAAGGTTTGACACCACTCAGCCCCACACTGCTGTGGATTAGACACTACTCAGCCCCACACTTCTGTAGGTTTAAATCCTGACATTTTTCATGAGAGGAAGCCCAGCTGGCTTCTGGTTCGTGGGTTGTTTTATTTGGGACACGTCTGTGCACTTTGGTTCTTTCTCTATCTGTAATTAGCTGGGCATTATTTAATGTCACAGCAACAGTAAAGTACAACACAACAACAAGAAACACACATTTCTTAGGTACTTACCTCATAACCCTTAACCTCATGAATATTCATATACAAATCTTGATTATTAATTGACTGGACTTAAAATTGTATTTGAAATAATGAATTTTTCTTTGACATGCAGTCTGTGAAGGAAGCTACAATTTTGTAAGAGCAAACAGAAGAGACCTTGAGCTGTCTGATCTGGGTCTGCTGTATTTGCAGATTTGTCTAAATTATTCAATATAAAGTAAAAACTTAATTTATCAAGGAGTAAAATTTAATTCCTTAATACATGGCATCAAACGGAAAAAACAACAACAAAAACAGGACCCACACACCATAAGGTCTAAAATATGGCCATAATAATCAGAAAATGATTGCTAGCCATTACAATAAAAGAAAAAAAAAAGAAAGAAGGGTAAAAGAGGATTAAGCCTGTCTGAACCTCGAAACAGCAGATAGCTTGGAGAGCAGCAGATGGAAAATGTCCGGGTAAATGGAAGACAGAACTTATAAATTAATGATGCTGTTCATCATCATCATCATGATTTTGACTGTTAAAAATGTTAGAATCTTAAGTCTTAGTGTAGAATGTAGACAGGAGTTTTATCTGGCCAGGACAAAGTTCACGGAAAGTTATTGGGTTGGGGTATGTCTGGTCCGTGGGCGACGTCAAACTTTAGTTTCTGCACGACAACTCCCGAACAGGTGAACAGATTTAAATAATTTTTGGTACACATGTTTATCTCAATAAAATGAAGGGCAAGATTGATTTTGGGCAAAATCTATAAATTTCTGACACAGTTATGGCCCCTTTTTGACTTGGAATTTGCAAAATACATATTGTCTGCGTGATAACTCTGAAACAGGTTGACAGATTGAAAAAAAAATTTGTACACATGTTAATCATAATAAAGTGAAGGTCAAGATTGATTTTTGGCAAAATCCATATGTTTTAAAGAAGGTCATGTTCAAATTTGAGAAAATTCCATAAATTTTTGACACAGTTATGGCCCCTTTTCAATTTAGAATTTGCAAAAAACACCTTGTTTGCGCTAGATTGTGGAAATAATATTTTCTAAATATCAAATTTTTTACCTTGTGACTTTGGATCATTATAGATGTGAAAATAAGATGTATAAGATTGAAAACTTATGGTTTGTCCAGTTTCTTCAATTTTATAGTATGTGTTTACATGCATATGCATAAACACACACAAGTTGTCCAACATTTAGAATGATTTGACAGTCGAGACAAAATAGTCCACTTGGAAAATTAACTTTAAAACTGTAGGAAAAGAAGAAACTGAAAGGAGTATTAGTTGTTTTTATTTCAGTGACTTTTTAGCTCCCTGGGAAAGTGGTCTGCTCAGTGAGCTTTGTTTTCTTCTAACAACTTCTTGTTCTACATATTTGTGAAAAGGGAAACTAGTCTCAAAGTGGGAAAAAATAATTATTTCACCTACTGGTAAAAGGGAACTTTTAAGAAGCAGAAGAGCAACTTAATAAGTGTAACCTATTGTTGTTAACAGAGACATTTTCTTTCATAAACACAATTAACAATTAAATAATTTAATAACAAACTAAACAAACCACATTTTGAGGGTTGACAAGGAAACTATTCTGAATGCATAATTATTAATTATAGAAATATAAAAAAGAACCGTTTTGAGGTCAGCCCTCGATTTGAAGAATTTTTTTTGAGGGGGGGGGGAGGTAGAATTGGGAATAATACTTACTTATAATGGGAAATGGGACCAATATTGGCCCCTTTGAATGGGGCAGAAAAAAACCCAGATAGTCTGAGGAGATGGATGGATTGAGGCCAGTGTTGAGTGTGATTTTTGTTACAGATGGTGTTTGCCGGCATGATGTGCAGTTCCAGTATCTGGGGCAGTATATGTGACAAGTACGGGAGACGCTCCGTAAGTCTCGTGTTTATTTTGATATCTGGTAGAGTCAAAATTAATTTTGTAGTTAAGTTCCTGGTTTTCTTTTTGTACCATTTATAATTGTAGAAATTACAGTCTCCTGTATACTGGAATTGTTTGGATTACTTTGTCTTACTTTCTTCATTTAAAAATGGACAAGTTAGCAGTATAACAGATACCCATATAAAATAAAATTATGTGAATTTTTCTGTTAGTTTATAGTTTTGAATTAGTGCTGATATATGTTGTACAGTGCAGATCTTTTATATGAGGGCTAATGTTGTCAGACGCAAAAGCACCAGTGGCTATTGCTGTGAAACTTTGAACACTTATTCACCATCATAATTTATCTTAGGGCTGCAAAAACCATGACTCTATCTTTGCTTTTTTTCCAAAATATGGCCCTTTTACGCATAAAAAAATATTGATAGATAACACTAGATTTTGGTCTTCTCTTTCCAGGAGCTTATTCTGTGTTCGGTGTTCACTTGCTACTTTGGCATTTTAAGTGCATTTGCACCCAACTTTATCTGGTTGCTGATTCTCCGAGGCCTTGTCGGGTTTGGAATAGGTGGCGCTCCTCAGTCGTAAGTCGTCCTTATTTACTCCAGCTGGAATGGTCCTAGTTGCCTTATAGTTAGAGTACCCGCCCCTGAATCGAGAGGTTGTTGATTCGATCTTAAGCTGTGACATGTTACAGTTGTGAAAATGATTCTGGTATAGATCCCTTGCTTGGTGCTCTGCATAAAAAGGTAGTTCCAGGACTGGTTTGCCCATTGGCTGGATAATGTGACTGGGTGTGGTATCCATATCCTTTGTGCACCGGGTCAATTTTTACAGCAAATGCCTGTAGGGTATCGAAACGGGTAAAAAAATTTTTGCCTCAGAAACAGGCCAATCTTTACAGCAATTCCCTCAACCTTTTGCAAACTTGGTTTCAAACTGGATGCAACATTCGGTTTGGAAAAATTTTTGGAAGAACAAAATTAAACGAGCCAAATACATTTTTTTTCGTTGTTTCTGTTTTTCAGCACTGAACTTCTTAACCTTAATTTGTGGACACAATTGAACTACTGAAGTGTATGAAAACGTATGTAAAGACTGTAATGCACCATACAGGACACTTTTAAGAGTGTTAAACATTTTGGTATAGCATAATATAATTGTTTAAAATATGTTTTTTAACATTTTAGTTTAAATAGTTTATTCTAATAACTATTTATTGTAAACCACAGAAATCATAAAAATAAAGATTTAAACTCGCTAAAAGTGATTTTATTCAGTTTAGAAGTTTCAGGTAATTTGAATTTTCAAGATATGTAAATGTATGTTTTTAATGATCCTATATCTCCAGAAAATTGAAACTTCAAATAAACAAATGAAAACGCTTATATAACCCGAATCTCAACTTTAATTTTAAGTCATTTTAATAAACTATTAAATTTAATTCATCTTTTTTGCATATTTTGCTTAAATATTTTCAGGGTTCCTTTGCTTAACTGGGGTCAGGTTTTGAGGAGAGAAAAAAAAAACTTATTAAACACAGGCATACTCTGTAAAGATTGGCCCATTTCTAGGGCAACAATTTTTTTACTCGTTTCACTAAGTTACAGATGCCCAAAGGATATGTGATTATGTATAATGTGCTATGCTACAGTGTGGTAGCAATGACTGAAAACTGTTAGCTGTATGAAAAAAAATTGATAAAAACAGGCACACATATGTCTTGCCCGCAAGAGGACATTGAATTTGGATATTGGGTATTGTCATTTCGCAATCTGTTACAATATGTTTGGTTGTAAACAATGCAACAGAAAAATTTAAGGTCCATTGTGAGGTCATGTGTCTTTGTTTTCATGTTATAATGGAATGTGTAGTAATAGGTCTACATCGTATCTGAGAAACCTTCTCAGCATCTGATGAAATTGAATAACCAGCTGAGCGGAGCCTGTAGGAAGTGTCCTTATTTCAGGGTGACCTGTACTCTGAGTTTTTGCCAACCGCATCCAGGGCGACCTGTGTGATCCTAGTCGAGGTTAGTGGACCTTCCATCCATCTGTCCGTCCATCTGTCTGTCTGATGGTGTGACTTAATGACTGTCTATTTCTTGGTATGTCTATCACTGTCTCTCAGCTGTTTCTTGGACTGTTGCTATTTCTTTGATTTTGTTTGTCTGAAGTCTGTTACTCAATTGCTTTGTCTGTCAAGGCACATATATTTATGAATCTTTGTGGCAAAGAGGCTTGACTGGCTCCAAGCCCATAACCAGGAGGTACATTATGGGTTTGATCCCAGCCTAACATACCAAGGTCATCAACAATGTCACAGGCTATCTCCCCTGCTTGGCATAGTAGTGTAGTTCCAGAACTGGTTGGACTGGTGTCAGGATAATGTGACTGGGTGTGGTATCATGCCATTTGTCTACAATGTTATATCGCAGTGTGGCAGCACTTTATCTGTCTCATGTAGACAGAAGTCCCCAAATGACTGAAATATTGTCCATGGGACGTCAAACCCAAGCAAGCAGACTTTCATTTTGTCATGTAATGTTTTTGGATCTATAAGTATATGTAATTAATTTGAAAATAATAAGTTAACATTAAACTGAAATTGAATTACACATTAAACATGCCTGAACTATATATATATATATAAGATACAGTTAACTTGCTAATAAATTAATTGTAAATTACTTTACTATTGTATAGCTATTGTAACAGTTGCCTGATAACAGCTTCAATAGCTATCCTCAAATTAAAGTTTATATTCTGCTAAACAATTCATATAAACAGTAAAAAAAAAAAGAATTGCAAGAAAACAAATCAGTTATGTGATTTTGAGGTATGGAAAGAAACATCTGTACCTTGGGCACCAGCTTATCAAAAGGAAACTTGGCAGGGTCTCATTTTTGCCAAAGTGAGGAAAGGTGCCTGAGGTATGGAAAGAAACATCTGTACCTTGGGAACCAGCTTATCAGAGGGAAACTTGGCAGGGCCTCTTTTTTGCCAGAGTGAGGTAAGGGGCCTGAGGTATGGAAAGAAACATCTGTACCTTGGGCACCAGCTTATCAGAGGAAAACTTGGCAGGGCCTCATTTTTGCCAAAGTGAGGTAAGTTGCCTGAGGTATGGAAAGAAACATCTGTACCTTGGGAACCAGCTTATCAGAGGGAAACTAGGCAGGTGAGGTAAGGAATATCTATCCATACATCAAACACATGATTGATTTTCAGTCCTAGGTATGCTTATTTGTGTCTATAACCACACATGAAGGCCATTTATATTGCAGATATTCTGGGCAGTGGGTGCCATGTTCGAGGTACTGTTGGCCCTAGCCGTGATGCCCACCCTGGGCTGGCGCTGGTTGCTGGGACTGTCTGCCATACCTCTCCTTATCTTCTCTTGTTGCTGTGCAGTAAGTGATATTTTACCACTTGTATCTGGTTCTAATACCAACAACACCTCTAAGTGTATGTTATACTGACAGTCGTGAAAATGGGACTCATTGCAATATTTTTGTTAGTCCCCTTGGGTGTTTACACTGGAGAGGACTATAGGTTTGCTGTTCGTCTGTCTGTCTGTCTGTCTGTCTGTCTGTCTGTCCGGAAATCTGGATCACCCGATAACTTAAAAACCATTTAAGATAATATTTTGAAAATTGGTTTAAGAATAGATGGCAGTATGGAGATTCTGCACGTCACTTAGTTGTTTTTTTCCTCGGACCAAAATTTTGGTTGCTATGGTAATGGAGAAATTATGCACCACACTGGTAGGGGACTCATGTGTTGCATGCAACACCATTTACTTTTTTAAAAAAGATTTATAACAAAATGAACAAGAAAACTTCTGATGCAAGTGTCAAATAATCATACCGAAGGACTATTGTGTTGACGTGGTTCTCCGTCATTGTGGGAAAATGATTTAATATCCGTGTCGCTGCTCTACTGGACCTTGCTAATACAATGGGAACCAGTATGTAAAAAGACTGCAGTTTGAGATGGTCCCTGTAAATGACATTTGAACCTATTGGTTTTCGTACAGGCTGGCTAAGGTGATTTCAGCATAATTACAATAGCACTAAATCGATGATATAATTTTCTATAAAGTTACTTATAATATGAAAAGTTAAAATAATAATTTTGTGTAATCTGATTTACAACCTGTATTTCCAAAGTCAAATCTTATTATTATTGTTAGCAGAAAAAGTGTTAGTATGGAAACGGAAAGTTTGTGTATACTTGATATTGTATAAAAGCTTTTCGAACAAGAGAAATTAATCAAATTTAATACTTATGAATGTTAATTACAGATATAAAGTATATTTAGCATTCCTTTATCAAAACATTCTCACTAATATATATGAGAAAACCTTATTTGTAACATCTATTTATTTTTCTATGTTATTGTGCATGCATATTGAATTTCTATGTTTATGTCAATGAGCTATGTATGCTTGTGACAATCAATAAACTTCTGTTCTGTTCTGTTCTTGATTTTGTGTAAGTACAACATTTCCCAGGTCAAACATAAAAAGTTGAACTAAATATAAAATAACGGAAATCATAATGACAGCTGTCATAATCATCATGGACAATTTCAAGATATACTCGTATCTATATATATATATTCATTTACAAAATTACATCATGTAAAGACAGGCACGGAGAAATGCACAAAACTGTTCACCAATTAAAAATCGCATCATGAACCATGCTTGTTCTTACTGGCCCGGAATAAGTGGATATAAGTTATTACCTTACTGAAAACAACATTTGTTATGAAATGAAATATTTTAAGGGGATTATGTCCCCTCTACAGTCGGGGCTATATAGAGACTTGGCTTGTCATGTCCTGTCCTGTCCCATTGTCACGTCATATCCTGCTCACACATGACATGATGGCAAGATGGATATGGGAGTATTTATCACCTTAAGTTATAGTCTCAGTAGAGAATTGAGAAAGATGAATTAAAAAGTATTTATCACCTTAAGTTATAGTCTCAGTAGAGAATTGAGAAAGATGAAGTAAGAAAGTTGATATTTACGTTTTACTTTGTGCTAAGTAAGGCTGAAAGAATTGGAGATAGTTTACTTGAATGCACCATTCTCCATTAGTAATCTTCGGTGACTACAGACCCTGAAGGTTCAAGTTTGTTCCCCTGTGGGGAGAGAGGTGGGGGTAGGATAAGGATTTTCAAGACCTTTAGTCACGAAGTACTGGTCCAACCCAGGAACTTTCAAGTAAGATTAGTATAAGGTGTCTTCACAACAAAACTGCAGTAAATCCTTTTTTCAATGTGGGGCCTCCCGTGGCCGAGAGGGTAAAGTCGTTGACTTTAACACTCACTCAGCCCCTCACCACGTGGGTTCGAATCCCGGCAGGGTCATTCGAATTTTTATGTGAGGAAGCCTTCCAGCTGGCTTGCGGTAGGTCGGTGGTTCTACCCGAATGCCTCCGTGCATTCAGGGTCTTCCTCCACCTGTAATTAGCTGGACGTCGCTATATGACTGAAATACTGTCGAAGTGACGGTAAACTCAAATAGTCAAGTCATTGATCTTATTTTTTATTGTGTCACCTGCTGTAAGCAGAGGTGCCACAGAGGGATCAATTTTTCGTTGTCTGTGTCCGTCTGTCCGTCATGCTTCGGCAGGAGACACACGTGTTCCAGAGAACACCCTTTTAGCCACAGTGCAGCATATCCCTCATGCACCCACCCTGTTTACAACCCCTTGCTACAAGCTCAGTTATAATCACAGGGGCCTGCACAGGGATCATTTGACCCTTGGCCTCATCTGTGGAATCTGATTTCTCTGTCTGGTCTTAGAATAAGTTAAACATGAAAAGATCATTATGATCTTGGACATGGTATTTATAGGGACACTATCATACAACAAGAGTATTATTGTCAGCAAAATCTGTTCCAATAGCAGTAATTGCCCTGTGTAAAAATTGTAAATTGTAAATAAGCCTTAATAAAAATCAAACTCAGTTAAACATAAACAGATCTTAATGAAATGTGATTAAATATTTGGACAATATCCTGGATGAATTCACAATATCCTGGATGAATTCAATTTTCAGAAAATGTGAATAAAAAAAATAACATGAACATAAGTTTAGATATTTGGTGTGTAACATGGCCTAGTGAACCTCTACCAGGTTTATTCAAATCATGGCCCTGGGGGTCAAAATTGGTTCCGTCTTAGGGGTCACTTGATTTTACATAGACTAGCCTGTATAGGAAAAGCCTCCAAAGATCTCAGAAATCACAAAGCCTGGAGTTCAGATGTTTACTAGTGGACCTCAACCAAGTCTTGTCTAAATCATGGCCCTGGTGTCAAAAATGTCCCCACCCCAGGGGTTACTTGATTTTATATAGACTTATTAGAGCTATGACCTTCAAAATTTGGATGGCAGGTACAGTTTTTGTGCGGAATTTAGATGATCTTGCTGTACTTCTGAATGGATTATGTATTCAGTATGACTCATAATACAATAATTGGCAATGAAAGCAATGTTTCTCAGGTGAGCAATTCAGGGCCATCTTGACCCTCTTGTTATCAGATATTCAGCTTTTGCTGCAGTAGGTAAAACTAGTGTTTGCTTGAAGACATTTCTTGTTATAAATTGAAATCAAAAACGATTTGAATATTGAAGACTATCATGTTTGTTTCAGTGGTTACCAGAGAGTGCAAGGTTTGATATCACTCGTGGCAACAGGACCAGAGCCTTAGCAACACTGGAACGCATTGCTAAGGACAATGGTAAACCAATGCCACTTGGAAAACTTGTGGAGTCCGGTGGGAAGGTACATTTAATCTCATAGCTAGTTAATGATGAATGTTATATGTACAACTTACTTATTTGTACTGTTAACTGCCTATGTAATGATACTAACTAAATGGAGAAAACAAAATGTTACATTTGGATGTCTGGAAACAGCATATCACATTTGAATAATTTGAAAGTGTACTGTTTAAGGAAATTCAAGTTTGATACTTGAAAAAATATTTAATGAAAACTATTAACAGGTTTTCTAATGGGAAAACTTGTTAACTTGTTTTTAGCTCACCAGAGTACAAGTGCTCAAGGTGAGCTATTCTGATCACCATGTGTCCCTTGTTTGTCATCAACGATTTGCTCTAATAGACATCTCTGAAACCATTTGTCAGAATTTTATTTCATTTGACACACATTATCACCTCATGGCCCTCTACCATAATTGTTAAAATAAAGTTGATTTGCTTTTTAAAAAAAATTTAGGTCTTTAGTTCCTTCTATACCCTATATAGAAAATCCTGAGAGTCATGTCATTACCCTCTTCAATAATTGCTAAAATGATATCCCTTGAAAAATGATGCCTCTAAGGGGTCAGTTTCAAATTTATTCTTTTTTAAAATCATAGGTTAGCTATATCAAAGGATTCTATGAACTAAAGGGTTAATTTGATTAACAATGTTTATGGTGTTAGTTTAACAAGCTAATGGATTTCTGAATTGATATTAATGTGTGTTCCAGGGAGACAAGCGTGGGAGTATACGAGATCTGTTTATACCAGAGTTATGCAAAACAACCTTCCTGCTGTGGACCATATGGTGAGTATACCTCTCCCTTAAGGTAATCCATCCATCATTATATTGTGATCATGGTCCATCAAGTGATCCTGGGAATTTTGTAGTAAATGCAAGCCTTTATAGACTTTAAACAAAAAAGCTTATAACTCTAAAGCCAGTGGATGCTTGCATCTGCACTGAAATCTTTTAAAGCATTTTAAGGACCATGATCATAAGATAATGATGACTGGATTACCTTAAGGCAGTGTAGGGTTAATGGGGTCTGGTAGTTTTGCCAAAGTTCAAATGATCCAGTAGCAATTGACAGAATGTTCCAATTTGTTACTTCCTAAGATCATAGTGTCACTGTCAGGTTTTTCTTTTAAACCAAATTAGGACAGAAAAGTAAATGTTTGTCCTTATAATTATTGGTTACTTTTCACAACTAGCATGTCTGAGAGGATTTATATAGTGTCAACTGTTGAGTAGGTTTTGGTACTCTTTAAATAAAATAAAAGAAAAAAAAGCTTTATTTTACATTAATCATGTTATCTTAATATTCCCAGTGGCTGAGCGGTTAGAGCGTCTACTCCAGAATTGAGAGGTTTTGGATTGGATCTCTGGCTGTGATTTACCAGAGTAAAAAGAAATATGGTTCTGTTACATCTTCCTTGCTGTGCATCTCAGCATATAAGGGTAGTTCCAGGACTGGTTGGCCCGGTGTCAGGATAAAGAGTCTGGGTGTGGTATCATGCCACATGTCTACAGTGTGATACTGTAGTGTGGCAGCACTATATATGTTTTAAGTTGACATAGTCTCCAGTTGACATTGTCTTCAAATGACTGAAATATAAATGAGGCACTATTTCACAATTTAAGTTAGTCACTCTTCCTGGTTTAGATATATAGAAAATGTTTAGAAATATATATTGTTAAATTGATATAAGTCAATGAAAGTGGCGAAAGTAAAACTGTAAATAGAAGTTGAAACCTGAATTATATAGGTTAAATTATAGACTAAATACAAAATATCATTAATTGTATTGTTGTGTAACTAACTGTGTATAGTATACTGCCTGATATTATACTACACAACATTAGTTTTGCAACAATTAATATTACAACTCACTGATTTCTATAGTAAATGATTTATAAATGGTAAGAAATTCCATAGATAAATTCATATATAGAGCTGCTTCATTGAGAATGTAGGCTTGTCACTCAGAAAGGATTATCCAATCAAAAGAGCTCTTATATACAAACACTTGCTGATGGTGGTAATAATAAGTAAGCAAATTACCTCCCCTGTTTAAAAGTAAACAAAATTCCCACCCCTGTTTATAAAATCAGAATGTTCCCTCCCCTGTAAATTCAGAAAGTTCCCTCCCCTGTTTATAAATTCAGAATGTTCCCTCCTCTGTTTATAAATTCAGAAAGTTCCCTCCCCTGTTTATAAATTCAGAAAGTTCCCTCCCCTGTTTATAAATTCAGAATGTTCCCTCCTCTGTTTATAAATTCAGAATGTTCCCTCCCCTGTTTATAAATTCAGAATGTTCCCTCCCCTGTAAATTCAGAAAGTTCCCTCCCCTGTTTATAAATTCAGAATGTTCCCTCCTCTGTTTATAAATTCACAATGTTCCCTCCCCTGTCCATAAATTAAGAAAGTTCCCTCCCCTGTTTACAGGTTGGTGTCTGCGTTTGCCTACTACGGGATAGTACTTATGACGACTGAACTGTTTGAAACTCCAGATGGCTGTCATGGTACCAATTCTATCTTTTTATTACTGTAAAAGGCATAGATTTCAATAGTTTGTGTGTTTATTTATGCCCCTAACGAAAAAGGGGGGGCTTATAGATTTGCCTTTGTCCGTACGTCCGTCTGTCCCGAAACTTCGTGACACGCGTAACTCTGAATGTATTGGTACTACAGACTTGAAACTTTATGGATATATTATTCAGGACATGAACTTGTGTACCTGGGTATTTTCATCAAAACATTTTGCCATTGACAGAGTTGCGAGCCTTTAATTTGTGAAAATATGGAATTTTAAGTTTGTCGTATTATTCTGTACATTAATTTGTTAGTGCCCAATGGCAAGTATTTGCCATATTTTACCCTTGTAACTAACATTGTGAAAGTTGGGGCATCTGTGGCCTAAGGACACATTTCTTATTTAACATAATATTTAATTCATTCAACTGAGTCTGTAAAACAGATGAGCGTTGGTGCCGCTTTGCGGAGCTCTAGTTGATACTCTCCATGTGGAAGTAAGATTATTAGTGGTGGGGGATATAGGATATTATGATACGAGTATTTGGATTGGTTAACACAAGGCAAGACAAGTTTATGCATCCAATCAAATTATTATATCTGAATCCTATCTATGCAACCCTCCCCCAAATTTATGATTAATAGACAATATCCAGAACTCACATAAATGTTTTCTTCCATGTAGATACAAGGTGCAATGTTGCAGAAAAGGATGCTGCACAACAGTAATTCTATTATATTTTTTTGGAGACCTTTATTCATTTCTAACGGTAAAAATGTTTTTGTACCCACATGGATCTGGGAAAAAACACTGTGTTTGTTATTCTGTTAAGTATTTATACATGTAGCTTTCATTGTGTTTATCTCATTAGGTTCCATATTAAGTAGAAGCATGTTTTTTTTCCTCAATTTGTCAATAATTTCTTTAGGTGGATTAGGTAAGACAGTAAAAGGATATACAAGTTGGGTAAAGCAAATATTTTTATAACCACAACTTTCCAATATTGGGTGTAAGTTTTCTATGTTACCATTGCTGTAGACAATACCTTTTTGCTTCAAGATTTGGATATAGATTTTTCTTTTTAGATGAAGTTTTTGTTTGTTTTTTGAGTTTTTTTGTTGTTGTTATTCTTTTCTTTATGAAAATTCAACTCATTGTTCTTGTTGATTATGAAGTGCAGTTAATAAAAAAATATGCCATTCAAAATTTGAAAAATCTAGTTTTCATTGATTCTGCTTTTAGTACACAATGGTAGCCCAGGACTGTTTTGCCTGGTGTCAGGATAATGTGACTGGGTGTGGTATCATGCCACAGGTCTGTGGCATGATACCACAGTCAGGCAGAATGTATCTGTCTCACGATGACAGATTATGCAGATGTCTGAGGGCAAACTCCACACAGTGATCTCCCTTGCACGCTCACTTAGCAAAAAGAATCACTGCCGTCACAAATGTCATGTGATGATGGTAGGCTTACAAAATGGCGAAGGTTTATTATTTATAGATCTTCATACAGAGAAAAAGTTAATTACTAAACAGATTATTTTTAACCACAATGTTTATTTAAGAAAATATACTTAGGAAAATGCCACTCGCTGTAAAATAACAAGAATTTGAAAAATAAAAAAATAACTTAACGGTTATTTTCATTTTTTTTTTTTTTTTAAATATTTTTATTTGTCATCATTTTTTTTATTTATTTCATCATATATGAATGAGAGAAAACTAAGCTGATACATAGAAACAGTTTTTTTTTAACAATTTAATTATATATCAGATAAATGCCAGTCGTGGTAGCAGAGATCAATGCCCAAGAATGAAGGGGAGATAACTGCATGGAGATTGTTCTGAGGGACATTAAACCAAATAAACAAATAAACAGTTGATGGGACATTAAACACATGCAAAGAAACAAATAACCCAAACAACCTAGTTATTACACATTACATTGTTTCTTTGAGTAATCTAGTTTAATATTTTTTAAAAGGTTTGTCATCTGCAAATAGTATTGTAAAATTCTATTTCTTTGATTTCTTTAATATTTACTATTTGATGTGATAAAACAACAATACATAGACAGATGAGGAGGAAAATGGACCACATAGGCAGCACAGACTCCAGTTTTTATTTCAAGACCTTTTTAAAAATATTACTGTTTATTCCATTGTAGAATAGCTGAATTCATTTAATAAAGGTATTCCAAAATCAAATTGTTTAAAGCTTTCAAAACTGGTCCCTATGGTTGTTTGCTTATAGTATTACCCTGGAATCTGGAGGTCATAGATTTGATTCGCTGCCACATGGTGGGGTTATTCATTACCTTCAGTGATAGTTTTAGTTTTTATTTAAGATAATTTGAGAAAAAATGTTATGATTTCCTACAGTTAAGTTATTTGGACCAGGCCTTTGATTGTTTTTCTTATATTTCTTATATTTGATAATTCCCTCACAGGATTCCTTGTTTGTGTAAATAAATTTATTTTCCAGTGATTGAAAAAAGGTTTTGTTCTGTTGTTATTTTCTTTTTAGCTCACATCCCCCCGTGCGTCCGGCGTCAACAATTGCTTCAAACAACATCTCCTCCTAAACGGCTTGGCCAATTTGAAAAATATTTTGCAGGAATGTTCCTTGGATGAAGCTCTACTAAAGTTGTATAAATGGTTCTGGTCCATTGCATAATTAGGTCACAGGAGCTAAAAATAGATTTTAAAAATGAAAATTTAAAAAATCTTCTTCTCTGAAACCACAAGGCCTAGCCTTTTGATTTTTGGTATGTAGCATGATCTTATGACTGTCTACCAGGATTGTACAAATTATGACCCTGGGGTCAAAATTGGCCCCGCCCCAGGGGTCACTTGATTTCACATAGGCTAATATAGGAAAAACTTGAAAAAATCTTCTTCTCCGAAACCACAAGGCCTAGCCTTTTGATTTTTGGTATGTAGCATCATCTTATGGGCCACTACCAAGATTGTACAAATCATAGCCCTATGGTGATAAATGACCCCGCACCAGGGGTCACTTGTTTTACATAGAGTTATATAAAAATAAAAAATCTTCTTCTGAACCAAAGGCCTAGAGCTTAGATATTTGGTATGTAGCATCATCTTATGGGCCACTACCAAGATTGTACAAATCATAGCCCTATGGTGATAAATGACCCCACACCAGGGGTCACTTGTTTTACATAGAGTTAAATAGGAAAATCTTAAAAAATCTTCTTCTATAAATCAATAAGGCCTAGAGCTAAGATTTTTGGTATGTAGTAGCATCTAATGGTTCATTACAAAGATTTTCAAAGTCTTGGCCCTACGGTGATAAATGACCCTGCGCCCAAGTCTTCTCTGAAACCATATGGCCCATTGCTTAGATATTTGGTGTGTAGTATTGTCAGGGGTAAAATGTTTTAGATTAAGTTATATCAGAATCCTTGTCTGTTTAAAAACCTTGACATCAGTTGAAGCAATGGTACTCAGGTGAGCGATTCAGGGCCATCATGGCCCTCTTGTTGATAAATGCTTTAAAGAATTTTCCTGTTCATCCTATGTTGTGTTTCTGCCTGATTGGGTATGTTGGTTACCATTACATTGATCAATTATAGAATACAGTGTTTTATTCAGATCACAACCAGGGATGACAATTTTACCATACTTTGGCCAGTCTATAAAGATCAGAGAATATTATAGCTTTTTACTTTATATAGTCATGATTTGAAATAGACCTTGATGTTTTGCCACCTTTGCAAACAGAGTCAGCTCTTGGTAAGAGCTTACTTACCAGGGTCTTCTTTGTTAGCTCCTACATATTGTATTTCAGAATCTATACAGTCTGCATAGCAAGGAAATATCCATGGTCTATATACCATTTAGTTAATTAATATTCATCAAGTCATAAACTTGTACATTAATATTGATGAGGTAAATTCATCACATCTGCATACATTAATAAGGGGAACCTTATCACCACTATTTTCTGAACAAACCATGTGTAAACCTATTTCAAAACATTGTTTTAAGTCAAAAAATAAATAAAGATCTTCAGAAAAATACATAGGAATCATTTACATACCT
This sequence comes from Solen grandis, assembly GCA_021229015.1. Taxonomy (NCBI): domain Eukaryota; kingdom Metazoa; phylum Mollusca; class Bivalvia; order Adapedonta; family Solenidae; genus Solen; species Solen grandis. The sequence continues at coordinate 30,807,331 of CM037791.1, read as the reverse complement.
ATGACCCGACTCATTCACTTAATATATCAAGTGTATTAAAGAAACATTAAATAATATTAGTGCTTATACAGGTAACAAAAACTGATTGATATCTTAATGTTATGTTTGTTATGATTCGGTCGTAAAACTTAGTGCTTGCTGAATATGTAAATTTTTTAAAGGGAAATAAATAAACATTTAAAGTCTTTCTATTCCAATATTTCAGCAAAAATTGCTTTTTTTCAAAGAAAAAACACAAACAAGAACCCAGTTCCTAGCTTGAAGGTCAAGGTCACATCGCTTGTCGAAGTTCAGGGTCACAGCTCTCATTTGATCGTAAAATCATTTCCTTTTATATTCTAGTTTCTCATCATATTCACTGATAATAAACAAGATGGTGGGGCATCTTTATCCTATAGACATTTCTAGTTTGTTTGTTTTCATGAAGCCAGGGTATTCATTTTTGAGAAGATGGTATTCATTTTCAAGAATATGGGGTATTCATTTTCAAGAATACAGGGTATTCATTTTCGAGAAGATAGGGTATTCAATTTTGAGGAGATGGTATTCATTTTCAAGAAGATGGGGTATTCATTTTCAAGAAGATGGGGTATTCATTTTCAAGAAGATGGGGTATTCATTTTCAAGAAGACGGGGTATTCATTTTCGAGAAGATGGTATTCATATTCGAAAAGATGGGGTATTCATTTTCAAGAAGACAGGGTATTCTTCAGATGGTATTCATTTTCAAGATGGTATCAATCGAAGATAGGGTATTCATTCAGAGATGGTTCATCGAAAAGAGGTATCATATTCGAAAAGATGGGGTATTCATTTTCAAGAAGACAGGGTGTTCATTTTCAAGAAGATGGGGTATTCATTTTCAAGATGGGGTATTCATATTCGAAAAGATAGGGTATTCATTTTCAAGAAGATGGGGTATTCATATCGAAAGAGGGTTCATTCAGAGACAGGTTCATTTTAAAGAAGATGGTATCATTTCAAGAGGTTTCATTTTCGAGAAGATGTATTATTTATGAGAGGGTATTCACTTCGAGAATGTATACATTCAGAAGACTGGTATCATTTTCAAGAAGATTGATTCATTCAGAGAGGTATTCATTTTCAAGAAGATTGGGATTCATTTTCAAGAAGATGGGGTATTCATTTTCAAGAAGAGGGATTCATTTTCAAGAAGACGGGGTATTCATTTTCAAGAAGATTGGGATTCATTTTCAAGAAGATGGGGTATTCATTTTCAAGAAGTTGGTATTCATTTTCGAGAAGATGGGGCCTGACTTTACTTATGTTGCAGGTACAACAGATGAGAAGAAGGTCTCTGACCCAGGCTGTTACGTTCACTGTAAATCCTTGACAAGGAACGACTACATAGATCTTACCTGGACCACACTGGCTGAATTTCCAGGTACACCTTCACACTGAAATCTTGTTAGGACAGATACTCCAGGTAGCATTTTCATACGTCCGTCAAATGATAGGGTGTGTCATGGATAATCACCGGTGACAGAATGATTGGTGGGCAGTGTCCACTGTCAAACTCTTATACACACAAACCGATATTTACGAAACTTGGTCTCAAAGTGTATGGGCACAAATCTCAGCTAAGTCTGGTAACCAGTCACTTCAAATGATGTAAACTTCCATTTCTTGAGAACCCAGTACCAGTACAATGATACAGTAAAGTCATAAATTTTCATGAAATCTGTACTAAAGTCAATATATTCATGGATTTGTTATCTAGGAAACGTGATGGGGACGGGGATTAATATTTGTGGGGATTAATATTCGTGGATAAATTCATCCATTAAATCAACGAAAATTAGTCCCCCACAAACTTAATGAAGTTCTACAGTAGTTTGAAAGTAGTAACTTTATATTTATCTCACATGTAAACACTTCATAAGTGCTTAAATTCCATGAATATTTTCAGTGTTTACAGATCAAGGGGTGAAAGCAAAACTAGGCTAAGTGCATATAAATATAAAAGCACTTAGCCTAGTTTCGCTCTCACCCCTCGAGATGTATTCAAATTACAGGCAATTTAATAGCTAAACAAGGATATAAGGTAGTTCATTGTTGGCACAGGTCTTGATAAACCCTTGAAAATCATATTTTACCTTAAAGAACCCTTACAGTGGTTGCCCATCCAGACACGTGAGTTTTCTCCAGGCTCTCTGGTTTCCTCCCACAAAAATGACCACATATTCTGCCACCAGAGCCATCAAGAGGGATTAATATAAGTTGTGATAACTTGTTTTGTAATTGATATTAGATAAATAAAGTTTAAACTAAGAACCCTTGAAAAACCCTTTAAAATGAACTGAATGGTCTTGAAAAACTCTTAAAATTTAAAATTTCAACTTTCATCAGAAAAAAGTTTTTATAAAGTTGTTCAAAATCAAAGGAAATGTATTTATAGTGCTTAAAATGTTAATCTGCTCCATTTTTAGCTTGACTATTTGAAGAATATAAGAGCTATTGCAGTCACCCTAGCATTGGCGTTGCAGCTTTTGGTTAAAGTTTTGCATGCAAGTTACTATCAACCTTTTTTAAAACCCTTCATGGTATTGATTTGAAAGTTTATGAATATGCACAGTGGCATCAGACAACCAAAGTAGATAACTCTTGATTGAATTTTATACAAATTATGGCCCCTTTTTAACCTAAAAAAATTTGGTTAAAGTTTTGCATGCAGTAGAAAATTTGGTTAATGTTTTGGTTAAAGTTTTGCATGCAAGCTCCTATCCAGCTTATATCTCAGAAAGTGTTTATGGTATTGACTAGAAAGTTTATGAGTGTGTTCAGGGGTATCAGAAAACCAAGGAGGATAACTTTTGGACTGAATTTATACAAATTATGGCCCTTTTCTAACTTGGATCTTTTGGTTAAAGTTTTGCATGCTTAGTGTATTAGTAACTAGGCATGGGATTGATTTTAAACTTCATAAACATATTCAGGGGTATCAGACTATCAAGGTATATCATTTTTGACTGTTATTACATACAGGGTATGGGAAGGGCAAGAATTGAAGTAGAATTCATTTGATTTACCAACAAGCATTTTGAATAGTAGGGCGTGCTGTCCTCTGACAGCTCTTGTTAATCAGAAGAACACATGGTTTTGTGTGTGATTCTGTTTGTGACCAGTTGACCCAGCCATGAATGAAAAAGGAATGGTTTAAATGTTCACTATTTAAAGCAGGAAAGGAGCATTGCCACCAGTTACGCGAAAAAAAAAAGATTTTTAGTAATGGAAGTTCTGTTACATTTATATAAAAGACTGATTATTTAGTATTTCTTATTCATTTTTTTTTTCAGGTCTATTTTTGACCGTGTTCATTATAGAAAAGATAGGAAGGAAGTACACAATGGCGGTGGAGTTTTTCATCTTTGCTGTGTTTGTTTTACTAGCAAACATCTGTACTATAAGGTGAGTACAGGTATCTCTTGATTACATATATTTCACATATACATGTACCCTCTTGTTCACAGAAATGGGGGCTGTGTAGGAATCCCTCTCATAACGTTGTCACATCACATCAGGACAAGGTGGGATGCAAGGGTGTCAGTCACCTGTTGTCATAGTTTGAGTTTTTCCCAATTTTTGGCTGATATTGAACAGGGGATGAGAAGAATGAAAATTGAACAGAGGATTTGAACAGAGAAGACTGAAAATTGAACAGAGGATGAGAAGACTGAAAATTGAAAGACTGAAAATGAACAGAGGATGTGAAATCTGAAAATTGAACAGAGGATGTGAAATCTGAATATTTTATAGAGGACATGAATACTGCATTTCATACAGAAGGCTCTGCATTTGTTGTGTTGCAGGCCCGTGTTGACGTTTTTCCTGTTTGTGGCTCGGGCCTTGATATCCGGGGCCTTCCAGGCGGCCTATGTCTACACACCAGAAGTAAGTCTCTTAATCTTCATATACTCTCCATTATAGCCTGAAATCTAATATAACATGGTGCAGTTTACTCCATTTATAATGAGGGGGCACTGTAAATAACTACAATTGAAACCACGTTATCATTTTTTTTTGGTGAGATATCACATGTATGAGCACTTAGTTACATACACATACATAAATGAGTGCCCATACATGTGTATGTTCCTCAAATAATGCATGCTCAATCATATAACCAATCGCTTTGTACAAAACTCCTGCAGGATTTTGGCACAATAATGTATGATGTCATTGACTGTGTTACTGTATATTTATGTCATATTGTTTTTGGTCAAAATGCAATAAAGTAGCTCTGTTGTATTTCTTGGTGATTTTTGATAAAGCACTTTGGGCAAAAACTAAAGAAAGAGTTGTTTATCTATGTGATTTAAGTTGCTCCCTTTATGGGGCTTTTACGGTGATTGAATAGAAAAAGTTACTGATCTTTGCCCATTGAGTACATGTGTTCATTTATTAGATAAAATAACATAATTTAATTTGAACCCTGTTTAAGATGGTGCAGGAAAAAAAGCTTTTTTATATACATTTGTTTCACCTCCCATAAATACTCGATGCATTTTCATTGGTTGAATCACGGTCACAGGGTGACCCCCTTTACTTCTTTCTATATAGAGTCCGTGAAAATCCATATAGGGTCAGTAGAAACAAAGTGGTGTCTGAAAATTATTCATTTCATTTCATGTATAAGTGAGTGTCAAGAAATATGATGTACATTTTTCAATACTGGACTATTTTATTTTGAAAAAGCACACGGGGATTTGTGATAGCACTGTGACCTTGACATTGCTTGTCTGTCAGTTGATGGAACAAAATTAATCAATTACTAGGTATTGACCCCGTTGGTTGAGTGGTTAGAGCATCTGCCTCAGGAGCGGGAGGTTGTGGGTTCGATCCCTGGCCACGATATACCAAAGCAGTAAAAATGGTACTGGTATAGCCCCCTTGCTTGGCGCTCAGCATATTAGGGTAGTTCCAATACTGCTTAGCCTGGTGTCAGGATAATGTGACTGGGTGTGTGATAATGCCACATGTCTACGGCATGATACTGCAGTGTGGCAGCACTATATCTGTCTTAAGTAGACATTGTCTCCAAATGACTGAAATAAACAAACAACAAATTAAGTTTGGTACTGACCCTACAATAATGTTCATAGGGTTATTCAGCTCGCCTTGCCCCCTATGATCACTACTGACACCCAATAATTCAGTGTAGGGTCAGTACCAAACCCAATAATTCAGTGTAGGGTCAGTACCAAACCCAGTAATTCAGTGTAGGGTCAGTACCAAACCCACTAATTCAGTGTAGGGTCAGTACCAAACCCACTAATTCAGTGTAGGGTCAGTACCAAACCCATAATTCAGTGTATGGGTCAGTACCAAACCCACTAATTCAGTGTAGGGTCAGTACCAAACCCATTACTTCTGTGTAGGGTCCGTACCATACCCAATTCTTCAGTGTAGGGTCAGTACCAAACCCACTAATTCAGTGTAGGGTCAGTACCAAACCCACTAATTCAGTGTAGGGTCAGTACCAAACCCAGTAATTCAGTGTAGGGTCAGTACCAAACCCACTAATTCAGTGTAGGGTCAGTACCAAACCCAGTAATTCAGTGTAGGGTCAGTACCAAACCCAGTAATTCAGTGTAGGGTCAGTACCAAACCCAGTAATTCAGTGTAGGGTCAGTACCAAACCCACTAATTCAGTGTAGGGTCAGTACCAAACCCAGTAATTCAGTGTAGGGTCAGTACCAAACCCACTAATTCAGTGTAGGGTCAGTACCAAACCCACTAATTCAGTGTAGGGTCAGTACCAAACCCAGTAATTCAGTGTAGGGTCAGTACCAAACCCACTAATTCAGTGTAGGGTCAGTACCAAACCCAATAATTCAGTGTAGGGTCAGTACCAAACCCACTAATTCAGTGTAGGGTCAGTACCAAACCCATAATTCAGTGTAGGGTCAGTACCAAACCCACTAATTCAGTGTAGGGTCAGTACCAAACCCAGTAATTCAGTGTAGGGTCAGTACCAAACCCACTAATTCAGTGTAGGGTCAGTACCAAACCCAGTAATTCAGTGTAGGGTCAGTACCAAACCCAATACTTCAGTGTAGGGTCAGTACCAAACCCAGTAATTCAGTGTAGGGTCAGTACCAAACCCACTAATTCAGTGTAGGGTCAGTACCAAACCCAGTAATTCAGTGTAGGGTCAGTACCAAACCCACTAATTCAGTGTAGGGTCAGTACCAAACCCAGTAATTCAGTGTAGGGTCAGTACCAAACCCACTAATTCAGTGTAGGGTCAGTACCAAACCCAATACTTCAGTGTAGGGTCAGTACCAAACCCACTAATTCAGTGTAGGGTCAGTACCAAACCCAATACTTCAGTGTAGGGTCAGTACCAAACCCAGTAATTCAGTGTAGGGTCAGTACCAAACCCAGTAATTCAGTGTAGGGTCAGTACCAAACCCAATACTTCAGTGTAGGGTCCGTACCAAACCCAATACTTCAGTGTAGGGTCAGTACCAAACCCAATACTTCAGTGTAGGGTCAGTACCAAACCCAATACTTCAGTGTAGGGTCAGTACCAAACCCAATACTTCAGTGTAGGGTCAGTACCAAACCCACTAATTATGAAGGTAATCATCCATCAGTAAATTGTGATCATAGTCCATTAAGTGATTGTGGGAATTTTAATGTAAATGCAGGTCTTATTAGACTTTGAGCAAAGAGCCTGTAACTCTTAAGTCAGTAGATGCTTGCATCTGCACTGAAGTCTTTTTAAGCATTTGAAGGACCATGTATATAATTTAATGATGGATGGATTACCTTAATATAGTTAGTTGTGCCAAAATCCTGCAGGAGTTACCAAAGTTTTGTACCATGCCCTTGACTAACATTCAGTGCCTTTAATCATGTTGTGTATTCGTGTTGCCAGGTATATCCCACCTCAATGCGAGCCATAGGTCTGGGATCATGCAGTGGTATGGCAAGGATAGGGGCCATTGTGACCCCGTTCGTAGCTCAGGTAAGTGAAAGAACTTCTGTTAACCACTCTGCAAATAAAGATGTTAAACTATATAAAACTTCTGCATCTCTGTTATGGTATAAAATCCGATGCCTTGGTAAACTGAGCAGACCCAGATCAGATAGCTGTTCTAGGATCTCCTCTGATGGCTCATACAGTATTGTAGCTCAGGTTTTACCCAGGGTCAGAGATAAATCTAGGTCGCGGGATCACGGGAATCTCACTATTTAAAAGAGTTTGGCGCAAAAAATTAACCCTGTGCATTGCCAATCCTGCTACTATATAGTCATTGGGGTAAATTCCTAGGCACGTCGCATATTTTCTTCATAAAGCAAAACATTATGGCATTGTTCAGCCAATTATTTATATATAGTATCCTTCGGTAGATTATTGAAGCCTTCGTGAATACCGGAGATATTTTATTTTCATTTTAATCATGGCAAAACAAATGCAGCCAAAGTGAATTCCTGTGTCGCAAAAAAGTTTATATAACTTCTTTAATAGACTGAATGTAGTGAACGATGACGCATCACCGATTGAATTTCAATCTGAAACTTATGCCGAATTGGAATTATTGCTGGCAACCACAGAAATAAGGAAAAGGACACCGTCAGTGAAATGTGTGACAGTTTGGATGCTACCAACGTTACGACAGAGCCTGCAAGCAAAAAATGGAAATTTGAGCATTTTCAAAATCATTGGCTAAAAACTTAACCATGGCTGCGGTATAAAAACAAAATGATGTGGAATGTTGACCCATAATAATGAAGGGGGAGTTGGCCCATACTTCTGTAAACCTAGATTCAACTCTGCTGAGTGTGAATGGCAAAGAAAAATCCATTGTATCTTGTACCAAATAAAAACTTGACAGGGATGCAGGGATGATCCTTTGGTGAACCTTCACAAAAGTTGCTAAAATTAACTTAATCCATGTAGAACTCTGGTTGCCATGGCAACGGAAAGAAAAAGAAATGAAAACTTTAAAAAGCACCTCCTTTAAAACTACTGGCCAGATTTCAGTATTTTATTTTAGTACAGATGTTCCTTGGGTAACCCTTTACTCGGGTAAGCGATCCAGGGTCTCTACGGCCCTCTTGTTCTATGGAGGGTCAGCCACAAAATCCAAAAAGGGTTAGTAAAAAGAAAATGGCATCTAAAAATTATTGAAATCATGAAAATTATAAATTTACAACTAGGAGAAGTGGTCAATGAAGCAAATCAGTCATTAAGTTTGGTACTGACCCTATACAGAATTGTTGGCTGTCAGTAATGTTCATAGGGATACTTTGCTAGCTCCTTGCCCCCTTTGAACATTAATGACCCTCTATATTTCCGTTCAGCAACAGTATCAGACCCAGTAATCAACATTGTTTTCATATTGTAGAGTCATGATGTGGTAGCAGGGGTATTAACCCTTTCCCTCATATAGACTCATTTTGACGCACTCAATAGGTACCACATAAAGCCTGATCTGCAGAAAACCACAGTTAAACCTTACCAAATTTAATTATAAAATCCTCATTTCCAGACCACTGAGGAGCAGCGAACAGCATAAAACCTGATCAGCCTGCGAGTTACTCGCAGGCTGATCTGGTTTTATGCTGTTCGCATAGGTCTTTTCATGGTGTCCTCTATGAGGGAAAGGGTTAATCACCTTCATTGATAGCTTTTATTGTATCTATTCTTGACATTTTGTTTTTATTGGCAGGTGTTACTGAAGGTGTCTGCGTTTGTAGCAATATCAACTTATGGAGTAATGTCTCTCATAGCAGCTGTGGCATCAGTTCTGTTGCCAATAGAAACCAAAGGGAGAGAAATGAAGGTAAATTATTCTGTATGTCAAAGGTCATGCAGCAGTTACTTCCCTTAGAGTACTCAAAGTTGTCCGGTGACAAATTATAGATTCGTCTGAGTACTCAAAGTTGTCCGGTGACAAATTATAGATTTGTCTGTGAGTGGACATCATCCACTTCAGTTGTCAACTCTGTAACCCTAGCAAACTTGGACCAATCTTTTTCAAACTGGCTACAAATCTTTTGGCACAATATCTTGGCCAAGTATGATAACCATTGAGACTGATATTTTTTATTCCATATTAACTATAAAATCGCCAATTTGCACATTTTTTTATCTAAAAACGGTTCCTAATATTACTTTATTTTATTTTGAATAATTCCTCTCTGCTCATGAAAGCTTTTCAAACAGTGCCAAGGTTATACAGGGTTACCTTGCATCCTTATGCTTAGGGAATATGTTAAACAATTTACCTTGCATCCTTACGCTTGGAAGGAATACCTTAAACAATTTACCTTGCATCCTTATGCTTGAGGAATATGTTAAACAATTTACCTTGCATCCTTACGCTTGGAAGGAATTCCTTAAACAATTTACCTTGCATTCTTATGCTTGGGAGGAATACCTTAAACAATTTACCTTGCATCCTTACGCTTGGAAGGAATACCTTAAACAATTTACCTTGCATCATTATGCTTGGAAGGAATTCCTTAAACAATTTACCTTGCATTCTTATGCTTGGGAGGAATACCTTAAACAATTTACCTTGCATTCTTATGCTTGGGAGGAATACCTTAAACAATTTACCTTGCATTCTTATGCTTGCGAGGAATACCTTAAACAATTTACCTTGCATCATTATGCTTGGGAGGAATACCTTAAACAATTTACCTTGCATTCTTATGCTTGGGAGGAATACCTTAAACAATTAACCTTGCATCTTATGCTTGGAAGGAATACCTTAAACAATTTACCTTGCATTCTTATGCTTGGAGAATACCTTAAACAATTAACCTTGCAGCATTATGCTTGGGAGGAATACCTTAAACAATTTACCTTGCATTCTTATGCTTGGGAGGAATACCTTAAACAATTTACCTTGCAGCATTATGCTAAGAAGGAATACCTTAAACAATTTACCTTGCAGCATTATGCTTAGAAGGAATACCTTAAAGAATTTACCTTGCATTCTTATGCTTGGAAGGAATTCCTTAAACAATTTACCTTGCATTCTTATGCTTGGAGGAATACCTTAAACAATTTACCTTGCAGCATTATGCTTGGAAGGAATACCTTAAACAATTTACCTTGCATCCTAATCTTAGAAGGAATACCTTAAACAATTTACCTTGCATCCTGATCTTAGAAGGAATACCTTAAACAATTTACCTTGCAGCATTATGCTTGGAAGGAATACCTTAAACAATTTACCTTGCATCCTAATCTTGGAAGGAATACCTTAAACAATTTACCTTGCATCCTAATCTTGGAAGGAATACCTTAAACAATTTACCTTGCATCCTAATCTTGGAAGGAATACCTTAAACAATTTACCTTGCAGCATTATGCTTGGAAGGAATACCTTAAACAATTTACCTTGCATCCTAATCTTGGAAGGAATACCTTAAACAATTTACCTTGCATCCTAATTTTAGAAGGAATACCTTAAACAATTTACCTTGCAGCATTATGCTTGGAAGGAATACCTTAAACAATTTACCTTGCATCCTAATCTTGGAAGGAATACCTTAAACAATTTACCTTGCAGCCTTATGCTTGGAAGGAATACCTTAAACAATTTACCTTGCATCCTAATCTTGAAAGGTATACCTTAAACAATTTACCTTGCAGCCTTATGCTTGGAAGGAATACCTTAAACAATTTACCTTGAATCCTAATCTTAGAAGGAATACCTTAAACAATTTACCTTGCAGCCTTATGCTTGGAAGGAATACCTTAAACAATTAACCTTGCATCCTAATCTTGGAAGGAATACTTTAAACAATTTACCTTGCGTCCTAATCTTGGAAGGAATACCTTAAACAATTTACCTTGCAGCGTTATGCTTGGAAGGAATACCTTAAACAATTTACCTTGCATCCTAATCTTAGAAGGAATACCTTAAACAATTTACCTTGCATCCTAATCTTAGAGGGAATACCCTAAACAATTTACCTTGCATCCTAATCTTTGAAGGAATACCTTAAACTATTTACCTTACATCCTAATCTTGGAAGGAATACCTTAAACAATTTACCTTGCAGCCCTATGCTTGGAAGGAATACCTTAAACAATTTACCTTGCAGCCCTATGCTTGGAAGGAATACCTTAAACAATTTACCTTGCATCCTAATCTTGGAAGGAATACCTTAAACAATTTACCTTGCATCCTAATCTTGGAAGGAATACCTTAAACAATTTACCTTGCATCCTAATCTTAGAAGGAATACCTTAAACAATTTACCTTGCAGCGTTATACTTGGAAGGAATACCTTAAATAAATTTTGTTTTTAGCTTGACTATTCGAAGAATATGAGAGCTATTGTAGTCGCCCTGGCGTTGGCGTCGGCGTTGCAGCTTTTGGTTTAAGTTTTGCGTGCAAGTTACTATCTACCTTATATCTCAATAACCATTTATGGTATTGACTTGAAAGTTTATGAATATGTTTAGGGGCATCAAATATCCAAGGTTGATAACTCTTGATGGAATATATTACAAATTATGGCCCCTTTTTGACTAGAAATTTTGGTTAAAGTTTTGCATACAAGATGCTCTCATGCTTATATTTCAGTATCCAGGGATGTGATTGATTTTAAACATCTTTAATATGTTTAGGGGTATCATTCTTTCATTGTAAATAAATCTTGATAGAATATGTTACAAATTATGGCCCCTTTTTAACTTAGAAATTTTGGTTAAAGTTTTGATCAAGATCTTTCATGCTTTTATTCAAGTCCAGGATGGATTGATTTGAAACATCTTTAATATGTTTAGGGGTATCATACTATCATGGAAGATAACACTTGATGGAATATATTACAAGTTATGGCCCCTTTTTTTAACTTCGAAATTTTGGTTAAAGTTTTGCATGCAAGGTACTTTCATGCTAATTTCTCAGTATCCAGGCATGCAATTGATTTGAAACATCTTTAATACATTTAGGGGTATCATACTATCAAGGTAGATAACTTTTGATGGAATATATTACAAGTTATGGCCCCTTTTTTAACTTGAAATTTTGGTTAAAGTTTTGTATGCAAGGTACTTTCATGCTTTTATCTCAAAGTCCAGGCATGGATTGATTTGAAACATCTTTAATATGTTTAGGGGTATCATACTATCATGGAAGATAACACTTGATGGAATATATTACAAGTTATGGCCCCTTTTTTAACTTCGAAATTTTGGTTAAAGTTTTGCATGCAAGGTACTTTCATGTTTTTATCTCAAAGTCCAGGCATGGATTGATTTGAAACATCTTTAATATGTTTAGGGGTATCATACTATCATGGAAGATAACACTTGATGGAATATATTAAAAATTATGGCCCCCTTTTAATTTTTTTGTTACATTAATGCATTTAAGCTACTATCCAGCTTATATCTCAGAAATTGCTTGTGGAATTGACTAGAAGGTTAAGGAGTGTCTTCAGGGGCATCAGAAAACCAAGGATAACTTTTGGACTGATTTTTAGCTCACCTGAGCACGTGTGCTCAGGATGAGCTTTTAGGATCGATGAATGTCCGTCGTCCGTCCGTCCGTCCGTCCGTCCGTCCGTCCGTCGTCCGTCGTCCACAATTTGTTCGTTTGCACTCTAGCATCTTCATTTTATGAGCAATTATCTTCAAACTTTAAAACAATGTTTATGACCATAAAATCTCGGCCAAGTTCGATTATGGCTGATATCGGAACATTAGGTCAGGAGTTATGCCCCTTTTAAAATTGAAAAAAGCCAGATTTCACATTGTTTGCACTCTAGCATCTTCATTTCATGAGCAATTATCTTCAAACTTTATATCAATGTTTATGACCATAAAATCTCGGCCAAGTTCGATTATGGCTGATATCGGAACATTAGGTCAGGAGTTATGCCCCTTTTAAATTCAAAAAATGCCATATTTCACATTGTTTACACTCTAGCATCTTCATCTTTTGAGCAATCATCTTCAAACTTTATGGCAATGCTTATGACCATAAGGTTTCGATTGAGTTCGATTATGGCTGACATTCATCAATTAGGTCAGGAGTAATGCCCCTTTTAATATTAAAAAATGCCAATTTCACTTTGTTTACACTCTAGCATCTTCATCTTTTGAGCAATCATCTTCAAACTTTATGACAATGCTTATGACCATAAGGTCTCAATTGAGTTCGATTATGGCTGAGATCCGTCAATTCGGTCAGGAGTTATGCCCCTTTTAATATAAAAAAGCCATATTTCACGTTGTTTACACTCTAGCATCTTCCTTTTTTTAGCAATCATCTTCAAACTTTATGACATTGTTAATGACCATAATGTCTCAATTGAGTCCAATTGTGGCTGAGATGGGTCATTTAGGTCAGGAGTTATGCCCCTTTTAATACAAAAAATGCAAGATTTCACTTTGTTTATTCTCTACCAACTTCATTTTTTTAACAATCATTTTTAAACTTTAAGGCAATGTTTATGCCCATAATCTCACAATCGGGTTCAATTATAACTGATATTGACTTGTAAATTTAGGAGTTATGCCCATTTCACCATAAAAAAAACCAGATTTCACTTTTACACTCAAGCATCTTTATTTCTTAAGCAATCATCTTTCTCAGGTGAGCGACCAAGGGCCATCTTGGCCCTCTTGTTTAGCTCACCTGAGCACAACGTGCTCATGGTGAGCTTTTGTGATCGCCTTTTGTCCGTCGTCCGTGTGTGCGTGCGTGCGTGTGTCGTCAACAATTTGCTTTAAACAACATCTCCTCATGAACCGCTGAAGGGATTTTGACCAAACTTCACAGGAATCATCCTTATGATGCCCTCTATCAAAGTTGTACAAATTATTTAGATTGGTTAAAAAAGTAGGTCACAGGAGCTAAAAATAGATTTTAAAAATGCAAACTTTGAAAATCTTCTTCTGCAAAACTGCAAGGCCTAGAGATTAGATATTTGGTATGTAGCATCATCTTATGGGCCATTACCAAGATTGTTCAAATCATAGTCCTACGGTGATAAATGCCCCCGCACCAGGGTCACTTGTTTTACATAGAGTTATATAGGAAAATCTTTAAAAATCTTCTTCTATGAATCCATAAGGCCTAGAGATTAGATATTTGGTATGTAGCATCATCTTATGGTTCATTACCAAGATTGTACAAATCATGACCCTATGGTGATAAATGCCCCCGCACCATGGGTCACTTGTTTTACATAGAGTTATATAGGAAAATCTTTAAAAAATTTCTTCTATGAATCCATAAGGCCTAGAGCTTAGATATTTGGTATGTAGCATCATCTTATGGTTCATTACCAAGATTGTACAAATCATGACCCTATGGTGATGAATGCCCCTGCACCATGGGTCACTTGTTTTACATAGAGTTGTATAGGAAAATCTTTAAAAATCTTCTTCTTTGAATTCATAAGGCCTAGAGATTAGATATTTGGTATGTAGCATCATCTTATGGTTCATTACCAAGATTGTTCAAATCATAGCCCTATTGTGATAAATGCCCCCGCACCAGGGGTCATTTTTTTTACATAGATTTATATAGGAAAAAAATTAAAAATGTTATTCTATGAATCCATTATATAAGGCCTAGAGATTAGATATTTGGTATGTAGCATCATCTAATGGTTCATTACCAAGATTGTTCAAATCATGACCCTATGGTGATAAATGCCCCCACCAGGGGTCATTTTTTACATAGATTTATATAGGAAAATTAAAAATTTTTCTATGAATCCATAAGGCCTAGAGCTTAGATATTTGGTATGTAGCATCATCTTATGGTTCATTACCAAGATTGTACAAATCATGACCTTATGGTGATAAATGCCCCCGCACCAGGGTCACTTGTTTTACATAGAGTTATATAGGAAAATCAAAAAAAATTCTACAACCTAAGGCCTATAGCTTAGATTTTTGGTATGTAGTATCATCTAATGGTTCATTATCAAGATTTTCAAAATGGAGGCCCTTTGGAGATAAATGACCCTGCACTAAGTTTTCTCCTCTGAAACCATAAGGCCCAGTGCTTATATATTTGGTGTGTAGTATTGTCAGGGCTAAAATGTTTAAGATTGAGTTATATCAGAATTCTTGTCTGTTTAAAAACCTTGTAATCAGTTATAGCAATGGAACTCAGGTGAGCGATTCAGGGCCATCATGGCCCTCTTGTTTATGCAAATTATGGCCCTTTTCTTGCTTGGATTTTTGGTTAAAGTTTTGCATGCACAGTGTTATTAGCTCACCTGAGCACGTGTGCTCAGGATGAGCTTTTAGGATCGATGAATGTCCGTCGTCCGTCCGTCCGTCTGTCCGTACACACGTAGGGGTACTTACGGGGCTAGGGAACAATGGGTTAGGGTTAGCAGCCTTTCATCTTTTCTCTTAAGTGGCTAAAATTGTCTCTTAGGTGGCTAAAAGAACAATAGAAAGAACAATAGGATAGCCACACAAGTATACTGGCGTTAGGACGTCCGTCCGTCGTCCACAATTTGTTCGTTTGCACTCTAGCATCTTCATTTTATGAGCAATTATCTTCAAACTTTAAAACAATGTTTATAACCATAAAATCATGGCCAAGTTCGATTATGGCTGATATCGTACCATTAGGTCAGGAGTTATGCCCCTTTTAAAATTCAAAAAAGCCAGATTTCACATTGTTTGCACTCTAGCATCTTCATTTCATGAGCAATTATCTTCAAACTTGATAACAATGTTTATAACCATAAAATCTCGGCCAAGTTCGATTATGGCTGATATCATACCATTAGGTCAGGAGTTATGCCCCTTTTAAAATTCAAAAAAGCCAGATTTCACTTTGTTTGCCCTCTAGGTCACCAGGTCAAATCTTAGAAAAACCTTGTGAACACTCTAGAGGCCATAGTTTTGGCCCAATCTTCATGAAACTTGGTCAGAATGTTTGTCTACATGATATCTCAGATGAGTTCGAAATTGGGTCATGTGGGGTCAAAAACTAGGTCACCAGGTCAAATCTTAGAAAAACCTTGTGAACACCTAGAGGCCAAGTTTTGGCCCAATCTTCATGAAACTTGGTCAGAATGTTTGTCTAATGATATCTCGATGGGTTGAAATGGGTTATGTGGGGTCAAAATCTAGGTCACCAGGTCAAATCTTTGAAAAACCTTGTGAACACTCTAGAGGCCACAGTTTTAAACCAATCTGCATGAAACTTGGTCAAGTTGTTTGTCTACATGATATCTCGGATGAGTTTGAAATTGGGTCATGTGGGGTCAAAACTAGGTCACCAGGTCAAATTTTGAAAAACCTTGTGAACACTTTAGAGGCCACAGTTTTGGCCCAATCTTCATGAAACTTGGTCAGGATGTTTGTCTACATAATATCTCGGATGGGTTTGAAAATGGGTCATGTGGGGTCAAAAACTAGGTCACCAGGTAAATTCAGGTAGGATCAAAATGTAGGCCACTTAGTCAAATGTTAGAAAAACACTTTAGATGCCAGATTTTTTTGTCATTTTGCCTAACACAGCCATCTTAATCAGGTGAGCGACACAGGGCCATCTTGGCCCTCTTGTTATGGTTATGTCTCAGTAACTAGGCATTGGATTGATTTTAGACTTCATAAAAATATTAAGGGGTATCAGACTATCAAGGTATATCATTTTTGACTATTATTATGTACAAGGTATGTGAAGGGCAAGAATTGAAATAGATTTCGTTTGATTAACCAACAAGCATTTTGAATAGTCGAGCGTGCTGTCCTCTGATAGCTCTTGTTTTCTATTCATTACAGGATCACAGTCATGAAAAAGAGGTGAAACCAAGTTAGTCTCACCAAAGTGTTGCCATGACAACTAGATGTGTAACCATGGCTACAAAGTATATGGACATCCCTGATAATTCAGTATGTTTCCATGGTAACAAAATGGAAAAGATTATTCCTGCAGAGTGTGTTGTCAGGGTACGTCGGTAACCAGACAAGTAGTTTAATAATGAGATCAGCATTGAATTCCACCAACAATTCTTAGCGCTAAGTAATACTTAAATACTTAGTGGTGAATTTAATTATCATTGTTTCTCTTTTAAAAATACCTATTTCATTTCTTAACAAATATTTTAGTTTTAAAGGAATAATTGATTTTGGCTAAATTTAACATATTTAAATTTTAAGAAATAAGTATTACTTAGTGCTAAGTATTGTTGGTGGAATTCGAGCCAGGTCCTTGTTTTACACTTCTCAACTAGAGATTCTCCTCTGCTGCATTCCTTTTATAACTTCTGAAATGGTGAATTTTATAACTTCTGAAATGGTGAATTTTATAACTTCTGAAATTGTGAATTTTATAACTTCTGAAGTTGTGAATTTTATAACTTCTGAAGTTGTGAATTTAGGGGGTGGACAATTTTTACTAATGTGATCATTGGCATGTTTACAGAATATTATGTAACTCATTTTGAGATGTTTTGTTAAATGGATGCCCATATACTATACCATAACACAGTGTGTGTAACATGGACTGCAGTATGTGTGTCTGATACTGCAGTTTGTTACCATGACAACAGTCTGTAACCATGTCTACAGTTTGCATTTTCAATTGTTACTATGACAACATTTTGTAATCATGATTTGTATTTTCATGATTATTCAGTGTGTTACCATGGCAATAGAACGTGTTTTAATGCCAATATGATGTTTTACTGTGACTTTACATATATATCCTTAGAAAAAGAATGGGATGCCTACTGCCATGACAGTTTGTGTTACATGTACCTACAGTCAACACATGGACGGTTCCAGGATTTTTGTGTAACTACTCCTCTATTGATATTTTGACAAAACAGTATCACAATCAAAAGCGCATTTTCTTTTGAGTAAAGTAGGTCAACAGTTCACCATGTGTTTCATACTTAAACTTGTTGGATAAGCCGGTTAATGTAAATATACATGATTGACAGTTTAGGAACCATCCATTGTGTTTAATAGCATTATTGAATTACCAATGGAATGATAAGGCGCTATGTTTGTCTGCATACAGTGACAGCTTCACTTGTCATGTGTCCCATCCCCATACATTGCTGTGATGTCGCTATACCTGGAATTCACAAAAAATTATGTACCTGGCATTCTCTGTATGTGGAATTCTCTGTACCTGGAATTCTCTACCTTGAATTCTCTGTACCTGGAATTCTCAAGAATTCTCTGTACCTGGAATTCTTAAGGATTCTCTGTACCTGGAATTCTCTGTACCTGGAATTCTCTGTATGTGGAATTCTCTGTACTTGGAATTCTTAAGAATTTTCTTCCCTGGATTTCTTAAGAATTCTCTGTACTTGGAATCTTATTTATTTATTTATTGCCATGAAGCATATTGTACTGGGACCATATTCATCAAGCAACTTAAGTCTATTTTTTTACTTTAATTAAAAATCAGTGATATTTGATAAGGAGTATTTGTTTTACCATTCCTGGATTTTGATAAATTTTGGTATTATACATAACTGCAGATCTGAAGGTCTTGGGCTTGAATCTCATTGAAGGGTAACGGTTTCCATGACATTCCCAGACACAAAGTACTGGTCCAACTCAGGAACTTTTTTAGAGGGATTTGAATAAGTTGTATTATTTTGTTTTTCAGCTGACGTAAAATAAATGAGCTTATTTAAGGAATAAGTTTTATAGAGTTTTATTAAAGATGTTTAGTGAATACATTTTTTGAGTTCTACCAGGAACCATTCAAATAAACCAAACATAGATAACGCTTATGCAAATTCTATATCAAAATATTCTCATATTTTTTGTGTTATAAAAAATTGTTTGTTTAAAAAAAATAATATATTAATTTTGTCTTCATTTAATGAAGATCCGAGATGTGGCGTTTCAGTCTGGTTGCAATAGAACTTACCCACGACTATTGTTATACCCTTGTTTGGTGTGATGATATAACTGTAATCCTGTGTCAATCATGCAAATCCAAAAGGTCATGGATCTATCTATTATATACATCATCGGATACCCACGGCAGCGGAATAATTTGCTTGTGAGTTGCCAACACTGTTAAATACACTGCCTAATGCATACTTTTGCTTACATGTATTTATGTTATTATGTTAGCTACTGTAAATTGCTTCAGATTAGGCCATAATGTTTAAAGGTATTATAATAATACAAAAGAGGTGCACCAGATACGTTGTCTCAGTTTGTTGTCCTGACTGAGATATGAAAAATATTCGTATTTGATCTCCAAAATGGCTTTTGATTTGAAATGCAATTTATTGGTCAAATGACAAAATGCAGTTTAATAGTTTTCAGAACATGCGATGCTTTACATGATGTGATATACAAATTTATTATTGATGACCTTCCCATGATTAATTTCAATTTACACGTCTTTTGACAATTTTTAATGTGTCCCATTTGACATCATTGCCTGAAGCTAAAAATAGAACACTGGGTATTCAAGGGAGGTGACTGCGTAATTTATCTAGTCTATTTATTGTTGCAATTGAATAAATATTTTGGTTTATTTACTTGATTGTGATATTCTAGATAAGTAAATAGATATCACATCCTATGGAGGGTGATAGTATGTGTTGTCAACCTTTAGGTTTTGTTAACCCAAAAATGGTCATGTCCACTTAAATTAGGCATTAGACGAGGTAGCCAATTAGGGGTTAACAAAACATGCTATCCCCCTCCATGGGATGTGGTATTTATATATTATTTCTTGTTTTAAGTAAGTGATCCTGTAACCTAAGGGGCACTTTAAGATAACATTGTTAAGCCTAGTCTACCACAGTTTACAGTACATATTTTTCATAAGCTTGTTGATCTGCATAATATTTATAAATTAATCCAATGTGAGGTTTGCTATGTTGTAACACGGAGCTACTATAGGTAAATCTCTGGTTGTAACTAATAAAAACTCGCATGTATGGTATATCAAGGTTTTAAAAATTTAAAAAATGCATATTTATGAAGAAAATATCCAAATTCAACTACATGTACCAATTACGAAAGAATTGACAGATGGTTTAATGATCAATCGTTAAAAACTGTTACAAATCTTGCTAGTTAGACTAATAATTATTCATCAGCACATTTGGATACTGCTTTTTGTTTATTTTATGCTAACTGATAAAAAAACTAAGATAAAATCCATATCACCGACAATGTGGGTGATTTTGGTCTGCCGGAACTACATTTTACTTGATAAAGGGTGTGTGTATGGATATGTTTGTATTTACCAGTTGCCTCCCTTTGTTTTCTTTAAGTGGCAACATTCACATGGATTCATCTACTTGTTAACAGGATTGAATACACAAAATAGTTCCATTCTTTCTATAGCAGTTAGCATAAAATGAAATTAAACTTTGTTTGTTTTAAATGGATATGGAATATATCGCATCTCTAAGTGATACAATTTTAACATTGTCACTCTCACTGCGCATTTGCGAAAATATTGAAATTGTATCACATTTTGATGAGATATTTTCCATATCCACTCAAAACCAACAAATATCTTTGATTTATTATGTAACAACCAATGAAGATGATACTCATTCAGCAACTATTAGCAATATAATCATGATTTTGAATCATATAAACATATGTCAGCATCCCTTAATCCGATGAATTTCTTAAAATCAGGGAGTACTCTCTAGTTCTAGCATAATTCAGGGTTGCGATTATACCTAGTCCAAATTTGTGTACCCGTAATTTGTGATAGCGGGCTGCTTTCAGTTTGGCGCTATCCTCTCAGAGGCGTGACAACCAGTACCAATAAAAGGCATTTCGCGCAGAGTGGCTGATTACCTAATGTAAAGCATTAAGAATACCTCTGAATTATTTTAACACTTTTACCTCATATTTAACTGGATTTGACACATTTTGACATCTTGGCAAATAGAGAAGACCACATGGGTTTGTTTGCTAGCAGTTGTTTTAGTCAAGAGGGAAAATAATTTCTTTAACAGTGAGTAAAAGTGGGACTTTAATTTTCACAGCAGGGTCGGCTTTCACCAAAATGTTCATTATTTTATTTAAATTTGTCAAAATATTTTATGATATCTGTTTTTTTTTTATAATTCATTCCAGCACAATGAAAAAATATGGTATAAACATGAAGACTTGTAGGGTGTGATATTTCCAATATATGCACAGTTAAAAAATAACATGTTTTATGACAACATGTGAGTCCAAAAGTAAAGAGTAATGCAATAAACCAACACATTTATATCACTTTAAAAACTTCACAGTCTAGTAAACATTAGAATAGAAAGAGAATTTTGTTTTTCATGCTATGTTGCAGACTAATGCAAGGTATTGCTTTTAGATGCTTTGTAATTAGACACTGTGCATTATTCAGCGAGAAAGTACTCAAAAAGAAACATTTTTTCCCAAATTTGATCAGTTTGAATTTAGTTGTGAACATCATTGTTTGATAGAATCATTTTTTTTTCATGGAGTTTCTTAAATAAGTGCATAATGAACAAAATAAAATCAGTTTTCTTCTCTTTTTTCCCCCCTCAGAAAATTGAGGTTTTTTTTCAAGCAGAAAAATTATAAAGAAAAAGTAATAGACTAACTTAGAATAACAGGTTGGTTGTATATCAAAAACTTCAGCCGTTCTCATTTTCTTTCATTACTTGTGATAATTCAAAATGAAATAGAGGGTATTTGTTGATTCCTATGTTGGATAAAATTTGAATTTCACCGGAATGATGAAAAAAAAATTATAGGTATAAATTCCTGTATACTATGTTATAGGAGCTTCAAGTCATGTCACATCTTCTCCTATACTCACATTACATGAAGACAAGGCGGGATGTGGGGGTATTGATCACCTTTCTTAATAGTCTTAGTTGTCATGAAGTTTGCGGCAAGTGAAGATGTTTGTTTTCTATGTTGAAATAAAATGCCATTTTATAATCAAATATACATAATTAGATTCTGTTTATATTAATAATTTTTATATTGATAAGGTTTATATATGTATGCTTTTTTGTTGCACTCTCTCATGTTTTTCATGTCTTTGGTTGTTTTGTTTGTTTGTTTTTTTTTTGTTGTTTTTTTTTAATATGCCTTTAAGGAATTTCATTCATACACTGATGACCGTGTGATTTATTTAATATTATTTATTTTTTATAAAACAATAGTTAAAAATTTGCATATGACATAAATGACAAAAAATTATTGTTTTTCACAATTAATCCCCGAATGTCTCTCAACTATGATTTCTGTATTTGATCCGTTTTTGTTTTTATATTTTATGAATAAATATTTTGGAATACAAATGCATGACACATGCATTGCACATGAAACTAAAATTGTGCAATATCATTTACGGGTTTGTTACCATATTGAGCAACTTTGTAGGGCGTACCATCCCAGTGGCAACTGACTTAACCCTTTCCCTCATAGAGGAAACCATGAAAAGACCTATGCGAACAACATAAAACCAGATCAGCCTGCGAGTAACTCGCAGGCTGATCAGGTTTTATGCTGTTCGCTGCTCCTCAGTGGTCTGGAAATGAGGATTTTGTAATTAGATTTGGTAAGGTTTAACTGTGGTTTTCTGCAGATCAGGCTTTATGTGATACCTATTGAGTGCGTCAAAATGAGTCTATATGAGGGAAAGGGTTAAAGGGTATCCAATTGCTAGACTGGGATAGATAGTCAGTGATTGATCCGAGTTAAACACTAGAACAAAAACAACAACAAATATTGACCGTCCTTGCTGGTTTAAATCAATCTTAATGTCTTCAACAGTCTTCCATACTTCTTGTTTAGTTTCATCTGTAATGCATTTCATTTCAGATCTCATATTGACATTGGTAAAAGTTTTCAGGAATTTTTCCTGAATTTCATTTCAGGATTTTCAGATTGCCAATCTTATTCTATAAAAAAAACTGTATAAAACAATGCTAAAATCAGGATTTTCAGGGGGTTTTTTTGGGTTTTTTTTTAATTTCCAACTTTTACCCATGTATTGAATTAAATATTAAAGAGGTTCAAATATATCTATAAGCTAATTTGATTAGAAAAATATGCACATGTGAAATGTCATTTTGTGTTTCGTCAACTTTATATGTAAATTTGTTTGATGTCATATTATACAACAGGAAATGGTAGCAAAACATGGGAGTTTTAGCTTAAACTCAGTTATTTTATGTCTATTGGAAAAAAAGTTCTTTCAGCTCATACTAATCCCCCTTGATAGTTCCTGGGTTGGACCAGTACTTAACACCTTGGAAAGTCATGAAAAATTAGTGCCTCCAATGGACTTGAACCCAGATTCTTTGGATCCAGAGTTGAGAAAGTTACCACTGGACAAAGGTGTTCTTGGAAGTTTTGACGCAAGTTAACAATTGGGAAACGCCTTGGAACCTCTGGTAATTCTGTCATCCTTCATCCATCACCGAGGACTTCCGATCAACAAGTTAAAGATCTATATTCACATTTACCTGTTTGAAGTTACAGTCAAAAGTAAATCAAAACTGTAATCAGTGAAAGTGAATGCAGTTTTTTCTGCAGTTTTTTCTTAGAATCACTGTGATGCTTGTTTTTGTTATTATTCTGATCACAAAGATCTTTGCCTGCAGTTTATCATTCCTATTGT
>CM037791.1:30733643-30783643 GCA_021229015.1 Solen grandis | reverse complement strand
TTCATTATCTGAAGTATAACAACATATAGAAATCAACGCGTATAAAAAGGAGGGGAAAAATAATTATAATAAAAAGTACAAATCCAATAGGACATTCTGTCCTAAAAAGAATAAACAAAAACCCTTTACGTTTTCCGCAGGTTTGCGGAGAGCCGTAACAAGTGTGTCAAGGAATGACAGTATCACAAAATATGTTCATACTGTGCATGATATTGTTGCGTATGAAGCTTGGGGTTGACAGTTAGAATGTGACAACGTTTGATTTAGACGCACTTACAGTTCATTTCAGACGCATATGTTCAAAATGTATTCATTATTTCAAATACAATGCATTATTATTATTTGTTTATTGATTTTTTTTTAGAATATAATAACGGATTGTATTATATCACAATTTTAAGTTCCGTGATTGTTTAATATACTTTCACCAGACCTTATTTCAATATCAGTTAAACAATAACTATGATTTATCGTTTGTTAAATATGGTTGCATATAATTATTTGTGATACGCGTGTTTCCTGGCGTTACATCCATCATTTATAGAAGACACCGCTTGAAAATTAGAAAATACAATGGTTTTAACATCGATATTTATAACTCTGTATCCTATCCATCATAATGCCAGGAAAAGAAGGCGGAAAATAGATGAGGTTAACGTATGAAAATATTAAATACGTTACACATTTAGGCTTATTGAATTACAGAAACAATATCTCATAATTATATAATATGCTTTCGATATTGTCCACATTCAATGCTTTAAGGTTCTTATTTTAATTTAAACAATAGGTTACCATGTCTATTGATATATTATGAATGTTTTCTTATTTTTTCTAGTTAAACAGTAGTTGTTTCCAGAGGATTATCCTTTAGTATATATTTTAACGTTCTTTATATCTGGTTTGACTATCGTTATAGGGTTTCGACTCAGATTTTATTTCATACAAAATCAAGAACTTAAAAGCAGTTTGTTCACAGATGTTCGGTATAAAAAAACAAAAAAACAATCAACTCTTACTTGTTAATGTTGGAAAAGTCTTTGTTTTCTAAAAAAAAAATCGGCAAGTCTAGGCAAAAAACAATTTATTCAATCCAAGAGCAACTTATTACATTTTGTTAATTAATGATCAGATTCCATTTAAGTGTTGTATTAACAACTACAACTGAACACCTGACATAGGAAAACAATGTATTTTGAATGAGCCTGTATGGGTTCATCATAAATGGTTTAGTGTTGTGTCCAATATAATTAAATATATTTTATTTAAATATCATGAAGAAACATAGCATATTACAGTTTAAAGATCCGTGAATGTTTTATATACTTCAAAAGACTATATTTCAGAATAATTTATATAGTAAGTATGTCTATTTCAGTTTGTCCAACAGAAACCAGGATATGTAGGCGGAAAATAGATAATGTTGATTTTTTCTAAAGGAGACACATATATTTAGGGTTATCGAAATACAAATATAACGAAGTAAATTTAAAAAAAAAATCAAAACAGTTTTATTGTTCCTTATCAGCAAATATGTTTTATTGAAACATGTTACTTGCATTTTAGTAGTAGATATTTTATTTTTGGCAGGAAATATACAAACGTGTATACGAAATGTATGTTGTAGTCATACTTTATCTTAACGTTTGCTCATAAAATGGGGTGGTTTTCGGGTATGAGAAGTAATAAAATAATAGCTCTCATGGACTGTACTCAAGCATGCATTTGGAAAGTTGGATTTAATGATAAGCACTGAATCTCGAGATACCACCAAACTAATAATACAAGATAATAAAGACATCATATATCAGACATCCTTGATAGTTTGCACATTATTACCTAGCTGATTGTTCATTTGAGTTTAATTCAGATTGCCTAGATGCGTGCACCCGTTTATTGAAACGGCGGCTTTTTAAAATAGCCCTAATCAAATTGTTTGGTGCAATGGTAAAATGGCCGGTGTTTAACCGGTGTCAATAATCGAATTAAGATGATACCTTTATGAACGAAAATGTGTTCATGTTTCAGAAAAAAAAATTATAGGTACTATCATAAAATTAATATGTAATGTTTTATATTTTAACTCATTATGACGCTGCGGACACTTTGTCCATTATACAGACGGATTTTGTCGATCTTGTAGCGACTCCTTAATATTAATTTATATCGACTTTATTCGTATGAAAATGAAGAAATTTGTACTTATTTCTGGAAAGGTATCATTATGATTAGGAGTTTCGGCGCGGCTGTAGCATGATGTTTTTTTGTTGTTGTTTTTCGGGGATTTTTTGGGGCGGTGTTTTTTTGTTTTTTTTTAATTAATATTTCAACGAATAATACAAACTTAGTTTATAGTTTCGAGTTTACATTTTATTTAAACAAAAATATGGTGGCGTTGAAATACGTTTTGTGTGAGTTATCCATCGTCGGATAACCAACGTCAGCTCATTACGCTTCTCTCCATACATCCATCGTACGAATGTCTTTGTCGCTTTGATCGAAAACACCATCAGTAATCTGATTGGATGCAGGATAATATTGTCCTGTCTGGCGTTAACCGGTTCAAATGCATTTATGTGATTTTAAATATCTCATTATCAAGATACCCCCCTTAACTTATGTTTTTAACTTTACATGGAGAGTATCCAAAATGTAACCCCCATTTTGTCTGGCTTAAATTGTTCGTGTTTAACATGTAAAAGAACTTTGTTTTGTTAGTTGAATAAAACAACAACAAAACAAATCGTCGATGGATGCAGAATAACGGAACGTGTTGAGCGTAGGTGTCGACAGAAATATATAGTTTTAACAAAATATACAAATGATGCATGAGACACATACACTCTTTATGTTATAGCGCGGCTATTTATGAAACTAATCAAAATATTATTTAATCTATCGGGAAAGCAGTGTAAGTATGTTTTATATCTTCTTCGTTTTAGCAATGATTTGATTGTAAGTATACAAGCTACAAACTGGTAGTAAACAGGCACCCATGCAATGTGTATAACGTTTTGTTTGAAATGAGACATATATACCTCATGAATAAAGCGTAATATTTTCTGGATATGATTCAAACCAGTTTATATAAACAAAAAACAACTTCCATAAATTATTAAATTCCATGAACTTGATTGTAATGGTAAAATGCTTTGACGATATAAATGTCATAAACTTAATACATTGTTAGAGATTATATAAACGAATGTACACTTTAATTAAGTAAGTGAATTTATTAAATAATTTTACTTATTTGAAAATGCATTTCTTTAATCACGGAAAATACATATGTACTAAACTTAAGTTGTTCAGATAGCAGCACAAACTGGAAAATAATATTATACTGTAAAGAGAGTGGTAAAATAACGAAACAAAAAGCTGTGTTTTTATTTCATACATTTCTTAAATGTTCGTGTAAGTAGAAATCAAATTAACTACAATTCAATTATATATTTCAGAAAAAAATTCATCATTTAGAACAAACACATGTGTAAAACAAATTGTCCTGGTAAAATCAAATACATTTTGAATGAATGCCACAGTTTTACACCTTTTAAATGCTTGTTTACGCGAAATGTGCAGGAAGATAGCGATTTACTTCAAATAGTCATATTTCCCAAGTAAAGTGAACATTGAAATAAAATGATGTATAAAGCCATTAAGTCAAACATTAAGGAACATACGATTTATCTTTATATCATGCCATCTCCATTATGACGATACATTTTGACATCTAGCAAATAGTTCTAATTTTAAGCTTGTTTATCACCTAACGGAACTTAGTTTACAGCATGATTATCACGGTTTTCACTACAAACATGTTTATATGTATATTTGCGTGTCAGCACATTTCCATCTGAAAAGGAGAAACTTTGAGACCGTTGAAATACGCATGGAGCAATCGGGAGCACTTTGGAGAACTGCGAAATTGCTTGGATAGAAATGTTTCCTGATGTGTTCCCGACCTCTTGTCCGAAAACAGTCCCAGCGGTATCCAAAAAATTTCTCTGAGCCACTAGGAAGCTCCGAGATTCTTATCCAAGTAATTCTCGATCTACCATTTTTTTACATCGGATATCCAGAAATATAGATAATATCTCGACGAAAAATCAGAGGGAGATTAAAGGATATAAGAATTTTCGGTAAATGTTGTTAAGACAAACACCATCGAAATATGTGAATACATTGATAATGTTTTATATAGAAATTATTTGATAAAGTAGCATGTTGCATAAACATTCAACTTTTTTTTCAGTTTCAACAAATAGGCGTGGTCTTGGCTTAATGAATTATACATCATATGTCAGGAACTAATAGTAAACTCATTGTTACTTACTCTATATTTAGTCGACCTACAATCATGATCAATCATAAATAGTTGCAGAGACAGGGTTATTGGCATTCGGATTCTACATCTTAATTGAAAAATATAATAGATAAATATGTAATACATAAAGAAAAATAAAGACGAACATTGAATAACTTGTCTGTATAAATTTGAATGTAATATATCAGTATGCAATACTTGATAATATATTAGCATTATCCACATACCAATATGAATGCCTGCCATACCATACCAATATAAAATGTCTGGCTCAACAGTTTAAAGAAATACTAATATAGGTTAGTATAGTAACCATACCTCTTTTCAAAATATGTTCATGTTATGCATATTTGTGAACATGAATTCACGAACTATCCGAATGATGAGTCAACATTGTGATATGACTACCTGATAATCAAAATATTTGTGATAACATGCGACTACTTATCGATATATTGTATTGATATTTGATAAGGTACTAAGGAAGAATTTAATGATCCTCATTTTAGAGCGATTTATACCACAGCAGATAAAAAATGTAAATATCGACATACAAATACAAAAAAATGTACAATTATAAGGTGACGTATGAATTACATTCAGTGAGAGGTTTTAGGGCATATGCGTTAACATTTCTAACTGCAGCTTTTTGACTCATTTTGTTTAAGCATCCAAGATACTATTGATTACGACGAATAACGGATAGCCCTTATGAAATTATGAGTATACTATTGCAGGATCAATCAATGGTCAGATATTATCCTGTTTTTAGTCAGAAAAAGAGTAAACCAACATGTTACTAAATCGATGTGTAAAACGATTAAATACTATTCAATGTATTACATGTATATTCAAAATCTGCGCATCATTGATAATTGTTAAATATAGACATTTTGAATATTCACATTTTTTGTTTTGCATTTCTTCTTAAAAATATACTACACAACCATTCTTCATTTGAAACCATGTCATATATTTCTTCGCAAGAATGATGCACTATCCAGGTTGTAAAACTATCTTGCCAAATTAATTGACCTGAAACATATACTGTCATCTCAACAGTGTCAACAGTAAGTCTTTAGTTTATGTTTCACACACGTTAGATACAATGCAAAAAAAATCAAAGTTGAATAAGTGTTAAACATAAAATTAATCATATCTGATATACGTTCATAAGGAAACTAGTAAATACAAGAGTTTGTTTAGCATGTACCATTGTGCAACAGGTCAGGTTATACTATTTAGAATATAATGAAACGTGAACGAGAGTGACATTATAACAGCAAGAACTATTTTGTGATCGGTTTGACTTATACGGTGTTTAATAATAACCTATAACATTATTGAACATATCCCAAATTTATTCTTTACAATTTACGAAACACAATTATTAAAAAAGGCTATGGAGAAGATATTGTTACTAAAGACACAGTTATGAAAATAGGGAGTAACAGTATATGACATACAATAGTAATTTCAATATTCATATCTATCAAAAATTGTCCACTGAGTAACTCATATAGATATATAATAACGTGTAATTTTATTGATGTAGTAATATAATGAAAACGCAGGGATTCGAAGTGGATGCTTCTTTTCTATAATTTAAAAGAAAGGATAACAACAACATTTTACGACACTTTTCAAATAGTTATGAAAACGAATCTAAGCTATAATGTACCATTAAGATATTAATCTTTGCATATATATCAAACACAGGTAAACGTTTGTTTTTTTTGCATTATAAAATCTTTATATATTAACTTAATCATAATAGATAGACAAGTTTAACAACACTTTAACAAAATGGGTACTCGAAAGATGTATAATGGCAATTAACTTAATGTATAGATCATGTTTTATATCCATGGTCATATGTTTGTCAATTTTCAATATGTATATGGTCAAATAGGTAAGAGAGTCCTTTAAATTTATTTGAATGCGAGATATATCGTTATACGGCCACTTGAATGAATATTTTCTAAATTAGGAACATATTATTAAGAACTGTTAGGAAAATAAGTTACTTCTTTAAATATTATATGGGATATAGTTTGAAACAAGCGTATATTAACTAGGAAGTAAGGAGATTTATTTAACACGACGTAGTCTCGATTGCGTATCATAATTCACGTTCTGGTGATTTAAGTGAAGTTGTGTGTCCAAGTGTGTCCAGGAATGACAGTATGACAATATATGTTTATAGATTACATGCTATTTTGCTATTTGTATCCTTAAAAGATGTTTTGCATATTCCCGAAATCATGTTTCGAGGCTGATAGGAAACCAAATGTTACCTAATCTATGTTCTGGCGTCCTTATTCAGAACCGAAAACTGATCAAAAGAACAGTATTATCATGATCAGAACTTGTATTATCTTGTTTACAATAAAAATTGATCCATCGACAGTTGCTAAGATATGAATACGGGTTAAAATAGGTTTTGACATTTCAAATGATATAATTTGCTCATGCTAACTATGCCTTGTCTCATATAGCCATGGGATCGTCATAAACTATAAGATTTTGCTGTGAAAACGTTTCCTTTTATAACGTTAAAATATTTTCCATATCAATCATTTTCTTCCTTGTCTAGTATGTTGAGTAATTAAAAGTAGCTATAAATCGGTTTAATGCATTATGGATATTTTTCAGCGGATATGATGAATCAGGAACGAATAACAACAGCGTTGGTTTTTTTTCGGATATCCTAAAATAGCCCCTTATTTACCCCTTATTTATAAAGCTGTATTTGACAATCAATGCAGTTTCACCATTCATTATATTTAAGCCATATGGTGTTATATAGCGAACAATACGCGATCCTTATCACAATGTTACTATATGTTAAAATACCATTATACATCCAAGAAAAAGCTTTTATTGTTTGATACACTTTCACATAATTATATTTCATTTTAAGTTAAATAGAGATTAAGATCATTACTTTTTGTTAAATATGATGGCATATTTTTAGTGATCAGCATTTATTGCTAAGGTTGAAGATATGCTGTATACATTGCTCAAAAATAAGAATATACAAGAGTCATTAACATCCTATCCATCAGAAAGCCGGGATAAGTAGGCAGAAAATACTAATGGGTTAACATCCTTTAATTTATACTACATAAATTTTATATTTTGTCCTGATGAAATACATACTTAACGTACTAAATGTATTTTTTTAATTGTTTTTGTTCAACAAATATATTTACTGAAATATGTTTCTTTCAATGTTGAGACATTTTATGTTAGGCACACATTATACAGACGTATTTATGTAATATAAATGTAGTTATACTTCCAAATAACGTTCGCGCATAATAAGGGGTGGTTTTCAAGTATAAAGGAAACATGGCAATGTGGTCTCATGTCTGTACACAAATGCATACATTTGGAACGTTTGATTAAATAATATGCACTGAATCTCTACCAATAATCACATAAAGCAACACAAGACATTATATATTAGTCATCCTTGATTGTATATGTCAATTTACCTCATTAACTACCTAATAAATCATGAGTTTAATTACGATTGTAAGATGCACGCGGAACAATTCGTTAAAATGGCGGCATATCCAAATAACCTTATTCAATCTGTTCTGTACACTGAGAATAAAAATGGCCGGTGTCAGGTGTCAGTAACTAATTAATGATGTTACCTTTATTAACATAATATGTGTTCGTATTTAAAGAAAGGATTATTAAACTGTAAAGGTACTAGAAAAATTAAGCAAAATATGCAATGTATTCCATGTGTAAATTATTTTTAAACGCATTATAAAATATATATATATATGAAAACGATTTTGGGTCATTTATTACTCGGATAATTGAGAACTTTGTCGATCTTACAGCCTCACCTAAATGAATATTCATATCGAGTGTATTCATATCTTGAAAAGAACAGGAAAACCGTAATTATTTTCATATGAGTCAGATTACATTTTCTAGTCGTCAAATAAAAGCAACCTTACCAAATGTGTAAATTCAAGACGATATCTGAAAGAATTCGCAAATACTGCTTAGCTTCGATGAATCTACGCTACGAAGTTTTTAATAAAACAACGGGGTGACAAAGTAATTTCGATTTTTTAAAACAAATGAATATTATAGAAGGAACATGCCGCCACATAATTTGTTTTTTCAAGTAGTAAATTTATTACAAATTAAAAAAAAAAATGCTTTTGCCGTATTTGGCCATGGTCGATTATAATACCGAAAATAGTATCAAAACCTTTTAAAATGGCGAGATTATGTCTCAATAATACAGATGCAGTGATGCTAAAGTGCTGGATGATCAAGCGGTCCCCTAACATATATTTATTGTTAACAATTTACAAACAAATGGAAAATAAATATATATATATAACGTTCTTATACGCTAAAATTTTGCTTCATTGCAAATCACTTTCAAAATATACCTGGTGTTTAAGGGGGGGGGGGGGGTTGCACTTTTGTTCCTATAAATTATAAGATTGGAAATTTGGCAAGCTTTCTATATCATCAAATAAGATAAAGGCGTCTCTGGAATTTATTGAATATTGAAAGTGTATGAGACCTACCTGTAAAGATTCATTTAAATAAATCAGTGTCTTCACAGTTGTCGATTTATTCTCGAAAGCCGGGATTGACACAATTTTAAATGAAACTCATTCATAGTAAAGTGTTTGAATTGAAACTTATGTACTGACCAAAAAAAAAATTAACAGCACCAACTTAGTCAACGTGCGTCATATGGTCAACAAGATATCTGCCAAGTCGGTTTTCATTTTGCACCACGAATACGCACCGTGTTGTTAGGGCAACAGTGGCAGTATTCAGCATCGAACATCTACAATATCAACCGTATAGTTTAGGTTTAGTCATCTGTTATTTCTTGCTCTTTTTAAATGTTAAAGATCAGTTGCGGGGTCATAGATTTGGACCTTGGCACAAATTTGTAGTGCTTTTATGGCAGCATTGAAAGTGTTGTCACGTGACGGCTTACGTCATGACTTTTTTCTTGGTTTGATATGACAAGTACAATAGTTTACATGGTGTCCACAATGACAGTTTTATGGGCATGTGTTTGAAATTTGTAAGTTTATAGTAAAAGTCCTCGAATATAATAATCACAGTGATAAAGTTAATAAAAATTAAATCTAAAACATTTATTTTACTTTCGTAAACCGTATCTAACAACATTGTATAAATTAACATTCAGTTGCCAAAGCAAATCACTAAATAGATGTGATGGAAATAAATTGATTACTTCCAGTGAAAACAATGTTAATCGTCGATCTTTAACAGAGTATATTTGAACCTGTATAAGCGACCACCTGTACTTAGCGGTCATCTTGCATTGAGCGGTCAATTTAAATATCACCAAACTGTAGCATTTAATTATATATT
This sequence comes from Solen grandis, assembly GCA_021229015.1. Lineage (NCBI taxonomy): Eukaryota > Metazoa > Mollusca > Bivalvia > Adapedonta > Solenidae > Solen > Solen grandis. The sequence continues at coordinate 30,773,919 of CM037791.1, read as the reverse complement.
TAAATTTTATCTAGCAGAAGCTTCTGTCCTTCCAATGACTGACCTCTAAAGACTGTTTTGAAGGTATTTTAGATGTAAATCAATATAATAGTCTATTTCTTATAAATCCGACTGTGTTATTTCTATTTATGCAAATACGATATTATTAACTTATATTAATTTACTAAATAAACATGTGGTTTTTTATACATCGCAAACCATTTTTTTTACAGTTGACATGATCATTTATCGTTTATTTTTAGCTAACCTTAGTACATGGTGCTCAAGGTGACCCATGCGCCTGTCTTCGCGCGTCGTCCGCCGTCAACAATTTGCTTTAAACGACAGAATTCAATTACATTTTGCAGAGATAATTCAGTGGTGAATTTTCACAAAATTGCCTGTCCGTCGACAGTGATAATCAGGTTTAACAAAATGTACCAATAATGCATAAGGCACATGCACTGTTTTTGTTCTAGTTCTACCATTTATGAAACTAATCAAAATGTTATTTTACATTTCGGGAGAATGATGTAAGTACAACAAATGTATGTATTTATATCTTCTCCGTTTGGACAAATGGTGGATTGTTAGTATTTTATCTAAATACTTGCAGAAAAAAAAAAACAACAAAAAAACACACACTCAGTTAGCATAACGATAACTATATAATTCTGGAATTGAGCAAAATTGTCATGATATGATTTCGAAATAGTTTATATGAATAAAAAGAATATGTTAGTAGATGAATATCCGTGCACTTCATTGTAATGGTTATATATTTTGACGAGATAAATGACATTATCTTATGTACACATTAAATAAATCATTTTGTTTTTAATATACATGCATTCAATTAATTTCAATTATTTGAACATGCCTTTCTGTAATCACGGAATGTCCATAAGGTGTTCAGATAGAAGAAAAATATTAATTGGAAAATATATAATAAGAGAATGCTATGTCGTTAACAATCTAAAATAACGATACACAATTTCTGATTTGATATAAGTAGAAATCAAATTAACAGTTTCATTTACACATTTCAGAAATCAGTATAATCATTTTAAACACGCACATCTCTAAATCATGTTAACCATTAAGTTTAATATACATTTTGAATGATGGTTTATTCATTACCTATAATATTGAAAAATATAATTTTAACTCCTAAGCCACCTTAACCAGTGCTGAGACATCTATAAACTATAAAGCCAAGAAAAAATGATCAATGTGAAGTGTTGGATATGTAAGAAATCAAACGAAATTGCAATCCTTTTATGCCACACTAGTCAAAACGAGAGAAAACAATTTATGACACCTTAATTAAGTCTATGAATAACAATTTTCCTTGATCAACACTAATATAAGTCACACGTGAATTGTGTTCTTTCGATATTCTTAATATTATTTAACAAAATAATTAACGATGATACTGCGTTTCTTGGGTTATTTATGCACAATTTTGATATAAATGGGAGTAACTGAAGTGAGTAATCAAAGAGTTTTGCATCAAAAACACTGCAGTATCATTTAGTATCAACGTCTATCACAAATTAAAGCATTGCATATTATTGAATGGAGAAAAAATGCATTATTTAGAAACTGACATATTTCTCTATATCGGCCCCCCTATCGAAGTCTCCATTATTTATCAATACTTGCGATAAAGGCAAGGTATTTACAACAAGAAGAACTGTGATACAGAGTATCACAGCGCCCCCTACCCCCAATCAAAGCCAACAAACATGTAAATATTATTATATATATTTATATATTTCAATTTTTCTTTATCGCAGGTTTCGAAATCTTTGGACGTCACACAAACTACACATGGTCATTGTCCGTTTACTAGTCTCTTTGGTGAAGAAAACCCATGAGAGCAAAACATGTTCTATAAAAGTTCAATGCTTTGGACTAAGTTGATTCATCAATCCTTTCAGGAATATCAACTTCATATTCTATCTGCGCATTCAAAACGATATATTGCATACAAATTATAATCAAGTTATTTCTTTTAAAAGAAAAATAAATCCGCCTATATAGAAACAAAAACAAACTAACTGCAAGTTTTACTCTTTTTTTATTTAAATATTACATTTAGAATAATATTACATTGCAATATTTTAAAATACATAAAATCTATAGAAAATCAAATTGTAAAGCCATATACATCAGCCGCCTTCTTTTAGTAATATTCAATACAAGACTGCTTAAACAGTTCATTTCAGACGCATATGCCCAAACAAATATTCAGCATTTCAAACACAATGCATTATTATTTTTTTTTTTTTAATTTTTAGAATATAATGACGAATTGTAGTATATCACAATTTTAAGTTCCGTGATTGTTTAATATACTTTCACCAGACTTTAAATATCTGTTAAACAATAACTATGATTTATAGTTTGTTAAATATGGTTGCATATAATTGTTTGTGAACCTCGTGTTTGCAGGCGTTACATCTATCATTTATAGAAGACACCGCTTGAAAATTAGAAAATACGACATCAATCGTTATAACTCAGTATCCTATCCATCATAATGCAAGGAAAAGAAGGCGGAAAATAGATTAGGTTAACGTATGAACATATTAAATACTTCACATAGTAAAGCTTATTGAATTTCAGAAACAATATCTCATAACTATAGACTATGCTTTCGTTATTATTCCTATTCAATTAATTTAAAAATAGGTTAACCTGTCTATGAATATTTATATTTTTTTTAATTTCCTTTTCTCTGAATTTAAGATTTTGTGACATTAATGTTTAGAAAGTAAGATTGAATATATTCTTTATATCTGGCTTGACTATCGTTATAGGGTTTCGAATCAGGTTTTATTTAAAACAAAATCAAGAACTTAAAAGCAACTTGTTCACAGACGATCGGTAAAAAAAAAAAAATAAAAAAAAAATATACTCTCACTTGTTAATGTTGGAAAAGTTTTTGTTTCCTGAAAAATAAATTCGGCAAGTCTAAGTCACTTTGCGCAAAAACACAACTCCAGTAATATATGTTAAATATAGAAAACTGTATCCTCGAAGCAGGTGTTTGTGGTACCTTTTGTGTTTACCAGTTATTATATTAAAGCCATCTTGTGTAATATTAGATTGTGAACAAGCCTTATCGAATTGTTCGCAATACTATTTTCTTGGGTCCAAAACCAACACGAACTGGAGGAAAATCAACTTTCGTGTGACATAAAGCTATTTATTCAATCCAAGAGCAAACTATAACATGTTGTTAATTAATGATCAGTTTCCATTTAAGTGTTGTAATAACAACTGAACAACTGACATAGGGATACAACGAATTTTGAATGAGTCTGTATGGGTTCATCATAAATGGTTTAGTGTTTGCAATTCCAATGCATTTATCTCTGTTTTATTTAAATATCATGAAGAATCGTATCATATCATAGTTTAAAGAATCGTGAATGTTTTATATACTTAAAAAGACTATATTTCTGTATAAGTTATACAGTAATTATGACCATTTAAGTTTGTCAAATATGGTGATATATATTTTGTGATCAGCGTTTTTTCCAGGCGCTGCATATATCTGTTTTTAGAAAACATTGATTGAAAATTAAAATGAAATACAATATTATTTATATCAGCATCATATCCAACAGAAACCTGGATAAGTAGGTGGAAAGTAGAGAAGGGTGAACTTCTGTAAAGTATACATATATATTTAGACTGATCGAAATACAAATATAATGAAGTAAATTTAAAACAATATCAAAATAGTTTTATTGTTTCTTATCTGCGAATATGTTTTATTGAAACATGTTACTTTCAGTTCAGTAGTAGATATTTTATTTTAGGCATGAAATATTCAAACGTGTATACGGAATATATGTTGTACTCATACTACCTATTAATGTTAGCTCATAAAAATGGGGTGGTTTTCGGGTATAATGAATAATAAAACAATAGCTCTCATGGAATGTTCTCAAACAAATGCATGCATTTGGAAAGATGTATTTAATGGTATGCACTGAATCTCTAGATATCACCAAACTAATAATACAAGACAATGAAGACATCCTATATTATACATACTTGATTGTTTTTACAATGTTACCTTCATGATTGTTCATAATGAGTTTATTTGAGATTGCCTAGATGTGTGCATCAATTTATTGAAAAGGCGGCATATCAAAATAGCCCTAATCATATTATTTGGAGCAATGGGAAATTGGTCAGTGTTTAACCGGTGTCAATAATCGATTTATGATATTTTTATATAGCCTTTTTAGGCGAATTCTGTCGATTTTGCAACCACACCTAAATATTCATTTATATCGACTTTATTCGTATGAAAATGAGGGTAATTGTACATATTTCTAGATAGGTAAGATTATAATTAATAACGGCCATATGTCAGAAAAATTAAAATAGGAGTAAGACAAGGATGTCCTTTATCATCATATTTATTTATATTATGTATACAAATGCTACAGATAACAATTAAAGAAAATAAGAAAATACAAGGCATAAATATATATGACAATGAAATAAAAAGGAATCTTTTTGCTGATGATGCAAGTTTCTTTACAAATGGGACAAAAGAGTCGTTTGAAGCACTGATTAAATCTTTAGAAGACTTCGGAAATATCTCAGGTTTAAAATTAAATAAAGAAAAATGTACTGCATTGCGAATAGGAATCACTAGAAATTCAAATATAGTTTACTGCAAAGACAGAACATTCAGATGGTCATCATCAGAAGCAACTGCACTTGGTATAACATTTAGTAACAACATCAAAAAAATGCACAAAATCAATTTAGAACCTAAAATTTTAACCTTTCAACAATGTTTAAATAAATGGAAAAAATGGAAATTGCCTTTAATTGGAAAAATCACAGTACTAAAAACATTTGCTTTTCCAAAACTAATATATCCATTAACAGTCCTTACAAATCCCCCAGATTCAGTCATCAATCAAATTCAAAACATAATGTTCACATTTTTGTGGGACGCAAAACCCGATAAAATTAACAGAAAATTAATAATACAAGAATATCAAGACGGTGGACTTAAAATGATTGAAATAAAATCCTTTTTAAAATCATTGAAAGCAAGTTGGATTAAACGACTACTGTTTCGAGAAAATTCTTTACTTAGTAAAATATATAATAACAGTATTAAAAAATGTGGCGGAACTTAATTTTTAAAAGTAACCTAAATTATTAAAAAAATTTTTTGAAAAAAAAAGAGATAAAAACATATCCATACCAAATCAACTAATATGGAATAATATACATATTAAACAAACAAACGGTAAAACTGTCTTTAATCAAGAATGGGTAGATAAAGGAATTATATATTTAAAACAAATAATTGATAACAGAACTCACACCTTTTACACGTTTAATGAGATGAAACGAATATACAATATAAGCAATAAAGATTATTTACTGTATCAAGCAATTAAACACAATATCCCAACGAATGGAAAAATATATTTTTAATGAGTCCGACAACAGTAGTCCTCCAGCTTACTTAATAAATAAAATTAAGACAACAACTTATGTTAACAGAATCGCATATAGACGCCTTATATACAACTACAAACCAGAAAAAACTAAACAAATTAAACACTGGGAACATGACTTCGATACAGATTTTAATTGGAAACATATATTTACAACATCGATAAATCTGTCCTTAAATACAAAAATAAGAGAATTTCAATATAAGTATATATTAAGAATTATTCCTAATAATGCATACCTCTTTAAATGTAAATTAACCCCAACAACTCTTTGCGATTTTTGTTTCATGATTACAGATTCGAATAAACACATGTTTTGGGAATGTATGAATATACAATCTTTTTGGATATATATAAAAGAATTTATATATAAAATGATAAACAAAAGAATTGACATTAACTACCAAATGATATCATTTTCTAACTACCTTTAATTTTCAAAAACAACAATATAGATATTCAAAGAAAAATGGAAATTATTCCTCAACACCAGAGACTAGATTACAAGTTTTCATTTTGATTCATCTCTATATAAACTTATTTATAAATTATATTGACTGTACAAATTCCTTTCACTCTGATTTTTTTTCCTTTTTTTTATGTTGTTTTTTGTTCAATCTTTAATATCACACTTTTCCCACTACTATTACCATTTTTTTTTCTCTAAAAAAACAAAACAAAATGTACAAATACTATTGATTACTATTGATAATACTATTGATATATGTATGTTTATGTATGTTGAAATATGTACATTTTGGAAATAAAAACAATAAAAACAAAAAGATTATAATTAGAAGTTTCGGCGCCGTTGTGGCATGTAGTTTTATCATTTTCTTTTTCAATTTATATTTCAACGAATAATACAAAATTTTATAGTTTATAGTTTTGAATTTTCATTTTATTTAAACTATACCAAACTTCATTACATATACAAAAATATGGTGGCGTTGGAATATCTTTTATGTGAGTTATCCATCGTCGGATAACCAACGGTGGCTCATTACGCTTCTTCCCATACATTAATCGTACGAATATTTCGCTACCGCATTGTCGCTTTGATCGAAAGGGTCTACAGTAATCTGACTGGATGCAGGATAACATTGCCAAAGGCTTTTTCGTGATTTTAAATACCCCATATTCCATATACCTCCCTTAACTTGTATTCTTAACATTGCATGGAGAGTATCCAAAATGTAAATGCCATTTTTTTCTAGCTTAAATTGTTTGTGCTTAACGTGTAAAAGAACTTTGTTATGCTAGTTGAAAAAAGAGTAGAGAAAAGAAAACGGTTAATGGATGCAGAGTAACGGAACGTGTTGAGCGTAGGTGTCTGTCGACAGAAGTATACAGTTTTAACAAGATATACCAATAATGCATGAGACACATGCAATCCTTATGTTATAGCTCGGCTATTTATGAAACTAAACAAACTGTTATTTTATCTTTCAGTACCACGGGGTAAGTATGTTTTATATCTTCTTCGTTTTAGCAAAGATTTGATTGTAAGTATACAAGCTACAAACTGGTAGAAAAAAACTCCCATACAATTTATATAATATTTTGTTTGAAATGAAACCTATATACTTCATGAATATAGCGTAATTTTCTGGATATGATTCGAACCATTTTATGAAAAGAAAAAAAAAAGAACTTCCATAAATGATTAATTTCCATGCACTTGATTGTAATGGTAAAATGTTTTGGCGATATAAATGTCATAAGTGAATTTATTAAATATTTTTACTTATTTGAAAATGCATTTCTTTAATCACAGAAAGTGCATATGTACTAAACATAAATTGTTCAGATAGCAGCACACACAGGAACATAATATTATAATATAAAGAGAGTGTATAATAACAAACTTTATTTATTTATGACTTTATTTCATGCATTTCATAAATTTTCGTTAAAGTAGAAATTAAATTACTACATTAACGTCAACGAGAGTGAGATTTTACTGCAAGAACTAGTTTGTGATAGGTAGGACTTATATGGTGTTTAATAATAACTTAAAATTACGTCCTTTGATCACGTGTGTGGCTATCTCGCATCCTATTCACATCTATCATGGCTTTATTTAGACTACAAATGAAATTGATAATAAAACATGTGAAATGAGATTCACTTATTTACTTACATATAGTTACCCACATTAAATGAATCTTTCACGATCTGACCCGATTAAGTCGTACATGACTATTAGGCACTTATGTTTCACGTCTTTTTTTTAAACTTATGATCAATTTGTGCCCTGATCCCACATGTTAGAATGTCATTCGCCTCGACTGTTTTGCCATTTATGTGTGTAGTTAATAAAATATCTATCTCTTTTGGAAACCATCGCCTCATGCTTAGATGATGCACTTTGTTTTTCTTTATAATTGTATACATTGATGATCCTTATTGAACATATCCCAATTTATTCCTTACAGTTTACGAAACATATTTTCTTAAATAGGCTATGGAAAACAGTTTTACCAATACAGTTATCATAATTGGGATTAGCACTATATGATATACAATATTAATTTCAATATACATACCGTTCAAAAATTGTCCACTAAGTAGCTCATATAGATATCTAATAACGTGTTTTTTTTTTTTTTTTTTTTTTTTTTAATTTTGTAATACAATGAAAACGTATGGATTCAAAGTGCATACATCAGATCTATAATTTAAAAAGAAAGCTATACAGCAACATCTTACGACACTTTTCGAATAGTTATGGAAATTAATATTTAGTTATGGAAACGAATCTAAGCTATAATGTATAATTAATATATTTATCTTTGCATAGATATCAAACACAGGTAGACGATGTTATATTATATTTTTCTTTTAAATTATCTTAAACATTATAGATAAAAAAGTTATACAACGCTTTAAAAAAATGGACACTCGAAGAATGTATAACGTCAATAAACTTTGAGTTTAGATCATGTTTCATATCCATTGTCATATGATTGTCAATTTTCAAGATAGATATAGCCAAATAGGAAAGACCTTCGAAGTCCTTCGAATTTAGTTTTTGTTATAAGAATGCGAGGTCTAATTAATTAGGAACATATTATTAAGAACTACTAAGATACACACTCCTGAATCATAAACCAATTTGTAAACATTGCATAAATATAAGTTTATGTATGAAGTATTCAGCATTTTTATATACATATTTGCTTGCATTATATTTCAAAAATTATGAATGTGTAGATACTAACGCTATTTAAGTTCTTTTTTGAACTATTTCATCGGCTTTACTTAATATTCTGAATATAACCCTTGTGGTGAGCTCGGGACTCATGTCAGCTACAATGTAACTTAGTTATGAGATTCTGGTTAAATTCGAATTCAATATGTAGTATATTGGTCGATTGAATACTTTTAGACCAGATAAACACTGCTTACCTTAATGCATACGACATTTTAAAAAATAATTTATCTCGTTCAATATTATTTTGGATATAGTTTGAAACATTTTTACTAGGAAGAAAAGAGCTTTATATGCTCGTACAACACGATCTAGTTTTGATTGAGTATCATAATTCACGTTTTGATGATTAAAGTGAAGTTCGATTAATAATTCGAGGTCGTTTGTTCAAGATACAAGCGAAATGGCTGTCCGTTTGCTTATTCAATGGTTAGGGTGTTGTATAAAGTCACATCAATGACACATAATCACAATAATAATAATGAGTCTACATTCTAAAATGATCAAAATCATTTTGCAATTTTACAATGGCATGCGGCTCTCACTTAGGGGTTTGGTTTTGCATAATATATGTTTTAATTCTTGGTTCATTTCATTGCCAAGAACTACCAATAATTGCTGAAAAGAAAACATTTCAATAGAATTATACAAGGCAGGCAAGTTTGTTTAAATATTTAGGAAACGAAATCCTTAAAACCTAAACTACAGGTCAGACTTGGGCATCAGTTTACCTTTTATATATATTTATGATATATTATTGTAATTATGAGATATTTTTTCATAATTCATACAAAGTCAAAATTTGGCCATCAAGGCCATGAATCATTTCTCTTGAATTTCTTCCTATTTCCATGATTATCCTATTGTCTGCGGGGAAATTCACCCTGAGTCTTGAAATTTTCTCTTATTCTATCGACATCTCATGTTATTTTTAATTATCCCAGAGGGACATTGAGCGGTTCTTAAGTAATCACCGATGCATTACCTTGTCTACGGGAATATACCCCCAGACTCAGTTTCAAATTTGGGGAATCTTCGACTCCCGTTCAGCGATTATGGGAGCCGGTCGTCCGGAACTTTTCTTTGGTGCTCAGGCAGCTGATTACGTATATTTGTCTGTATAAAACAGTATTGTAAACAAAGAAGTTGAAGTGATAGTGACATTTTTTTCCATTTGCATCAATATATCAATATAAACATTAATCTCTCATCTCAAATTTCAGTGAAAACTGTCATTTGTGTTATTTTAGCATTTGTTCGTCAAGGAAACTATGTTTAGAAGAACTGATTAATTCCAGCTGACGAAACTGTTTACAGGTAAACCACATTACACTTTTATCATCCGGATTTTATCGAAATTTATATGAATATATTTTTGAGCAGCACAGTGTTAAAGTCTTATTATAAATCTCGACCTTTGTCTTCTTTCGCACCATACATCAATCAAAACCCATCTCGGAGGTTTCAAACCAGAATCAGTTTTTGAAAATACACTGTATGTAAATTAATTTAGACTGAGTATAACGGGAAACACATACAATGCATTGCTTATATCAATGATGAAAAATAGCAAACATTGTTTCATTACCCAACACAAACATTATCAAATTATATAAATAAGATACTATTAATTTATTAAGGAATTGCATTGCTCTATGTATGCTGAATTTTTCTCACTTTTGTATTTAAATATATACAGGATACTTCACCAAGTCCGTATAGCGGGAACTGATATGAAACAAAAATTTAATCTAATCTATGTTGTGTCGGCCTAATTAAGAAATTAACAACTGACCATAAATACTATTTCAAGACATTCCACTTTAAATAATTATTATATAATTATTATGCTTTGTCTGATTTTATGATTAGGGTCGCTTTAAACTGAGAGCTTCAGCCGTGACAACTTTTTTTGTTTAACGTTAAATAATCAATGAAGTTTTATACAATAATAATATACAAACGTGTATACGGAATGTATGGTGTAGCCATACTGCCAATTAACGTTCGCTTATAAAATGGGGTGGTTCTCGGGTATATAAACTAATAAAAGAATAACTTTTATGGACTGTACTCAAACAAATGCACGCATTTTAGGAAGTTGGATTTAATGAAATGTACTGGATCTCTAGGTACCACCAAACCAATAATACAAGACAATAAAGACATCATATATTAGACATATTAGATTGTATTTACATCATTATCTGTCGGACTTCTAATTATGAGTTTAATTCAAATTGCATAGATGCGCGCACCCACTTTTTGAGAAGGCATCATATCCAAATAGCCTAATTCAAATTGTTTGGTGCAATTGGAAAATGACCGATTATTAACAGGTGTCAGTAAACGATTCATGATACCTTTTTTAACGAAAAATGAGTTCATATTTTTATAAAATCAATACGTAATGTTTTTCATGACCATAAAGTTTTAATGCATAATGAAAACTATGCTAAGGACATTAGGAGCCTTATGTAGGCGAATTCTGTCGTTCTTGCAGCCACACCTAAATATACATTTATATCGATTTTATTCATATAAAAATAAGAGGGAATTTGTACTTATTTCCAGATTAACATTTCTAACTGCAACTTTTTGACTCACTTTGATGAAACATCCACGTACATTTGTATACGATGAATAACGGAGGGTCCTTATGAAATAATGAGTATACTATTGCAGGATCAATCAATGGTCAGATATTATCCTAATGCTGTTAGTAAGAAAGAGAGTAAACCAATATATTACAAAATTGATGTGTAAACGCTTAAATACTATAATATACAATGTATTTATATTCAAAATATAAGCATCATTGATAACTGTTTAACATAGACAACGCGCTTTAATGAATGTATTTTGAATATTCAAAGTATTGCATTTCTTCTTGAAAATATACTACACAACCATTCCTCATTTGAAACCATGCCATATATTCCTTCGCACGAGTAATGCACATTCCAAAGATCTGGCCAAGTTAATTGATTTGAAATATATACTGTTCTGTCAACAGTGTCAACAGTAAGTCTTTAGTGTATGCTTCACACACGTTAGATACAATGCAAAAGATCAAAACTGAATAAGTGTTAAAGAAAACATAAAAATAATCATATCTGATACACATTCATAAGGAAACTAATAAATACAAGGGTTTTTTTTGTTTTAGCATGTACCAATGTGCAACAGGTCAGTTTATACGATTTAGAATATAATGAAACGTTAACGAGAGTGACATTATAACAGCAAGAAATATTTTGTGATCGGTTGGACTTATATGGTGTTTAAAAATAACCTATTATTACGTCCTTTGATCACGTTTGTGTCTATCTTGCATCCTATTCACATCTATCATGGGTAGTATTGTTGGTGAGTTGACACGGATAATCCATTTGCATTGCATGGTATGACCATAAATAGCATATGATTTTTTTTCTTCTTTTTTATTTAGACCTACAACTGAAATCGATAATAAAACATGTTTAATGATATTCACTTATCGACTTATATTTAGGTATCCATATTAAATAAATCTTCCACGAATATATTAAACTGTTATGGACACATTTATTTCTGATCCGATTAAGTCTTAAATGACTATTAAGCACACCTGTTTCACGCCCTTTTAAAAAAAAAAACACAAAAAAAAAACGTATGATTAACCTCTGCCCTGATCCCACATGTTAAAATGGCATTAGATTCGACTGTTTTGCGATTTAAGTATGTAGTTTATAGAATATCCATCTCTTTTGGAAACCATGGCATCATGCTTAGATAATGCACTTTGTTTAATTGTATAACATTATTGAACATATCCAAAATTAATTCTTTAAAATTTACGAAACACAATTATTAAAATAGGCTATGGAGAAAAGGTTGTTACCGAAGACACAGTTATCATAATAGGGAGTAACAGTATATGACATACAATAGTAATTTCAATATTCATATCTATCAAACATTGTCCACTGAGTAACTCATATAGATATCTAATAACGTGCAATTTTCTTGATTTAGTAGATAGTTACAAGAGTCCCGAGCTCATCACAATGGTTATATTCAGAATATTAAGGAAAGCCGATAAAATGGTTAAAAAATTGAACTTTTTTAAATAGTGTTAATATCTAAACATTATTAATTTTCTGAATTTAAATGTAAGAAAATATGTATATCAAAATGCTGAATACTTTATACATAAAATTGTATTCATGCCATGCAATGCTTACAAATCGGTTTTAAATTTCAGGAGTGTGTATCTCAGTAGTTCTTAATAATATGTTCCTAATTAAGGAAATATTCATTCAAGTGGCCGTATAACGATAGATCTCGCATTCAAATAAATTTAAAGGACTGTCTTACCTACTTGACTAAATCAATATTGAAAAGTGACAAACATATGACCATGGATATAAAACATGATCTAAACATTAAGTTAATTACCATTATACATACTTCGAGTACCCATTTTGTTAAAGTGTTGTTAAATTTTTTATCTATAATGATAAAGTTAATGTGATAAAGTTAATGTTTAAAGATTGTATAATGCAAAAACGTCTACCTGTGTTTGATATCTATGCAAAGATTAATATCTTAATGATACATTATAGCTTAGATTCGTTTCCATAACTATTCGAAAACTGTCGTAAAATGGTGCTGTTATTTTTCATTTTAAGTTATGAGATTCTGGTTAGATTCGAATTCAATATTTAGTACCTTGTTCGATTGCATACTTTTAGATCAGGTAAAGATTGCTCACCTTAATGGCTACGACATTTAAAAAAAATAAGTTACCTCGTTAAATAGTATATGGGATATAGTTTGAAAGAAGCGTATATTTACTAGGAAGTCAGGAGATTTATGTACCTATATAACACGACGCAGTCTCGATTGCGTATCATAATTCACGTTCTAGTGATTTAAATGAAGTCGTGTGTCAAACTGTGTCCAGGAATGACAGTATGACAATATATGTTTATAGAGTACATGCTATTTTGCATATGCAACTTTGTTAGAATGTGACAGCGTTTGTTTTAGATACGTTAACAGTTCAATTTAGACGCACATGCCAAAAACATGTTCAACATTTCAAGCACAATGCATTTATTGTTATTTTATTGTTGAATTATTAGACTATAATGACGAATTGTATTATATCACAAATTTAAGTTCATTGATTGTTTAATTAATTAATATATTTTCATTATTATCATATCCATCATAATGCCAGGATAAGAAGGCGGAAAATAGATTAGGTTAACATATAAAAAACATTAAATACATTACATATTTAAGATTATTGAAATACAGATACAATATCTTATAATTATAGAAAACGCTTCAAAATTATCCATATTCAATGCTTTATGGTTCTTATTCTAATTTAAAAAAATAGGTTAATGAATGTTTTCTTATTTTTAATAGCTAATCAGTAGTTATTGTCAGGGGATTATATTAAGTATGTACTTTAATATTCCGTTCTCTCGGAATTTAAGATATTGTGACATTAATGTTTAGGAGGTAAAAAATAGTCTAACAATTTAATATCTGATTTGACTTTCTTTGTATAAACAACTTACACGTTTTTTTTTCGAACCTAAGCAGATTATGTCGCACGTGATAATTTAAAATGATATCATTTACAACATGGTATGGCCAATCTTTTTTCACAAATGCCATCAAAATTATTGAAATCAATAACGTATATTTATACGGAATTACGTTTTATTATATATTTGTACTTCATGTTTTTCTATAAGTATCCTGAAAAGATGTTCTGCATATTCCCGAAATCATGTTTCGAGACTGATAGGAAACCAAATGTTACCCAATCTATGATCTGTCGTCCTTATTCAGAACCAAGAACTGACCAAAAAGAACAGTATAATCATGATCAGAACTTGTATTATCTTGCTTACGATAAAAAATGATCCATCGACAGTAGCTAAAATATTAATACGGGTTAAAAAAGGTATTGACATTTCAAATGATATTATTTGCTCATGCTAACTATGCCTTGTCTCATATAGGCATGGGATCGTCATAAACTAAAAGATTTTGCTGTGAAAACGTTTCCTTTTATAACTTTAAAATATTTTCCATATCAATCATTTGCTTCCTTGTCTAGTATGTTGGGTAATTAAAAGTAGCTGTAAATCGGTTTAATGCATTATGGATATTTTTCAACGGATATGATGAATCAGAAACGAATAACGACAACGTTTTCGGATATCCTAAAATAGCCCCTTATTTACCCCTTATTTATTAAGCTGTATTTGACAATTAATGCAGTTTCACCATTCATTATATTTAAGCCAAATGGTTTTATATAGCGAACAATAAGCGATCCTTATCACAATGTTACTTTATGGTAAAATACCATTTATTACATCCAAGAAAAAAGCTTTTATTGTTTGATACACTTTCAACTAATTATATTTCATTTTAAGTTAAATAGAGATTAAGATCATTACTTTCTGTTAAGTATGGTGGCATATTTTTAGTGATCAGCATTTATTGCTAAGGTTGAAGATATGCTGTATACATTGCTCAAAAATAAGAATATACAAGAGTCATCAACATCCTATCCATCAGAATGCCAGGATAAATAGGCAGAAAATACTAATAGGTTAACATCCTTTAATTTATATTACATAGATTTTATATTTTGTCCTGATGAAATACAAACTTAACGTACTAAATGTATTTTTTAATTGTTTTTGTTCAACAAATATATTTACTGAAATATGTTTCTTTCAATGTTAAGACATTTTATGTTAGGCACACATTATACAGACGTATTGATGTGATATAAATGCAGTTATACTTCCAAATAACGTTCGCGCATAATAAGGGGTGGTTTTCAAGTATAAAGGAAACATGGCAACGTGGTCTCATGTCTGTACACAAATGCATACATTTGGAAAGTTTGATTAAATAATCTCTACCAATTATCACATAAAGCAACACAAGACATTATATATTAGTCGTCCTTGATTGTATATGTCAATTTACCTCATTAACCACCTAATAAATCATGAGTTTAATTACGATTGTAAGATGCACGCGGAACAATTCGTTAAAAAGGCGGCATATCCAAATAGCCTTATTCAATCTGTTATGTACACTGAGAATAAAAATGGCCAGTGTCAGGTGTCAGTAACTAATTAATGATGTTACCTTTATTAACATAATATGTGTTCGTATTTAAAGAAAGGATTATTAAACTGTAAAGGTACTAGAAAAATTAATCAAAATATGCAATGTATTCCATGTGTAAATTATTTTTAAACGCATTATAAAAAAAATATATATATATAAAAAAACGATGTTGGGTCCATTATTACTACAATAATGTTGAACTGTGTCAATCTTACGGCCTCACCTAAATATATATTCATATCGAGTGTATTCGTCTTGAAAAGAACAACAAAATCGTAACTATGTTCATATGAGTCAGATTACATTTTCTAGCCGTCAAATAAAAGCAACCTTACCAAATGTGTAAATTCAAGACGATATCTGAAAGAATTCGCAAATACTGCTTGGCTTCGATGAAACTACGCTACGAAGTTTTTAATAAAACAACGGGGTGACAAAGTAATTTCGATTTTTTAAAAAAAATGAAAATTATAGAAGGAACATGCCGCCACATAATTTGATTTTTCAAGTAGTAAATTTATTACAAATTAAAAAAAAATGCTTTTGCCGTATTTGGCCATGGTTGATTATAATACCGAAAATAGTATTAAAACCTTTTAAAATGGCGAGATTATGTCTCAATAATACAGATGCAGTGATGCTAAAGTGCTTGATCATCAAGCGGTCCCCCAACACATATTAATTGTTAACAATTAACAAACAAATGGAAAATAAATATATATAAAACGTTCTTATACGCTAATTTTTTCCTTCATTGCAAATCACTTTCAAAATATACCTGGTGTTTAAGGGGGGGGGATGCACTTTTGTTCCTATAAATTATAAGATTGGAAATTTGACAAGCTTTCTTTTATTATTATAATTATATTATCAAATAAGAAAAAAGGCGTCTCTGGAAATTATTGAATATTGAAAGCGTGTGAGATCTACCTGTAAAGAGTCATTTAAATGAATCAGTGTCTTCACAGTTGTCGATTTATTCTCGAAAGCCGGGATTGACTCACTTTTAAATGAAACTTATTCATTGTAAAACTTTTGAATTGTAACGTATGTACTGCCCAAATAAAACAGCACCAACATATTCAAAGTGCGTCATATGATCAACACGATATCTGCCAAGTCGGTTTTCATTTTGCACCACGAATACGCCCTGTGTTGTTAGGGCAACAATGGCAGTATTCAGCATCGAACATCTACAATATCAACCGTATAGTTTAGGTTTAGTCATCTGTTATTTCTTGCTCTTTTTAAATGTTAAAGATCAGTTACGGGGTCATAGATTTGGACCTCGGGACAAAATTGTAGTGTTTTTATGGCAGCATTGAAAGTGTTGTCACGTGACGGCTTACGTCACACACTTTTTCCTGGTTCGATGTGACAAGTGCAATAGGGGAAATGATGTCTACTTTGAAAATGACAGTTTTATTGACATGTGTTTGAAATTGGTAATTTCATAGTAAAAGTCCTCGAATATAACAATCACACTCGTAAGTTATTAAAAAATAAATCTAAAACATTTGTTTTACTTTCAAAAACCGTGTCTAAAAACATTGTATAAACTAACATTCAGTTGCCAAAGTAAATCACTAAATAAATGTGATGAAAATAAATTGACTACTTCCAATGAAAACAATGTGAATCGTCGATCTTCAACAGAGTATAGTTGGACCTGCATGAGCAACCACCTGTACTAAGCGGTCAACCTGCATTTAGCGGTCAATTTAAATATCACCAAATTGTAGCATTAAATTATATAGTCAAACTTTATCTAGCAGAAGCTTCTGTCATTTCAATGGTTGACCCCTTAAGACTGCTTCTAAGATATTATAAATGTAAATCAATATAATAGTATATTTCTTATTTAAACCGACTGATACTTATTCCTATTCTATGCAAATAAGATATTATTAACTATATATTTATTTACTAATTAAACATGTGGTATTTCTATACATCGGAAACCATTTTTTAACAGTTGACATGATCATTTATCGTTTATTTTTAGCTCCACTGAGTACATGGTACTCAAGGTGAGCTTTTGTGATCACATTGTGTCTGTCCTCGCGCGTCGTCCTTCGTCAACAATTTGCTTTAAACGACATAATTTAATTCAATTTTGCAGGGCTAATTCTATGGTGAACTTTTACAAAATTGCCTAAAATAATCTTAATCCATGCAGAACTTTGGTTACCATTGCAACGAAAAAAAACAAAAAAACTTTAAAAAATCCTCACCTTCGAAACCACAGGTCAGATTTCAATTTTTTAGTACAGATATTCCTTGGGTAACCCCCTACCAAGTTTGCTAAAATTATTCAGATGCCTTAGAAATATGTCCGCCAGGTGCAAGGCTAATAAGCCTTAAATGTATAATGGGAGACTATAAACAACATCTCTGAAACCACAGGAAAGAAAGAATTTGATTAAATTGTGCAGGGATGATCATTTTGCAAACCTTCACAACATTTGCTAAAATAAATTTGATCCATGTAGAGCTCTGTTTGCCACTTTAAAAATTATCACCTTCAAAACTACTGGCCAGATGTCACAATTATACCACAGAAGTTCCTTGGGTAACCGCATACTCAGGTAAGCGATCCAGCGCCTATATGACCCTCTTGTTTACATTTAATTTTATGAAACAATAATTTACAGTAAATTCTTTATAATACTTATTCTAATTTTAACAATAAATCGCGATATATATATGTTATTTTTATACCACGCAAACGAAGTTTGAAAGGGGTATACTGGAATCAGCCTGTCGGTCGGCAGGTTGGTTGGTCGGTCGGACTGTCCGTCTGCAAAATCTTGACCGGTAAACTCATCCTTCACTATCATTTTGTTAGTTATTCCCCAGAATCAGTTTGAAAATTCTTGTCCGGTGAACTCCTCTTTCAGTTTCTCTCCGATTCACCTGCTTCTTGGTATAAATATTCATTAGAAGCTGTAGATGTGCACGACGAGAATTTCACGTTCAATATTTATCAGGAGCGGTAGATGTGTAAGACAAAAAATCACGTTTGTTCGCACAAGGATGACGGAGTTATTGCCCCTTAATTAACTCTAAAATTCTTGTCCGGTGAACTTCTCCTTCACTTTAAGTCTGATTCAACTGATACTTGGTATAAATATTATCAGGAGCAGCTGATGTGCATGACATAAATTTCCCATGTGTTTGCGCAAGAATTATGGAGTTATTGCCCAGAAATCAACTTGAAAAGTCTTGTCTGGAAAACTCCTTCTCCACTTTTTGTCCAATTCACATGATACTTGGCATAAATGTTCATCAGGAGCAGGAGTTATTGCCCCTGATTCGAATCTAAATATCTTGTGAGGCAAACGTCTACATTTCGTAACCGATTCAGTTCAAATGTTATGTGTACCTCCATGATCAGATGGAGAGGTGAATGACATAAATTTTATTTGAGTTTTCTCAAAGGTGGCAGAGTTATTGCCCTGGTCATATTTTTGAATTATCTCCCTTGCTTGTGTGCAACATGAGTCAAAAGTTATACAAGGTATTGGCTTGAAACTTAAAATGTAAGCAGATGGCGACTACGAAAAGTGCAGTGTCCAAGAACTGTGACTCTAACTGGTCCCATCTTCCCTTTATTTTTGTCCCGAATATGACTTGAATATTATACATTTAACTTGCAGTGCAGTGTCCAAGAATTAAACTACTGCGCCAAACAACCATAACTGACTCTCTATCGACTTCAAATAAAACCTTCACGTTCTTATTACTTATCATAACCCATATACTATGTATATAGTCTCTTATCTATACTCCGCCTCGAATAAAACTTCTGTATCAAAGTATTTTTCGGGGGTATTACTCACATTTAGAGATAGCTCTAGTTTTATTTATTTATTTATTTATTTATTTTTAATCGTAACCTACATTCAATTTAAATTAAGTGCAGATTGGTATTTTTATTTTATATTTTTGTATTTTTATCATTGATTTTAAAGGTGTTTTTTTTTCAAGTAATGATTAGAAGGTATATTTGTATGATAATATCGAATCTCTTCTTTAGGCAAACACCTTAATGCATAGAGCTTTAAGTGTCAGGTGGAAAGAAAATGAAATAGATAAAAAAAGAAAGTAAAAAAAAATAATGAACTGGCTGTAAAGTACGACCGACTCATTTGGATTTAATTAACGGAAACCCTAAAAACTATTTATAACATCGGGTCATCTGTTAATATTATAAAGCAGAGGAATGAACTGAATGGTGCGTAAAATGATAACATAAGTGAGTCAAGCTGTCGCATTACTATATCATTTCTTAGCATTTATGATGTAAAGAATAAACATTTTATTCACATTATTTTTTTTTTTTTTGTATTTTCATTAAAAACGATGTATTTTTCATTTAAACTATTCATTGAATAAAACTAACTTAGTTTATAGTTTCGAGTTTTCATTTTATTTAAACTATACTGAACTTCATTACATATACCACAAGCAGGTGGTGTTGAAAAACGTTTTATATGTGTAATTCATCATCGGAAGCCGATAGAGTAATTCGACTTGAATCAAGATAACATTGTCCAGCCTGGTGTTAACCAATCCAAAACCTCTATTATGATTTTGAATATATGCCACGTTTCCGTCATAACTGATTGTCTTACCTCTTCAGGAAGGGTATCCAAAATGTATAGGTCATTCGGCTGGGTTACATATTTTCGTGCTTAACGTATAAAAAACTCGATATGCTTATTGAAATACCACGCTGGATAGAGAGAAAGGTACGTATTGACCGTGGGTGTCCGTCGAAATTAACAATCAGTTTTAACAAAATGTACTAATAATGCATAAGACACATGCATTGTTTTTGCTTTATTTCTTCCATTTAAGAAACTAATCAAAATGTTATTTTCGATTTCATGAGTGTAAGTATGTTATTATATCTTCTCCGTTTGAACAAATGGTGGATTGTTAGTATTTTATCAAAATACTTAAAAAAAAAAAAAAAAAAACAACAAAAAACAAAAAAACGCACACACAAACAAACAATTAGCATAACTCTTTTATTGAAATGATACCTATATAATTCGGGAATTTAGCAAAATTGTCATGATATGGTTTCAAAATAGTTTATATGAACAAGAAGAATATGTTAGTGGTTCAAGATTCGTGCACTTCATTGTAATGGTTATATATTTTGACGAGATATATTTCATTATCTCATCTTATTTGAAAACCAATGTAAACATTAAATAAATAAATCATTTTGTTTTTAATATACATGTCTTCATTTAATTTTAATTATTTGAACATGCCTTTCATGTCCATAGGTTGTTCAGATAGAAGACAAATACATTAATTGGAAAATATATTATAAGAGAATGATATATCGTTAGACAATCTAACATAACGATACACAATTTCTGATTTGATTTAATAGATATTCGTAAAAGTAGAAATCAAATTAACTGTTTCATTTACACATTTCAGAAATCAATATAATCATTTTGAACACGCAAATGTGTAAATCAAGTTAACCTTGAAAGTTAATATACATTTTGAATGAAGGTTTATTCATTAACTATAATATTAAAAATATCAGCATTTCATTTTGAATTCATTATGATTCATGTGTGATTACTTTTAAGCCATCATAACCAGTGCTGCTTCATCTATAAACTATAAAGCCAAGATAAAATAAGCAATGTTAAGTGTTAGATATGTAAGAAATAAAATGTTATTGCAATCGTTTTATCAGGCCACACTAGTCAAAACGAGATAAAACATTTTGTGCCACCTTTATTAAATTTTTAGTTCCATGTTTATGAACATTATTTTTCCTTGATCAACGCTAATATGAGACACGTCAATTTTGTTCTTTCGATATTTTTCATATTATGTAAACAAAATAAATAACGATGGTAATGCATTTCTTCTTGGGTTATTTATGCATAATTTTGATATAAATGGGAGTAACATAAGTTAGTTATCAAATGATATTGCATCAAAAACACTGCAATATCATTTAGTATCAACGTCTATCACAAACTAAAGCATTGTATATTATTGAATGGAGAAAAAATGCAATATTTAGAAACGAAAATATTTCTCCATATCGGCTTCCGTATCGAAGTCTCCATTATTTACTTTATTAATACATGCGATAAATACAAGGGGAACTTACAAGAAGAACTGTGATACAGAGAATCACATCGGGCCCCCAAGCAAAGCCAATAGACATGTAAATATCATTTAATATATTTCCAAATTTTCTTTATCGCAGCTTTCGAAATCTTTGGACGTTACACAAACTGTTCATGGTCTTTGTCATTTTACTAGTCTCTTTGGTGAAGAAAATCCATGAGAGCAAAACATGTTCTATAAAAGTCCAATGCTTTGAAATAAGTTGCTTCATCAATCGTTTCAGCATATCAACTTAACATTTTATTTGCACATTCAAAACGATATATTGCATACAAATTATAATAACAAGTTATTTTTAAAAAAAAGAAAAAAAAAAAAAAAAGGAAAAAGAAAAGAAAAACGCCTATAAAAAAAAAGAAAAACAAACTAACCTCAAGTTTTACTCTTTTTTATTTAAATATCACATAAAACAATATTACGTTGCAATATTTTAATATACATAAAAATCTATAGAAAATCAAATTGTAAAGCTATATACATCAGCCAACTTCTTTTAATAAAATTCAGTACAGCCCTGGTTAAAGTACAATTTAGTTCAGTCAGAGAGAAATTAGATTGAGCAAATGAGTCAAATGGCTGTTAAATCTAGGATAAAACTGTCCTCAGTGTCTAAAATTTAAACTAATTCATGGTCTGTACTGTTCTTAAATGTATTTGTTGATAATTTATAAATATAAGGCCTGAAAATATGCTAGTAAGTGGAAAAAAAATGCAAGGAATACTAAAAACAAAACCAAAAAGAAAAGTTGAAAATTGATCAAGCTTATGACTTTTGTCCTAAAAGGCCGACACCTTAACAACCACTGTGGAATCTCACCTAGTGAGAGGTATTTATTTACATGATTTTACGCTCTTCCTTAAAATAAACGCCCGTTCTACAGCGATTGACTCGAAAGTGTTTATTTTTTTTTTCTATCTTTAAAAGGAAAGATTGAATCGTTTTCTTCAAAAATAAATCGTATAGTTACCCATGTTTAAATAGAAGTATTACTGTTTTATTTGCAAATTGAAATTATAGAGAAAACATTGGTTGTGACGGACATAATAATAACAAATAGTGGACTAAAACCAGACTGAGTCCCAAATATTCGATTAAAAGAACGCATTTTTACTATGAAGAAAACATCTTAAATTCCTCGACAGGTTATGTTAAAAATAACGGGCCCCCATTTGGGATCCCGCAATTATCCCTTTTATCTTAATTCATATACATATTTAGCAAGATACTCTTATCACTGCTATTATTTTTCCGATATTTTTTGTTCTCTTTTATTGGTCAATCTTAATGTTTGTCTTGGTGAACATTTTTTTTTGCATCTGGTATATACTACCGATGGAAATTGATAAGCCTCAAGAGGCGTCGGGTACATTTGACCATCGAAATGCGAAAATGCTTACATTGGAATGTTTTCTGATGTGTCGAAAAAAACAATACCGGGCGACATCCCAGACGTTTCCCTGAGCCACTATGAAGCTCCGAGGCGCTTATGTTTATATTTTGCGAATTACATATTTCCATAAAACTTGACGATAGCAAAACTTAGTTTATATAATAATTATCTATGTATCTACTAAGCATGTTTATATAGATATTTGCATGTCTGCACATTTCCATTTCACTTTGAGACCGTCGAAAGTCACATTTAGCCATCGGGAGCCCTTGGGAGAACAGCGATATTACTGGCATTGAACTATTTTCTGATGTGTTTCCAAATTATTGTCCGTAAAATAAACAAAGCGGCATCCGAAAAAAAATCCCTAAACAACTAGGAAGCTCCGAGGTTCTTATCCAAGTAATTCGCGAACTACATTTTACATGGGACATCAAGAAACATCGGTAATGTCTCGGCAAAGAATCAGGTGGAGATTAAGGGATATTAAACTTT
The DNA here is from genome assembly GCA_021229015.1 of Solen grandis. Taxonomy (NCBI): domain Eukaryota; kingdom Metazoa; phylum Mollusca; class Bivalvia; order Adapedonta; family Solenidae; genus Solen; species Solen grandis. The sequence continues at coordinate 30,749,998 of CM037791.1, read as the reverse complement.
TCGATGAATTTTGTTAAGACAAACACCATCGAAATATGTGAATACAGTGATATTGTTTTATTAAGACATTGTTTAAGAAATATAATGTTGCAAAAATAGTCATGATCTTGGCTTATTGGTGTATTTATCATATGTCGGGAACTGATAAGAAACTAAATGTTACTTTCTCAACATTCAGTCGACCTAATTCATCAATTTGATCAATCTTAAATAATTGCAGAGAAAAGGTTAAAGGCACTCGGATTTGACATTTAAACCGAACAATGTTTATAAAAGATAAATCAGTAAACCATAAAATACAAAAGAAAGAAGATAATATATTGATTTGTTAGAATAACTTTGAAAAATAGCTTAAGAATTATTTGGACAATTTAGGCAAAGATTTTCTAATAAAGTTTTGTCTTTAATTGTATTTTAGGAATCGAATGTTATATGATATAGCTATTAAAAAGTGACTCTTGTCGCATTGTAAGTAATGTACTTTTTCCTGGATCCCAAACATACATATACTGGATGAATTAATCGAAAGAAGGAAAAACATCGGGACGAAATCAACTCAGTAATACGTAACATATACAGTTCTTGTCCTATTCACCACTCCTTAAATGAAAGTTAAACGAAATATTGGTTTATATCACTCCAGTTCATACTATTAAATATCATATTAACATAACATAATTCGTTACAATAATTTATGTACTGTACGTACCGGCATTTTTACTTTTTTCCCCGATTTTTTTTTCTAAATCCCAATCAGCCGTTTATTTACATCCCTGAGCTTTTCTTAAGTTATAGTAACATATCATTTTTATATATGTATTTCGATTTTGTATGATTACTTTCAAATGTGTCATAGAGAAGCAAATATTTGATTTTGATGCAATTAAATTAACTGCATAAAACGATGTATTTTCGAATAAATATAAAAATAAAGTTTTTTTAATGAATTTAAAAACAAACGTATGTAATTACTGAATCATAATAATAAAAGAATTCACAGACATCCAACATATTCATGCTTAGTATACTATTCTTACATCTTGTCAAAATATGTTCATGTTATTCATATTTGTGGACATGAATTCACGAAATATCATAATGATGAGTTTAAAAATCGAAATATCTTTTTTTTATATATTGCGTTGACATTTGATAAGGCACTAAGCAAAGGTATAATGATTCCTATTTCAGATTGATTTATACCAATGCAGATAAGTGTATAAGATACTGTATATGGTTATGTTGAAAAAAGCTGTGAAGAAAATAAGCGAATAACACATGTTCAATTTATTAAAATTTTAGCGAAATTGTGATTCAGTTTTTTTTCCGTGTACATACTTCACATGAGGTATATAATTTATATATGATAACTATATGCAATAATCATCTGTCAAAAGTATATGTGTTAACACATTTCCTATCTTATCATGTAAGACATGCGTGTTTCTCGGTATACATCATGGATTACTGCGTGTTATTTCGTATTACCAGATTGAATAGAATTATCGAACGGAACCAAACAAGGTGTTATTGTCCGACACCGAGTAAAAAATAATGGTATGAAGGACATGTCCTTATATCACGTGAAGGTGTTTTTGCTGCTTATGTCCGCTATTCGTCCCATCCATTATCTATCAGACCTAAAAGAATTAGTGTGGATATTTCCACAGCATAAATCTTAAAATATATACTTCTAATTATAGTTGTTGTAGACAATACTGTATCAGAGACCCAAGTCGATATATTCCTTCTCAATATACGTATCACAAATCTGCTAATAAAATAAATATACACTTTAAAGGATAAAAAATGTCTAAATGTGAATGTAATATTTTAAATTAAATGTGTTTAAATATTTAACAGCAAAAAATGTTGACGGAAATATTATGTAATATAGGAGGATCTTATTACACAGCTATTGATATATCGAACATATATCGAAGATGTGTAATTAAGTTTAGGGCGTATCCTGTTCTTTGATTATATTGTTAAGATGTCTCTTTTTGTTACAGGGATTATTGTTTATAAATATCAGCCAAAAATCTGATATAGAGACTACATCTATGAGAAGAAAAACTATGCATTTGCCTTTATAACTCATACGTGGCCGAAATGTAAGGTGGATACATAATTTAAAACCGACATATAAATCCAAATAGTATAATATACATACTTTCTTTCATTATATTTCAGGAAATTATGAATCAAGATACTAACACTATTTCAGAAAGTTTATTTTTTAACTATTTTTTTTCGGCTTTACTTAATATTCTGAATATAACCATTGTGATGAGCTCGGGACTCATGCCAGCTAATGTAATACCTTTATCGATTGTAGATTTAAGATAAGATAAACAATGCTCATCTAAATGAATACGTCATTTTCAAAAATAAGTTATCTCGATAAATATAACATGGGATATAGTTTGAAACAAGCGTACATTTACTAGGAAGTAAGAAACACGATGTAGTCTCGATTGCGTATCATAATTCACATTCTGATGATTTAAGTGAAGTTCAATTAATAACAAGTGTGTCCAAGAATGACGGTATCACAATTTATGTTCATACAGTACATGGTATTGTTGCGTATGAAGCTTTGAGTTGACAGTTGGAATGTGACAGCGTTTGCTTGTTTTAGAGGTGTTAACACTTCATTTCAGACGCATATGCCTAAACTATATTCAGCATTTCAAGCACAATGTATTCATTATTTTCTTTTTGCATTGTTAGAATATAATGACGAATTGAATCATATCACAGTTCCATTATTATTTAATATACTTTCACCAGACTAGATTTCAATAACTGTTATAGAATAAGTTTGATGTATCATTTGTTAACTATGGTGACATATATATTTTTTGTGATCCGCGTGTTTGCAGACGTTACTTTTTTAAACTTTTAAGAATACATTGCTTGTAAATTAGAAAATACAATAGATTTAACTCAGCATTCTATCCATTATAATTCCAGGATAAGAAGGCGGAAAAAAGATTTGGTTAGCATTTAAAATAGATTACATACATTACATATTTAAGCTTATTGAAACACAGAACAATATCTCATAACTATAGAATATGCTCTCGAAATAATCCACTTTCAATACATTATGAGTCTTATTCTAAATTAAATAATAGTTAACCATGTCCGTGAATGCAACTTTCGGGGGATTATCTTAAGTATGTAATTTATTGTTCCGTTCTCTCTGAATTTAAGAAATTGTAACATTACTGTAAAAAAGGTTAGATTGAATACATGTTTTGATATCTAATTTGGCTATCATTGTAGGGTTTCGAATCAGGTATTATCTCAATCATAATCGGTAGAAAAAACTCTTCTCTGAATTGTTAGTGTTTGAGAAGTCTTTGTTTCATTAAAATAAACTCGGTAAGTCTAGGTCACATTGCACAAAAAACGCTTTTTTTCGAAAACACAACTTCGGCAATATATGTTAAATATATAAAACTGTATCCTCGAAGCACTTGCTTGTGGTATCATGTGGTACGCTACGATAAATTGCGTGTTTACATGTTCAGTAAACTCAACACTTAGAGTTAGTGCATGTGGGGAGAGTGTATGTTATCATCCACAGTCGTCAAAATGCTTAGGGTGATTGGTCATGACTAGTAGATGATCCCTTTTGATCTTATGGTCATTTGGATAAAGGTCAATAACCTCGATGGTAGTAGGGGGAGCGTAGTGGTGCATATGTGTTGTTCCGACAACACTTGTTAAGCTGTCTATGGCATTCAATGCAGTTTTATCATTCATTATAATTAAGACTTCTGGTGTGATCACATTGTTAGTATACGGTATTTTTATTTTTTGATATACTCATTTTACGTTGAATAGAGAGTATGATCATTACATTTTTATAAATATGGTGTCATATGTTTTGATATCAGCATTTATTGATAGGGTTGAATATACATGTATATTGTATAGAATACACTGCTCAAAAATAAGAAAATACAGGAGTCATCAACATCCTTTCCATCAGAATTCCAGGATAACTAGGCGGAACATACTAATAGGTTAACATCCTTAAATTTAATTTACAAAGATTATATATTTTGTCATATGAAACATATTTCATTATCTCATCTTATTTGAAAACCAATGTACACATTAAAAAAATAATCTTAGGGTGATTGGTCATTATTTGAACATGCCTTTCTGTAATCACGGAATGTCCATAAGTTGTTCAGATAGGAGAAAAATATATTAATTGGAAAATATATAACAAGAGAATGCTATATCGTTAGACAATCTAAAATAACGATACACAATTCCTGATTTGATTTAAAATAATCGTAAATGTAGAAATCAAATTAACTGTTACATTTACACATTTCAGAAATCAATATAATAATTTTGAACACGCAAATGTGTAAATCAAGTTCACCTTGAAAGTTAATATAAATCTTGAATGAATGTTTATTCATTACCCTCTAATATTGAAATTATCAGCATTTCATTTTGAATTCAGTGCTGTTTCATCTATAAACTATTAATCCAAGATAAAATAAGCAATGTTTAGTGTTAGATATGTTAGAAATAAAATGTTTTTGCAATCGTTTTATCAAGCCGCACTAGTCAAAACGAGAGAAAACATTTGTGAAACCTTTATTAAATCTTTAGTTCCATGTTTATGAACATCTTTTCTCCTTGATCAACACTAACATGAGTCCCGCGTCAATTTTGTTCTTTCGATATTCTTCATATTATAAAATAAAATAAATAACGATGATACTGCGTTTCTTGGTTTATTTATGCATAATTTTGATATAAATGGGAGTAACTTAAGTTAGTTATCAAACAGTATATCATCAAAAACACTGCAGTATCATTTAGCATCAACATCTATCACAAATTAAAGCATTGTATGTTACTGAATGAAGAAAAAAATGCAATATTTAGAAACGGACATATTTCTCCATATCGGCCTCCGTATCAAATTTAAAGCATTTAAGCAAATTTTACCCTAATCTCATCCCTGTGTACTGAGATGTCTGCTAACACGTTCGTATCCCCAGGTGTTTCCGGAAACTAGCGACACGTGCCCCACCCGCGAGGCAATAAGGCCGTCGGGTTGCCTAGCGACCGTTGTTTGAAGGGCTTATAGCACAGCGGGGATATGATATTACTGACCGTTTACCGTTATAGGCAGGTGACCGTTGTTTACAGTTAATTTTAAAATGCATGGGGGAAACTGATGTGACAGTTGCTGTCAGGTGACCGTTGTTCCAAGGTGACCGTTGGTACAGGTTTGACTGTATTTATTTTTTGACTATTTGACGTCATATGACGTCAAATAACGTTGTTCCTCACAGAATAGAAAAACGTTTTACAAATATCAGATTTATAAGTCATCTGAAAGCGATTTTACACGTATTTGAAGTTTGACATCAGTAGTTCGAATCCAGTATTCGCCATAGAACCATTGTTTTTTTCGAATTTGGAAAGGTGGACACCGGGATACTACTAGAGGTCCAAAATTAATGGCTGCAGAAAGCGTAAAACCTTTTGTCCTAACGTCAAATCTGACATCATATGACGTCACATGAACATGAAATACATTACATTCAAAAGCTCATGGTTTGATGTAAAGGTTATTTAATTTCCAAAACTTGACACCATTTTTAAATCAAAGCGTAAATATCAGAAGTTTTATTTGACCTAAATACGTCATATGACGTCAAATAACGTTCATATTCATGGAATGTAAAACACACACGTAGAAAATTATAATCTGTCCAAATGTTTGTTTTCTAACTCATCTAGAAATGATTTTATAGTATTTTTATTGATTTTATTGGACATCAATGAATGTTTCGAATCTTATATTCGCCATAAAACATTTTCCTTTTCGAATTTAGGAAAACACCGGAAAACACAACTGGAACATAACATACACATTTTGTGAAATTTTGATGAAAATCGGTCCAGAGAGAATGGCTGAAGACCACGTACAATTTTTGTAGACGACGTCAAGTTGACGTCTTTTGACGTCATAGGCATATGAAAATCATAGAAATGGAAAATTCATTATCTGAAGTATAACAACATATAGAAATCAACGCGTATAAAAAGGAGGTGAAAATAATTATAATAAAAAGTACAAATCCGATAGGACATTCTGTCCTAAAAAGAATAAACATAAACCCTTTACGTTTTCCGCAGGTTTGTGGAGAGCCGTAACATGTGTGTCATGGAATGACAGTATCACAAAATATGTTCATACTGTGCATGATATTGTTGCGTATGAAGCTTGGGGTTGACTGTTAGAATGTGACAACGTTTGATTTAGACGCACTAACTGTTCATTTCAGAAGCATATGTTCAAAATTTATTCATTATTTCAAATACAATGCATTATTATTATTTGTTTATTGATTTTTTTTAGAATATAATAACGGATTGTATTATATCACAATTTTAAGTTCCGTGATTGTTTAATATACTTTCACCAGACCTTATTTCAATATCAGTTAAACAATAACTATGATTTATCGTTTGTTAAATATGGTTGCATATAATTATTTGTGATACGCGTGTTTCCTGGCGTTACATCCATCATTTATAGAAGACACCGCTTAAAAATTAGAAAATACAATGGTTTTAACATCGATATTTATAACTCTGTATCCTATCCATCATAATGCCAGGAAAAGAAGGCGGAAAATAGATTAGGTTAACGTATGAAAATATTAAATACGTTACACATTTAGGCTTATTGAATTACAGAAACAATATCTCATAATTATATAATATGCTTTCGATATTGTCCATATTCAATGCTTTAAGGTTCTTATTTTAATTTAAACAATAGGTTACCATGTCTATTGATAGATTATGAATGTTTTTCCGGTTTTTATATTTTAACGTTCTTTATATCTGGTTTGACTATCGTTATAGGGTTTCTACTCAGATTTTATTTCATACAAAATCAAGAACTTAAAAGCAGTTTGTTCACAGATGTTCGGTATAAAATAAAACAGAAACAATCAACTCTTACTTGTTAATGTTGGAAAAGTCTTTGTTTTCTAAAAAAAAAATCGGCAAGTCTAGGCAAAAAGCAATTTATTCAATCCAAGAGCAACTTATTACATTTTGTTAATTAATGATCAGATTCCATTTAAGTGTTGTATTAAAAAATGCAACTGAACACCTGACATAGGAAAACAATGTATTTTGAATGAGCCTGTATGGGTTCATCATAAATGGTTTAGTGTTTGCAATTCCAATAAAATTAAATCTATTTTATTTAAATATCATGAAGAAACATATCATATTACAGTTTAAAGATCCGCGTCTGTTTAAGATGCGTTAACAGTTCATTTTAGACGCACATGTTCAACATTTCAAGCACAATGCACTTATTATTATTATATTGTTGAATTATTAGAATATAATGACGAATTAGATCATATCACAATTTTAAGTTCCGTGATTGTTTAATTAGGTTAATATATTTTTATCAGTATCATATCCATCACAATGCCAGGATAAGAAGGCGGAAAATAGATTAGGTTAACATAAAATATAAATGCATTACATATTTAAGCTTATTGAAATACAGATGCAATATCTTATAACTAAAGAATACGCTTTCAAAATTATCCATATTCAATGCTTTATAGTTATCACAATAGGTTATTTCTTATTTTAAATAGCTAATAGTAGTTACTGTCAGGGGATTATCTTAAGTATGTATTTTAATATTCCGTTTTCTCTGAATTTAAGATATTGTGACATTAATGTTTAGGAGGTAAAACATTGTATAACATTTTAATATCTGATTTGACTTTCCTTGTAGGAACTATACAATATCCCATTAAAATAAGTGAAGAAATACACAACTTACAGCAGTTTATTTCGAACCAAAGCAGAGTATGTCACATGTGATAACTTAAAATGATGTCATATACAACTTTGTATGGCCAAACTTTTAACACAAATAATAAATATTTTCTTAATTTTATTAGTTAATCATTAGTTGCTTTCAGGGGATAATCTTTAGTTATTATTTTAATGTTCCGTTTTCTCTGAGTTTAAGATTTTGTGACATTAATGTTTAGAAGGTAAGATTGAATACATTCATTATATCTGGCTTGACTATCGTTATAGGGTTTCGAATCAGGTTTTATTTAAAACAAAATCAAGAACTTAAAAGCAACTTGTTCACAGACGATCGGTAGAAAATTAAAAAAAATAATGTACTCTCACTTGTTAATGTTGGAAAAATCTTTGTTTCCTGAAAAATAAATTCGGCAAGTCTAGGTCACTTTGCGCAAAAACACAACTCCTGTAATATATGATAAATATAGAAAACTGTATCCTCGAAGCAGGTGCTTGTGGTACCATGTGAATCGGTCCGCAACATTGTGTGTTTACCAGCTATTATATTAAAGCCATCTTGTGTCATATTAGATTGTGAACAAGCCTTATCGAATTGTACGTAATACTATTTTCTTGGGTCCAAAACAACACGAATTGGAGGAAAAACAACCTTTGTATAACAAAAAGCTATTTATTCAATCCAAGAGCAAACTATTACATGTTGTTAATTAATGATCAGTTTCCATTTAAGTGTTGTAATAACAACTGAACAACTGACATAGGGATACAACGTATTTTGAATGAGTCTGTATGGGTTCATCAAAAATGGTTTAGTGTTTGCAATTCCAATGCATTTATCACTGTTTTATTTAAATATCATGAAGAATCGTATCATATCATAGTTTAAAGAATCGTGAATGTTTTATATACTTCAAAAGACTATATTTCAGTAAAAGTTATACAGTAAGTATGACCATTTAAGTTTGTCAAATATGGTGACGTATATTTTGTGATCAGCGTTTTTTGCAGGCGCTGCATATATCTGTTTTTAGAAAACACTGATTGAAAATTAAAATAAAATACAATATTATTTATATCAGCATCATATCCAACAGAAACCTGGATAAGAAGGTGGAAAGTAGAGAAGGTTGAACTTCTGTAAAGGATACAGATATATTTAGGCTGATCGAAATACAAATATAATGAAGTAAATTAAAAATAATATCAAAACAGTTTTTATTGTTTCTTATCTGAGAATATGTTTTATTGAAACATGTTACTTTCAGTTCAGTAGTAGATATTTTATTTTAGGCATGAAATATTCAAACATGTATACGGAATATATGTTGTACTCATACTACCTATTAATGTTCGCTCATAAAAATGGGGTGGTTTTCGGGTATAATGAATAATAAAACAATAGCTCCCATGGAATGTTCTCAAACAAATGCATGCATTTGGAAAGATGTATTTAATGGTATGCACTGAATCTCTAGATATCACCAAACTAATAATACAAGACAATGAAGACATCCTATATTATAGATACATGATTGTTTTTACATTGTTACCTTCCTGATTGTTCATTATGAGTTTAATTGATATTGCCTAGATGTGTGCACCAATTTATTGAAAAGGAGGCATATCAAAATAGCCCTAATCATATTATTTGGAGCAATGGGGAATTGGCCAGTGTTTAACCGGTGTCAATAATCGATTTATGATGATACCTTTATTAACGAAAAACTGTATTCATATTTTGGAAAAAAAAGATAATTATAGGTACTATCATAAAATTAATATGTAATGTTTTTCATGAGCAACTTATATTTTAATTCATTATGAAAACGACGCTGATGACATTATGAGCCTTTTATATGCGAATTCTGTCGATCTTGCAACCACACCTAAATATTCATTTATATCGACTTTATTCGTATGAAAATGAGGGAAATTGTACTTATTTTTATATAGGTAAGATTATAATTAGAAGTTTCGGCGCGGTTGTGGCATGTAGTTTTATCATCTTCTGTTTCAATTTATATTTCAACGAATAATACAAACTTAGTTTATAGTTTTGAATTTCCATTTTATTTAAACTATACTGAACTTCATTACATATACAAACATATGGTGGCGTTGGAATATCTTTTGTTTGAGTTATCCATCTTCGGATAACCAACGGTGGCTCATTACGCTTCTTCCCATACATTAATCGTACGAATATTTCGCTACCGCATTGTCGCTTTGATCGAAAGGGTCTACAGTAATCTGACTGGATGCAGGATAACATTGCCAAATGCTTTTTTGTGATTTTAAATATCCCATATTCGATATACCTCCCTTAACTTGTATTCTTAACATTGCATGGAGAGTATCCAAAATGTAAATGCCATTTTTTTTCTAGCTTAAATTGTTTGTGCTTAACGTGTAAAAGAACTTTGTTATGCTAGTTGAAAAAAAGAATAGAGAAAAGAAAACGATTAATGGATGCGGAGTAACGGAACGTGTTGAGCGTAGGTGTCTGTCGACAGAAGTATACAGTTTTAACAAGATATACCACTAATGCATGAGACACATACAATCCTTATGTTATAGCTCGGCTATTTATGAAACTAATCAAAATGTTATTTTATCTTTCAGTGTCGAGGAGTAAGTATGTTTTATATCTTCTTCGTTTTAGCAAAGATTTGATTGTAAGTATACAAGCTACAAACTGGTAGAAAAAAGGCACCCATACAATTTATATAACATTTTGTTTGAAATGAAACCTATATACTTCATGAATATAGCGTAATTTTCTGGATATGATTCGAACCATTTTATATAAAGAAAAAAAAAGAACTTCCATAAATGATTAATTTCCATTCACTTGATTGTAATGGTAAAATGCTTTGGCGATATAAATGTCATAAACTTAATACATTGTTAGAGATTCTATAAACCAATGTACACATTAAGTAAGTGAATTTATTAAATAGTTTTACTTATTTGAAAATGCATTTCTTTAATCACAGAAAGTGCATATGTACTAAACATAAGTTGTTCAGATAGCAGCACACACAGGAAAATAATATTATAATGTAAAGAGAGTGTATAATAACAAAAAAAAAGTTATGACTTTATTTCATATATTTCATAAATTTTTGTTAAAGTAGAAATTAAATTAATTACATTAACGTCAACGAAAGTGAGATTTTAACTGCAAGCACTAGTTTGTGATAGGTAGGACTTATATGGTGTTTAATAATAACTTAAAATTACGTCCTTTGATCACGTGTGTGGCTATCTCGCATCCTATTCACATATATCATGGCTTTATTTAGACTACAAATGAAATTGATAATAAAACATGTTAAATGAGATTCACTTATTTACTTACATATAGTTATCCACATTAAATGAATCTTTCACGATCTGACCGGATTAAGTCGTACATGACTATTAGGCACTCCTGTTTCACGTCTTTTTTTAAACTTATGATCAATTTGTGCCCTGAGCCCACATGTTAGAATGTCATTCGCCTCGACTGTTTTGCCATTTATGTGTGTAGTTAATAGAATATCTATCTCTTTTGGAAACCATCGCCTCATGCTTAGATGATGCACTTTGTTTTTCTTTATAATTGTATACATTGATGATCCTTATTGAACATATCCCAATTTATTCCTTACAGTTTACGAAACACAATTTCTTAAATAGGCTATGGAAAACAGATTGTTACCGAATACAGTTCTCATAATTGGGATTAGCACTGTATGATATACAATATTAATTTCAATATACCTACCGTTAAAAAATTGTCCACTAAGTAGCTCATATAGATATCTAATAACGTGTTTTTTGTTTTTTTAATTTTGTAATACAATGAAAACGTATGGATTCAAAGTGCATACCTCAGATCTATAATTTAAAAGGAAAGCTATACAGCAACATCTTACGACACTTTTCGAATAGTTATGGAAATTAATCTATAGTTATGGAAACGAATCTAAGCTATAATGTATAATTAATATATTTATCTTTGCATAGATATCAAACACAGGTAGAGGATTTTTTATTATATATTTTTTTTAAATTATCTTAAACATAATAGATAAAAAGTTATACAACGCTTTAACAAAATGGACACTCGAAGTATGTATAACTGCAATAAACTTTGAGTTTAGATCATGTTTCATATCCATTGTCATATGATTGTCAATTTTCAAGATAGATATATCCAAAAAGGAAAGACAGTCCTTCGAATTTAGTTTTTGTTATAAGAATGCGAGGTCTAATTAATTAGGAACATATTATTAAGAACTACTAAGATACACACTCCTGAATCTTAAAACCAATTTGTAAACATTGCATAAATATAAGGTTATGTATGTAGTATTCAGCATTTTGATATAAATATTTTCTTTCATTATATTTCAAAAATTTTGAATGTGTAGATACTAACACTACACTATCTAAGTTCTTTTTTTAACTATTTCATCGGCTGTACTTAATATTCTGAATATAACCATTGTGGTGAGCTCGGGACTCATGTCAGCTACAATGTAACTACTAAGTAATGAGATTCTGGTTAAATTAGAATTCAATATGTAGTATAATGATCGATTGAATACTTTTAGACCAGATAAACACTGCTTACCTTAATGCATACGACATTTTAAAAAATAATTGATCTCGTTCAAAATTATATTGGATATAGTTTGAAACATTTTTACTAGGAAGAAAAGAGCTTTATATGTTCGTACAACACGATCTAGTTTTGATTGAGTATCATAATTCACGTTTCGATGATTAAAGTGAAGTTCGATTAATAACTCGAGGTCGTTTGTTCAAGATACAAGCGAAACGGCAGTCCGTTTGCTTATTCAATGGTTAGGGTGTTGTATAAAGTCACATCAATGACACATAATCACAATAATAATAATGAGTCTACATTCTAAAATGATCAAAATCATTTTGCAATTTTACAATGGCATGCGGCTCTCACTTAGGGGTTTGGTTTTGCGTAATATATGTTTTAATTCTTGGTTCATTTCATTGCCAAGAACTACCAATAATTGCTGAAAAGAAAACATTTCAATAGAATTATACAAGGCAGGCAAGTTTGTTTAAATATTTAGGAAACGAAATCCTTAAAACCTAAACTACAGGTCAGACTTGGGCATCAGTTTACCTTTTATATATATTTATGATATATTATTGTAATTATGAGATATTTTTTCATAATTCATACAAAGTCAAAATTTGGCCATCAAGGCCATGAATCATTTCTCTTGAATTTCTTCCTATTTCCATGATTATCCTATTGTCTGCGGGGAAATTCACCCTGAGTCTTGAAATTTTCTCTTATTCTATCGACATCTCATGTTATTTTTAATTATCCCAGAGGGACATTGAGCGGTTCTTAAGTACTCACCGTTGCATTACCTTGTCTACGGGAATATACACCCAGACTCAGTTTCAAATTTGGGGAATCTTCGACTCCCGTTCAGCGATTATGGGACCCGGTCGACCGGAACTTTTCTTCGGTGCTCAGGCAGCTGATTACGTATATTTGTCAGTATAAAACAGTATTGTAAACAAAGAAGTTGAAGTGATAGTGACATTTTTTTTCCATTTGCATCAATATATCAATATAAACATTAATCTCTCATCTCAAATTTCAGTGAAAACTGTCATTTGTGTTATTTTAGCATTTGTTCGTCAAGGAAACTATGTTTAGAAGAACTGATTAATTCCAGCTGACGAAACTGTTTACAGGTAAACCACATTACACTTTTATCATCCGGATTTTATCGAAATTTATATGAATATATTATTGAGCAGCACATTGTTAAAGTCTTATTATAAATCTCGACCTTTGTCTTCTTTCGCACCATACATCAATCAAAACCCATCTCGGAGGTTTCAAACCAGAATCAGTTTTTGAAAATACACTGTATGTAAAATAATTTAGACTGAGTATAACGGGAAACACATACAATGCATTGCTTATGTCAATGATGAAAAAAATGCAAACCTTGTTTCATTACCCAACACAAACATTATCAAATTATATGAATAAGATACTATTAATTTATTAAGGAATTGCATTGCTCTATGTATTCTCTGAATTTTTCTCACTTATGTATTTAAATATATACAGGATACTTCACCAAGACCGTATAGCGGGAACTGATATGAAACCAAAATTTAATCTAATCTATGTTGTGTCGGCCTAATTAAGAAATTAACAACTGACCATAAATACTATTTCAAGACATTCCACTTTAAATAATTATTATATAATTACTATGCTTTGTCTGATTTTATGATTAGGGTCGCTTTAAACTGAGAGCTTCAGCCGTGACAACTTTTTTTGTTTAACGTTAAATAATCAATGAAGTTTTATACAATAATAATATACAAACGTGTATACGGAATGTATGGTGTAGCCATACTGCCAATTAACGTCCGCTTATAAAATGGGGTGGTTCTCGGGTATATAAACTAATAAAAGAATAACTTTTTTGGACTGTACTCAAACAAATGCACGCATTTTAGGAAGTTGGATTTAATGAAATGTACTGGATCTCTAGGTACCACCAAACCAATAATACAAGACAATAAAGACATCATATATTAGACATATTAGATTGTATTTACATCATTATCTGTCGGACTTCTAATTATGAGTTTAATTGAAATTGCATAGATGTGCGCACCCACTTTTTGAGAAGGCATCATATCCAAATAGCCTAATTCAAATTGTTTGGTGCAATTGGAAAATGACCGATTATTAACAGGTGTCAGTAAACGATTCATGATACCTTTTTTAACGAAAAATGAGTTCATATTTTTATAAAATCAATACGTAATGTTTTTCATGAGCATAAAGTTTTAATGCATGATGAAAACTATGCTAAGGACATTAGGAGCCTTATGTAGGCGAATTCTGTCGTTCTTGCAGCCACACCTAAATATACATTTATATCGATTTTATTCGTATAAAAATAAGAGGGATTTGTATTTATTTCCCGATTAACATTTCTAACTGCAACTTTTTGACTCACTTTGATGAAACATCCACGTAAATTTGTATACGATGAATAACGGAGGGTCCTTATGAAATAATGAGTATACTATTGCAGGATCAATCAATGGTCAGATATTATCCTAATGCTGTTAGTAAGAAAGAGAGTAAACCAATATATTACAAAATTGATGTGTAAACGATTAAATACTATAATATAAAATGTATTTATATTCAAAATGTAAGCATCATTGATAACTGTTTAACATAGATAACGCTTTAATGAATGTATTTTGAATATTCAAAGTATTGCATTTCTTCTTGAAAATATACTACACAACCATTCCTCATTTGAAACCATGCCATATATTCCTTCGCACGAGTAATGCACATTCCAAAGATCTGGCCAAGTTAATTGACTTGAAACATAAAGTGTCCTGTCAACAGTGTCAACAGTAAGTCTTTAGTGTATGCTTTACACACGTTAGATACAATGCAAAAGATCAAAACTGTGTTAAAGAAAACATAAAAATAATCATATCTGATACACATTCATAAGGAAACTAATAAATACAAGGGTTTTTTTTTTGTTTTAGCATGTACCAATGTGCAACAGGTCAGGTTATACGATTTAGAATATAATGAAACGTGAACGAGAGTGACATTATAACAGCAAGAAATATTTTGTGATCGGTTGGACTTATATGGTGTTTAAAAATAACCTATAATTACGTCATTTGATCACGTTTGTGTCTATCTTGCATCCTATTCACATCTATCATGGGTAGTATTGTTGGTGAGTTGACACGGATAATCCATTTGCATTGCATGGTATGGCCATAAATAGCATATGATTTTTTTCTTCTTTTTTATTTAGACCTACAACTGAAATCGATAATAAAACATGTTTAATGATATTCACTTATCGACTTATATTTAGGTATCCATATTAAATAAATCTTCCACGAATATATTAAACTGTTATGGACACATTTATTTCTGATCCGATTAAGTCTTAAATGACTATTAAGCACACCTGTTTCACGCCCTTTTTAAAAAAACAACAAAAAAACAAAACAAAAACGTATGATTAACCTCTGCCCTGATCCCGTATGTTAAAATGGCATTTGATTCGACTGTTTTGCGATTTAAGTATGTAGTTTATAGAATATCCATTTCTTTTGGAAACCATGGCATCATGCTTAGATAATGCACTTTGTTTAATTGTATAAATAGATGAACATTACACACTTACTAAAATAGGCTATGGAGAAAAGGTTGTTACCGAAGACACAGTTATCATAATAGGGAGTAACAGTATATGACATACAATAGTAATTTCAATATTCATATCTATCAAACATTGTCCACTGAGTAACTCATATAGATATCTAATAACGTGCAATTTTCTTGATTTAGTAGATAGATACATGAGTCCCGAGCTCATCACAATGGTTATATTCAGAATATTAAGGAAAGCCGATAAAATGGTTAA
>CM037791.1:30722296-30733543 GCA_021229015.1 Solen grandis | reverse complement strand
ACATCGCCATTTTACTATATAAACAATGTTCCTACATGGTGAGTTTTCTTGTTGGATACATGATAAGAAATAAAACTATTCTTACCGCAATGAAGGTGAGCACACAAATCACATCACTTTAAATTTTCATACTAAATCTGATGAAATGTTTGAGTCATAACAGATTTGTGTCAAGATTTCACTATTTATAAAATAAAAAGTTATAATATTATCCAATAATATATGAAATTTTATAATGGTTAACAGTTTGAGAAAGATAAATGGATCGGATGATGACATAAAAACTGGACGAGACACATATTTGAGATCAAATTTGGGAATGCCATTCAGACAAATCATAACGGACTTAAGGTAATCCATCCATCATTAAACTGTGATCATGGTCCATCAAGAGATTATGGGAATTTCATAGTAAATGCAAGTTTATATAAAAAAAAGCCTATAACTCCAAGTCAATGGATGCTTGCATTGCACTAAACCTTTTTAAAGCATTTGACAGACCCTGATTGAAACTTAACGATGGATAGATTACCTTAACATGTTATAACATTTGTAAATTAATGATTTCACAGTAGTACAGTTTTACTTGGGAAAGAGAAAAAATGACAGTGGGATATGCTTCTTTAAATATCTCTGATAAAAATAAATTAGAGTTAAAAACAAATATCTGTCCAAATTTTTTACTTGGCTAGAAGAACCATGATCATCTTCTGTTATGTAGAATGCTTGAACAAATAATGGTGAAGGATGGACAAATAAACAGACAGATATAATAAATAAAACAGCACCTGAATGTTCACCCTTCAGCAAGCATTAAAAGTGGGCCCACTAAGGATTTGACCTTGTGACCACCAACTGCAAGGATTCAAGATTTGACCATTCTGACTTTGATAATAAGCGCAAAGCACTAGAGGCCTCATTTTTAAAGGAAACATTCTTTGCTTCAGCAATTTCTTTTGAACTCTCAGGTTATTATTTGTGGAAAAAAAATAATTTAGTTTCAAAGAAGAGGATTTTTTTAAAATTTCTATATAGATTATATGCATGGATCAAGTTTATTTTAGCAATTTATGTGACAAACCATGCAATTATTCTCCATATTAAGTTTCATCAATATCTACCCAGCACTTTCAGAGATCTGACACTGAAAGGCAAAACAAATTGCTGAGCACAGACACAGGGGGTGACGGATTACAAAAGCACACATTGAGGCTGCTGTGCTCTGGCGAACTAAAAATAAACATCAAGCTATACCTAATTTCATAAATAAACATATCTATAAAATCATGAATGAGTATCATACAGATGCATTATCAATATCAAATGAGATTTTCATGAATATAATGACAGACTGAGAAGCACTGAAGTATACAGAGGAAGGTCAGAGGAGAGATAGAGGAGAGAGTAGATGTAGATGCAAGAGAGAACTGGACTTGACGCGCCACGCCACACAGCCATACACGGTTCAGTCTGTCTAGCCAATCGTATTGCTTACATTTAAATCAGATAACAAATAACAAATGAACTAGCTCTACACTGTTTACATGTCATTGTTGATTGATATTTATATGTACATGAAAATATGAGGTACGCGAAAAAAAAAAATCATTTGTAAAAGACAGTTTAATATACAGTAAATTCTATATTAATATAATGAGAATGATGAAAAGAACAGGGGGTTCTCTTTAAAATGGTGATAAGAGAGTTTAAAAATCCTTTCCAAGGGGAAGTAACTATTCACAACAGGGAAGTAACTTTTCATAAAAGGGAAGGTAACTCTTTACAAAAGGGGAAGTAACTCTTTACAAAATGGAAGCATTCACAAAGGGGAAGTAACTTTTCACTTTTGGATGAGGACGACAGTATACTATGTGGGGAGTCCTAGAGACTGCAGCACCGCCCAAAATGGGTGTGTCCAGTATTGGGCGGGGTTGGGAATGCCGCGATGGACGAGAAACCGACAGTGACAAAGCGCGTCACACAGCCTGCGGTAGTGACAAGTGGGCGGCATGTTCCGGTGGCTGACGTCTATAACCCAGTCTGTAGGAAGTTGCGAGTACCCAGGGGTTTCCGCATCTGGAAAGAAACAAATAAAACAAATGACTATGATGTCATATCAAAAACGCAATGGTCAAATATATAAAATTTGAACATGTGGCAGGTAATGTCAGATATTTAAATTGTGGGTGTCCATGACAACATAAAATTATAAGACTGATATTTCAATAGGCATAAAAATAAACCCTCACACAAACACATGAAAATTAAAAACTCAATTTAGACTATACTTCATTAACTTAAAGGTTGACATTTTTTTTTTTATACAATTATAAGTATGCATTCTAGATATATTTTATGGCACATATAAATAATGTACCATTTTCTTGGGTTCATTAATATACTTTGATACAATTTCAAATCTTAGCCATCAATCAAAATTTTAAAAAAAAAAAAAGAAGAAGAAAAAAAAAAAAAGACCTCTCTTTCTCGCTCCCTATATAAAGAAAGAAAGAAAGAAAAAAAAAAGGCAGAGTTACAGTGGTGAAAAAAAGTAAACAGAAGGTGTGCACATCAAAATTTAACAAGTGACGTTAAAGTAAACAGTACATATATCCCAATGTGTATGTACATAAGGGCAGCATTTAAAGGGACATCTCCAAATAAGAGAATCCTTAAATCAAAGATCAACAATTCTGTGTCACAAAGATATTGGAATTTTTAAAATATTATCCCTTTAACTCATTAATATTTGATGGTCTGGCCAACAGAAGAGACCCTGACAAGACAGCTCCTGGACAGAGCTGTCTGATCGGGGTTTCCTTCGTTCATACAATATTGTAGCTTAGATTCTAGTCTGCAAGGTAAGGAGCAATCCTATATACCAGTACCATTTAATTTACAGAAAATGAATTTTCATTAACTCAAAAATGTGTACGTGAATAACTGAATATTCATGAGGTAAAGGGTTAATTAGCATATTCTGTAAGAGCATATCATTATATCTTATTTAAAAAAAAAGAAATTCTAATTTCTCAGTAGAAATTAAAGTTTCTAGTTCTGTAAAACAGGGGCCCATTTCACTAAACTTTGTATTAACATATCTGATCTTTGACATAAGAAAGTTGTCCTCTACAGTGTATATAAGGGCCTTATTTCGAGGAGTGGGATCGAAACTAGGCTAAGTGAATATATTTATGTAAGCACATAGCCTAGTTTCACTCTCACCCTTGATTTGCTAAATGGAACATCAAGAAAAGTGACCCATTCATTGCATTATACAAACATATCGCTGTAAATGGAAAAAAAAATATAAATTTAAAAATACAATACATCTGTAAATTTACGTATACAAAGTTTGTTTTTTTTAGTACAAAGTTTAGTGAAAGACCATTTAGTCAAGAGATTAGTTAGTATGAAATCATATATTGTCATGTCAAGTGGGAAAACAAGTTCTTACAACTTAAAACTGATCCTTCTCAACAGTTCCTGGGTTGGACCAGTACTAAAAGCCCAGGAAAGCCATGAAAAATCCCCTCCCCCCCAAGCAGGGTTTAAACCCACAACCTTTGGATCACAGTAGGGTAAATGTTACCACTAGATTATGGCATCGTAGACCAGAGTCAATACAAATAAAGATCACAGCCTCATTATAGATGGATTTTATATTTTGCCGAAGGCAAAGTTGCAGGATGTTGAACTGATATCTTATTTCTAGTGACGTTCTGAATAACATGTCAACAGACATTTTTTTACCCATGGACCATGCCCCATGTTCTCAAAAATACTAGAGTGCAATCTCAGGCTCAAATTTGAGTTTCATATTTATATCCCTAGTGAAACTAGTAGACACAGAGTCTTGAGAATAAAATTCTTACTTCAGTGCCTTATTCATTTTCAAGAACATGGGGCCATGATAGCCTTCTAAAAATGTCAGGGCCTACACAAAATTTGTGAAAAACACATGCATGTTCATTAATCTGTTAAGAACTGGAGTGATTCCATGTCCAGAGTGCCAAGAAATGTGTGTGCTAGATGTGGCAAACAAATCACACATACCATTTCCTACAACTGTTTCTCCTTTGCAACTACAGGAATGACAAAGCAAGACACAGGGATGGGGCAGAAAAAAGGAACTTTCTCACATCAGCATAACCTTTTAACTCACAGCTTGTTTAGGGATTTCCTGTGGGGTTTTTTTGTGCTTTTTTTTTTTAAATTTATTTTTTCAAATTGGGTCAAGTGACCACTAGAAATATAGAGACATATCTGATATATTTGCAGGTTTAAACGAACAATTTTGTGTGTCTAGGAAACCCCTGCCTCTTTAAACATACATGTATATTAAAAAAGAAAAAAAAATCAGTATTGTAAGCTTTATCAATATCATGCAGCTATGAAAAAATATTTCCAAACAACCATCAGAATTCACTATCATAGAATAAATGTCACTACTTAAAATCAGCAGCCTTCAAAAGATCTTAGAGAAAACTATATCCTATCAAAGTAAAATCAGTCTTTAAATACATAGTTATTCCATAAAACAAGAGGGCAGCAATGGCCCTATATGATATATCCCTCACCTGAGTCGGACATATTTTCATGAAAATGATTAAAAAAAAACTTCATTTGGGGGACTTAATAAAGAAGAAACTGGCAATTTTCAATAAATCAAGGGCCGTAACTCTTGGGCCAATATCAGTCATATGATTATCAAACTTGGCCGAGAGATTATGGCCATAATTATAAACACTGTGACTAAGTTTGATGAAATGAAATTGCTAGAGTACCTATAAACAAACCAAAAATGGATGATGGACAAAGGAAGGAAATTCATTTATCCTAATAGCGTTAGTAAGCTAAAATTACATGAAAGCCATTAGATCTCAGAACAACTGGTCAACAGGAGCTACCCGCTGCTGTGAAGCCTTTTTCGGTGTCTTCACAAGCCGCGAAATAAGACCCCCAACAAACTTTACAGGCGTATGCCCTGCGCCACTCTTCTGCTTAGAAGGCTTGAATGTTCCGAGACTTTTCTTGATGCTATCGTCCAACTGAAAAGCCGGAATCGGCTCAGATATGGGAGTTGAATGAATGTTACCCCCTTTCCTGACTTTGAGTTTCTTTTGACTATGATGCGGGGAACTGAAGAGAGATGATGTACTCCTGATTTCTGTCGGTGTTAAAGTCCCCGAAACTTTGAGTTTCATCGGTGTACCTCTAAATTTACTCATGGAGGAACTTTTCTTCTGTTTTAACTTAGATAACAACAATGCTGAATGAATTTTTTCCAGATGTAATGCCTTAACATCTCCTTTAGATTTTATTGACTTTAACTCTCTTGCAAAGTTTGGTGAGTTTCCTAGGTGGCGAACGTATCCTTTTGAACTTGACTTTGTCATAGACGACCCCTGCCCACATGTGTCTACATTAGAATCAAAGTCCATCTGCCTAAGGGGAGTAGACAGCAAGTCAGGAGGCTGACTATCACACCTGTGAGACACCTCTATCCCTGGGTACTGAATAGGTACCTCGGGCTTCCTTCTCTCCCTCACCTCCGGGTCTATCGGCCCTATCTCATCATAAATCACTTCATCGTATATCCTAGGATGCTTATGGATTTCAAAGATGGGCGGTGCCCTGTCAATATCTTCATAGACACACGGCTGTGATTTTTCCCCAAGATCATCGTCCCCAAGATCACTCGGAAGCAGCTCTTGTAACTGGGACAAGTCACCAGTTCCAAGTAACTCATCGTCATTATTTTCACACCTGTCTCCCCATTCTCTATTATCAAGGTCAAGACTCTCACTTTTAAACGACAATGACCGCCGAACCTTCTGTTTTACTAAACCATCTGTCCTCACGTCTGAGTCTGATTTCACGACTTTTAAACTTAAATCTTGATTAGCTTCACTAGCCAACAATCCAGTGGTACTGCAAGCTTTAGACACAAGTCTTGGCTTACTTAGCTTCTGCTCTTTTTCAGAGTTCACTACACACTTGTTTGCAGTTTCTCTACTTAAGTTCGGACAGCCTTTACTCACATTACCAAGATACCTTTCCACACTTTTCTGTCTCGAATCTGTACCATGTATCTCAAGTTTACCAAAAAACGACCTTAAATTAGAAGAAGGAGTTGCAAAAAAGGAAGTTGACTTAGCATTGCAGTTATTCCCTGCAGTACCTAGTCTACCAACGCTACTAGCAACATTGGCATGGGGAGTAGATCTGCCCAAATGCTGCAGTAGAAGTGGGCGTGGCCCGACTTTCGAATACGCTAACCAGCTTACTAACCTCAGACGGCTGGGGCTGCTTCTGGATAAAGGCCTGTTGCCGCTTGAGACGCGTTGACCTTCCAAGTGGAGCATTGTCGATGTTGAAGGCCACGCTTTCCCGTCGGCTGGACTGAAAGTCGTATCAAGTAGCGTTAGCTAAAAATAACTCTGTGTTTAACCCCTTACCACATAAATATTCATGTATAAATTTATGACTTGATGAATATTTAGTTTAAATTTACTGCATTTTGAATGGATTTTTCTTTGCAGTGCTATGTAGAATCTGAGCTCAAGTATTGTATGAGCAAACAAAGGAGACCTAGATCAGACAACTCCTTCCAGAAACTGTCTAATCTGGGTCTGCTTTGTGTGCCAATGCGTCAAAATGAGTCTATATGAGGTAAACGGTTAATTTTTTTTAACAGTATAGATATAAAGCATTTTTTTTTAGTTTTAACAGAAATTTTCAATGTTAAAAAAAAAGCAATTACATTTTTATTTTTATTTTACATTGCAGTAATCAACATTAGGAATCAGATATTTATTTTCTATGATTTTTGTTAATAACAAACAACATTAAACAAACCACAAATATACTATCTTTACATAAATAAAGAAAACAACAACAAGCAAAAACAATATAATCAAAAAGTTAATATATATCAAACACTTTTCATCAACATTATTTAATCCAAAACTTAAAACAGACAGTTGAGCATTCTTGCAGCTTAGCAAATTTGAGTAGTATAATTCCGTATTTATAAAAACATTTAACAATATGCCAAATGAAAAGACAAAATATTCGCTTTGAAAAATTTAACAATGCTATCAAGTATATAAGTATTTTAGTATAAAACACTTAGTTAAGCTTGGGCCCTTTTCTTCAGTGTAACACTATGCCAAGCTCAGACCTTTTTCTTTAGTGAAAACACAAAGTATACCCAGATCTTTTTACCTTTGCTAACGCATCAAGTCTGGCTTGCCCCCTTACCCCTTTAGTAAAATACACCAAGCCTAGCTTCACCCTTTTTCTAAAGTATTTATAACACATTTCTAGCTTAGTATTTTTAACACATAACACATTTCTAACTTCGCTTTTCAGTATTCAACATTTTAAGTCTAGCTTAAATTTTTTTTTTTTTTTTTTTTTAAGTATAACACACTATTCAAAACTCTGCCTTTTTTTCTCTAGTATAACACACAAAGTCTAAGATCTATCCAGATCACACCTGAGTGATCAACCTAAACCGAACTACCTTGGTTGCGGAGCCGGTCTTCTCAGCACCGACAGTAGATCGTTTAGGAGTGTGCTTCGGGGTTCGCTTGGGAGTGCCGCGTCTTGGCGTGCCGCGTGATCGCAGGCTGACCGGGGTACGTGGAGACCGTGATCCTTTCCCTGAGTGGCGACGACCTCCTGGTGACCTTGATCCCTTCCCAGAATTCCTTCGAGAGTTAGCTGGCGTAGGAGGCCCTGGTTTCTGGTATACACAGCCTGTGGTTTTGGCCTGGAGGAGAAAAAGAAAGTTACAAGAGGGTTAATTCTGCAAAAACCATACTCACACATGTATAAGTATCAGAATATAAATAAGGATCAATTTATTTTTTCTTCAAATTTTTCATTTAAAAGATCCTCGATTCATTTCCGTATGAAATTTTATTTTCTAGAATAAATCAACTACCTAGGCATCTTTAGAATATAGACAACAATACAAAAGCAAACAGACACTCTCATTTAAAGCACTGAAGAAAAACTGCTTAACACACCTAATAACTTACAAAACATTATATCATAATGCAGACGGCAATGTTTGTCCATGTGAAAACACATCAGGGCTTGTTTTCTTCTTTATCATGGGAAGTTCATCAGCCCCACGTTTTCAGCTCTGTAAATGTTTTTAAATTCATTCACAGTTTACCCTAAAATTGCTGTTAGTCCCAGGATTTACTCTCCCCCATACTTGAGAGAATTGTGCTCCCTCCCAGCAGAATATGGAATTAGGACCACATCCTCAACAATAACATAGAGTTTTCCACATACCAGTTTGTTTCTCCCATCGGCTGAGTCGCTGCTAGAGTCAGTGTCACAGCCCTGTTTCCGTTTACGCCCACTGCCCGGCTGCTGATGGTCGATCTTTTGAAGCGTCATATTGCCGATCGTGCTTTCACGCAGCGCGTCATCGCGGAACTTGTTGGGCTGGAAGGTTTGTGTCTCCACTGGATATGAAGTCTTGAGGTGTGCCGGACACAGCGTGTTGCGACGCTGAAGCTCACCGAGTCTACCCCACTCAAACACAACTGGCTCGTCTTCACAGTGGAATATACCTCCGGTGCCACCTGGTGGAGAAAAAATCATTCATGACTATATAATGTCCTGGTTACAATAATTTTACGCCTTTAACAAGTATCGCTAAAGCTATTACAAAACTTGGAGTAACATTTATTATTAATACCGTTGCATCCCACATTGTCGCCATGTAAGGTAAGTGTTGGATTTGACAAACGTGATTCCTTTACACCCCCACGATGCAATTTTGTTAACTGGGCGATATAAACATGTACAATTCTCTAATATTATTCACAACTCAAGACTGAAGTATCCAGTCTACAAACTTACTTATTAAATAATTGAATCAGAGAAACAGATTGGCTGTATTTTCTGTGTATACTCATATTGAAATGACCAAATACTCAATATATGGTTAAGTTTTCGGAGGAAGTAATGTGACAAGTGTTCTATCTATGTCCCCATTTCTGTGAAGTGAGATACATTAAAATGTCAGATATCATACTGTGAAAACATTAATTTTCGTGGGACATTAATTTATGTCGATTTTGTGGTGGATTTTATCCATGAATATTAATCCCCGCAAAAACTTCTCTTATATACAGTTCAACCTGTATTAGTAGCCACCTGTATTAAGCGGTCAATCTGCATTTTGCGTCAGTTTTAATATTACCAAACTAGCATTTTGCTATATGTTTAACTTTCATTTAGCGACCTTCTTGTTAAGCAGTCACTTTCTACTGTTCCCTTGGCTAACCGCTTAAGACAGGTCATAGATCCACAAATAAATATACCTACAAAATTCTCTTTGGTATCTAACGAAATTTAATGTCAACGAAAAGTAATGATTTTTCATTATATGCTGATTTTATGTCAAAATAAATTTATATATATAAAAAAAAAAAAAACTTACGAGGCACAGATGCGTTAGAGCGACAGGAGTCTATACTTGTGAGGCTAATGGCTGATTCACGGGATCGCAATCTGTAGGCCAGCGAGGTGGCCGATCCAATACTGACAGTATCTGCTTTCGGATCATCACTGAAAGACGGAATAAACAACATATTATTACATTACAGACAAAAGCAGTTATAAACCACAAAGAACAGATCTAAACAGGTTGAATAAAGGGCAAATATTCCTTAAATCTGTAATAAGGTATAAAATACTATGCAGTTTGACTCATTATCTCATACATGTATACTCAATTTGACACACTGGCATACATAGCACTCAGATCAAAGAACTCCTTTTTAATTTCATCGAAATCCGCTTAATGACTATGGGAGAAAAAATCCATTATATACAATGTAAACCCATCTTATACTGGACCTTAATCTTAAACTTTAAATGGACAAATTCTCACTAAAATTGGAAAAATTCTCACTAAAATGGGACAAATTCTAACTAAAATTGGAAAAATTCTCACTAAAAACGGACAATTTCTCATTTATTTAGGCTCTTATCCCTAAACTTATAAACAAATATATATTGTTACCCACCTTGCAACTGTGGCACTACTGATAGACTTGCTGATTCGCCTGCGACTCCGGCTGGCCCGTGTCCCAGGCGTCAGAGTGTCATTGGTAGCACTGACTGTCGACTTGTCCAGAAAGCTGTGGCGACGCTTGTCAAAGTCAAGTGTCGAGTCGTCAAGCGGAACTGACGGAGGATGATTCTCTGTAAACGAAGATAAAATTCACAACTAGATTACATCGCAAATAGATATGCCTCATTTTGGAAAAAGACATTTTACCTGTCACATAGACAATTTAGATGATTAATATTTCAAAAGATAACTGTCATCACTGACTTTAATTACTGAAATTTATTACTATTTCAACATCTGCTGAAACATACTGTAATTTTTAAGAAAAAAAAACAACAGGAATGGTCTTTGTAACCTGCTGAAGCGTGATGGAAAAAGAATGATGTACAAACAGAAGAAAGAAAAGTCATCCCTATTGGTCACCTCTGCTTACAGCAGGTGACACAAAAAATGAACATCTGAGAATTCATCAATGAAATTTCAATTCCTTCAAAGAGCTTACCCATAAAGCTGGCATCATTAGCGTTCTCCCTGATGTTCATCAATCTTTGGAACTCAGTGTTGTCTCCGAGGAAGACCGTCCCTGCCTTGTCCAACTGCTGTTTGTACTCTCGGATCCGGCGCTCGGCAAAGTCCAGCTGGGCTTCAAGAGTCCGTACTTTATTGCCTGAAATGATAAAAGAATTACATCTCCTGGTGAAACTCATGCTGACATAGTTTAAAAAGTGCCGAAAGTTTTTATTATCGTAATGAGAAAAAAAAAATATCATGAAACTACATCATATAAAAATATTTTTTTCAACACAAAGGTTAATTATCTATTATACATATTTTTTTTAAATATGAACTTGAATTCATGTTATAGCATGACGGAATAAATGTGACAACAAACAGATAGATGACAAACAATGTAAAAGTGATCCAAATGTGTTACCTCTGCTAAAATAAAAAAAAAAAAAAAAAAACGCATTGTGAGCTACACAACTGTGAAATACTCACCCAGTGCTTTGCTTTTCATCACTTCTGCGTTGAGCTCCTCTCGCAGTGGGGCGGATTCCTTCAGCAGTTTCTCCTCCACTTTGCGGTAGGTCTCCACCTCCTGCGTGGCGTGCTTCAACTGCTCCGTCAACTCTGTGATC
>CM037791.1:30672196-30722196 GCA_021229015.1 Solen grandis | reverse complement strand
AGTTTCATAGACACTTTTTCCTTATCATGAAATATTATCGATGAGAGCTTTAAAAAAAAAAAAATTACAGGTGGATGAGAGTTTACCTAACATCCAATAAATAAACATACAATTTTTAGATTCACTACAAAATCACATACTGTGATATCAACTAACACTTAATTTGATTTAAATAAAAAGGTACATTCCCTTGCATGAAATATAGCGTCGTAACGGCACAACGCTTGATATGAGTTGACAATCTCCCCAACCTCGGAGAGGTTGAGGGAAATGTACTTCTTCCGTGTGAGGTCCGTCACGTGGATGTATGTATCACTCCGAAATGGGGTAGCGCACATCTCCTTTTTAGAACCTCCGAATTTTGCGGAGGCTCTCACAATATTGCCGGTGTTGTCCCTTTTTTCTGTAAACATTTTGTTTGCTTGAAGTTCTGCAAAAAAGTGTGATGGGAGGAACATCTTAAACCTTTTTATTGCATGATCTTTGGGTACGTACTGATTGGATGTCACCCCTTAGCCAATGATTTTTTTTAAACTTTGACAAGAAAGGTTAGTTAAATATCATATTTCCCTCAGTGATGACTAGATGTTATCCTTCAACCAATGAAGGATTCAAACCATGGTATGAAAGGATGACTAAATATCATGTTTCACTCAACGATGTTCAAAACGGGTAACGATTGGTTTGAGCATTGGATAATGTGGATCCACCCATCGATTGATGTTGAAAAAGATGAGATATTTTTGTGAAAATAACGAAAGTTTGCGAGAAAACGTCACCCATCCTTTTTACCCCCCAGGTTCTTAAGAAAGAGACCCCAAGTCGTTTGATATCACAAAAATATCGATATGAAAACCTTAATATGATTTGATTCATTTTCGTTTTCATTTACCACATCATCGCTGCACAACATGTGAACATTGTGATTGATTCCAGAGAGAACTGTAAGTCGGAATAAAACTTTTTTATATTTCTTACAATGAAGCTTTATCATTCTATATTATTTTGGTAATATTGTAAATATGTTTATATTTAAAAATTGTAACGATTATAAAATTATGTATTAATAAGTATGTTATGTAATTTATTAACGGGGGGGGGGGGGGGTGTAAATCCCGGGACCAAAACAAAATTCCGGGACCAAAACAAAATACCGAGACTTAAAACTCAATCTCGGAATAAATCTAGTGCATTTTTTCAATTTCATCATAGAACTGGATCTTTTTCATCATAGAACTGGATCTGAACATGTTTTTTTTATAGGTTGTGACAGCTCCACCAGCAACAACATCAACTGCAGAAGCACCTCTGCAAACATCGCCAGCTCCAACAACAACACCTCCGCAAGCTGTATCACCAGCTCCACCGTCGCAACCTCTGACGTCAACACTACCACCAACAACTACAGGTACTTCATCAAGTACAATATATTTACCTTTAGTTACAATAGATAA
The DNA here is from genome assembly GCA_021229015.1 of Solen grandis. Classification (NCBI taxonomy): domain Eukaryota; kingdom Metazoa; phylum Mollusca; class Bivalvia; order Adapedonta; family Solenidae; genus Solen; species Solen grandis. Next base: position 30,720,742 of record CM037791.1, on the reverse strand, counting down.
CAGTTCATCAACTTCTAGTTATCTGTATTTGAAATCATCCCTACATTTATTTACTGTTACACAAAGTTATTATCAATATGGAGCAGATAAAAGTTCAACTTATATTGTGTTTATATATGTGTTAAGTGTATTACTGTTACTTGCTGCCATTGGTATTGTTTATTTATTATACAAAAGGAAAATATCCACCTTTACAGATAACAATAGTGAAATAGTTCTATTTGAAATGAAACCAGTAAGAGAAAGACCATTGTCAGTCTTGTCATCATCAGATACATATCTGAAACCAGTTACATATAAATGACCCTATTTATTGCGAAGCCTTATAAAACCTTTTGTTTCTTGTCATAGACTATACCACCATCATAAGCATCACCACTATCATCATGTCCATCATCATCACCATTGCATGTTTGAGGAGGAGGAGTAGGCATATTTCACTGGAGATGGATCTCTCAGAGTCTTCATGGAACTGAGGAAACAGTATTTGAGGTTCCTTATATACCTCAACCTAGCTCTTCCTGTACCAGCCAATCCACCTATGAAAACACTGATCTTTTTGCGTTCTCGCAACCCCTTCATAAAAGGAAAGTTTATTTTTTTTATTTTTTTTTTCTGTTTTAGGAATGTTGATCACCATTATCACCCTGAACATCACAATCATCTTTTCCTCTGTCTATTTGGTATTTTGCTAGACTATAGTATAATAGTATAAAACTTTCTTATCTTGGTGAATTTTCTTTACAATTGATCCAGTTGCATCCAGGTAGAATACCCCGTTGTCATATTTAATATGTTGTTTTGCCGTGGCCACTGAAAGTTCCAGGAAAAGGACAACCATGAATGGCTGGTAAGATATTTCCTGGATGTAACCTTGGTTGATATGGATTCTTCATCTTCATCTTTATAGACTTCATGGCTTATGAGAAGTTCGGTAAAGGGGTCCTGGTGTAAAGCATCATGCACGTTCCACTCACGTTTTGCCTTCCTCAACACCTCCTCTGTTTGGCATCTCGTATAGTTACCTTCTTTTATTTCCTCATTCGTCATTTGTCCAAATTCACTATAGAAAATTGTAGAGGCTGTTTCACTCTTCAGCTTATGTTTGGCCTGTTGTCTCTTTTCCATTGAAAGGTTTCTCTTTTTGGGAATATGCATTCTGTGATTGATGATGGGCGTTACAATAGTAACATCAACTGTTACCTCATTTAATGTGGTAGGCTTGAAATCGATAGTAAACCTAAACTTACCACAACCTGAATGCTTACAAGACCCTACCGCATTAAAATAGCAAGCTAGTCTTTTGGGGGATTCGTTGATCTTGTGGTAATGGAATTTCAGTACACAACCAGGTACATGTTGGTTGAACGCATCAGCAAAAACATTTGTCCAATTTTGTTTTAAAACTTTTTTAGATCTTTCTGGTTTGATTTCATACCATTTCTCTCCAGCGATTGTAATTGGGAAGTTCTTCTCATAATCATCTCGAATTTCCCGTACATAGCTTTCACTTGCTGTCACAAGTTGACAGAACATAAGAATTTCAGTGCCCCCCCCCCTTTTTTAGCTCACCTGAGCACGTGTGCTCAGGATGAGCTTTTAGGATCGATGAATGTCCGTCCGTCGTCCACAATTTGTTCGTTTGCACTCTAGCATCTTCATTTTATGAGCAATTATCTTCAAACTTTATATCAATGTTTATAACCATAAAATCCGGCCAAGTTCGATTATGGCTGATATCGTACCATTAAGTCAGGAGTTATGCCCCTTTTAATATTAAAAAATGCCATATTTCAAGTTGTTTACACTCTAGCATCTTCATCTTTTAACCTCTAATTCCAAGGCTCTTGAGTTATTATGGCTGAGATCCTCAATTAGTTCAGAAGTTATGCCCCTTTTAATATTCAAAAAATGCCAGAAATCACTTTGTTTACACTCTTTTTTTAATAAATTTATGACATTGTTAACCAATGTCTCGATTGTTCAATTGTGGCTGAGATGGGTCATTTAGGTCAGGAGTTATGCCCCTTTTAATACAAAAAATGCAAGATTTCACTGTTTATTCTCTAAATTCTTGTAGATTTAGGAGTTATGCCCATTTCACCATAAAAAAAAGCCAGATTTCACTTTTACACTCAAGCAATCATCTTTCTCGGGTGAGCGACCAAGGGCCATCTTGGCCCTCTTGTTTTTGTAAATGATCCCCTTTAATTGAATGCAATATGTGTTTTATGTCCTCATCCTTTTCAGATGGTGACATAAGACATTTCACGAAATGCACGTTTTATAAAAGTTATATTGCCTCAATGACTTCTACATGCAGAACACAGTATCAAGAATAGTATTGTTATTGATATTTCGTCGTCTTTTTTACTATGAAACTCTTAGATTTTATTCACTCAATATATTTTGGGTTTGATCAAAGCATTTGTTAATAAAACAAAATATTTTCCGTGGGGGTTATCAGGAATGTTTCATTCCGTGGGCGTTACCCAAATCATTTTCCACTTTTTATTCATAAAATAAACCTAGTAGTAATAATTCAAAAAGCGGAAAAATACATTCACAGATGAAGTTATATAATGATACTTTTTCCTGTATTATTTATCCTTTATATTACCATGTTCGTTACAAAAGTACATACTGTCCGTGGAAGTTATCCGAAAAATAATTGCCAAGATTGAAAAAGACGTTCGAATTTTTAAGTGTTTGAGAAAACTATAGGCATAAGGACAAAAAATAAGGTATGGCTGATAACAATATTCCATTCCGCGTAGGCTGCGGAATATCTTATTCGAAAGTATGAATGATAAGATATAAAATTACCTGAAAATTCCTTTTGAATCGGAGGTTTTAGTCCGCCATTACGTTCGTGTGCGTTACCATAAGTCACGTGATTCTGCCTGGGTAGGATATTCCGTCCTCCCCAGGGGCAGAGTTCTTACATTGATTAAGTGCCATGTTCATGTCAAACATCGTGAAGAGTCTTTGGCCAGGATTTTTTCAATCTCACTCTCAACCCTCCCCTTGTTCTTAACGAATTTAGTGGGAAGCCCTGCGTTCGAGCTGACAGATTGAAAGTGCTTATTAAAGATGTTAGCTTTGTCTTTATTTGAGCTTATGATTTCATCTTTGATTTGTAAGTCTGTTATTTTCCTAATTTCTTGACCCTTTATCCTATTAATCTTCTTTTCCGGTAGTTCCATGTAAAATACTGGATATAAAAGACTTCCAGCTCTCTTTCTTACTCTCTTTCTTACTTTCCTGAATAACTTTTTTTAGCTGCTTTTCTTATAGAATAGAATAGATGATGTAGCTTTCAGGAGTTTTCTTATGATTATATTTTTTTCTTGCATTTTCTCTCTTTCTGACAGCCTCGTCGCATCGTGCATTCCACCATGGCACCTGTTTATTTCTGCGTTTTTTTGGTTGGTTAGTTGGAATTGTTAGGGATGCTAATTTGTTCTATAAATTTTTTATTTTTATCTTCCATATTGTCTGGGTCCTCATACGTAAATTCAGTGTATGAGTTCCTATAATATGCATCCCAGTCTGCCTTGTGCAGGAGCCACCTGGGTCGATCATTATTAAATGAGTTGGGTTTGGGCCTTGTTACATTTATTTGTATGGGGAGGTGGTCACTCCCCAAGGAGTTGCTTAGTACTGTCAAGTGTGCCTTAGTACCAATTTGTGCTAACACTATACCTAAGTCCAGAGTGGAACCTTTATGTTGAGCGTGACCTATTCTAGTTATTTGACCTTTGTTCAGCACTTGCATTGTGTGAACGTCTAATTGGTTGAGGAGATTAATTGACTCGGTATCCTGTCTTAGGTCCCCCGGAGGGTTCCAAAGTGGATGTTTCAGATTAAAGTCCCCCACCATTATGGTATTTTTGGTATTATATTTGAAAATTTTCATCAAGTTGCTATTGGTGTTAATCTCACTATCTGGGCTGTAATAATTAATTATTCTTGTACTATTGTTTTGTTCGCTTATATTCACGATGACGCATTGGGCCCGCTCCGTGCTCGGTCCTTTCATAGCTGTGCCTTTGAGGTGGTTTTATATATAAATTGCTACTCCACCACCCCTATAACCTTTCCGCACAGCTTGTGCAGCCAATTTGTACCCTGGAAGCTTCATTGGCCTGGTATCATCAGTCCAATGTGTCTCCTGGATACACACAGCTTTGGGCACCTAGAATATAATTTTGAAGTTCCTCTATTTTATCAGAATCTTCCCTGTTGATTCCGCCGGCATTCCAGGACAGGACACCAAAGTCAGAGTTGTTAGTTATGTCTGTGGTGTCCATTGTTATATGTTAGGTGAAATGCCTAGTTATTGGGGATAAGTTGATTCTTAACTTAATAGTAGTAGGGGGAGGGTGGGCAGGGGCCCAGTCTACCCCTTCTTCCCTGGAATCCTGCTGGTCCTCTGCGGCCATGGAAGTTATTCCAGTAGCCGTTTCGGTTAGGATGTCTTGCTGGGCGGTTTGACCGCCCAGTGTTTTGTTTATGCCTAGGGATATTTTGATTCTGTTTTTCAGTGTTGGTGGGCTCTGGGGATTGAGCTTCCACTTCCACTGTCTCCCTGATAATTTCTTAACTTGCTTTTCTGTTAGTTTTTGGTTAGCCAATTTTTTAACAAGATTTTTGACTGTCTGATCAGTCAATCCTCCTGTCTTACCTTTCTTCTCAGTGGTGGCAGGTTTGGTCAGGCATCCTTGCAATTCCTGGTTTCTCTTGGTCACCCTTCCGGGCACCCTCTGTAGGCAGCACTATGTGCTCCACCACAGTTGGCACACTTCTTATCCTGCTTATTGCCACAATCGGCATGGCTATGTGGGCCAGCACAGTGCGGGCATTTGAGGTCAGCCTGACAGTACTTGGTAGGGTGACCAAATCCCTGGCATTTGTTGCACCTAAGAAGACTTAGAAGAACCGGCTCTGTTTCAAAATTTTCTGTTTGCATTACGATTTTTGAGGGGGGGGTTGCTAGATTAAAAGTAATTCTAATCTTGTTTGTTTCCTGAAAGTTTACCTTCCTTTTTCTCTTTTTCTATGGATGCAGATTTTACAGTGCTCATGCCCTGAATTTCCTTGATACTCTCGGCATTTCCTTTAGTTACGTGCAGTGGGGATATGGTTGCATTGGTTTGCCCCCATATATTGAGTGAAGCCATTCACCACTTTTTTAACCATGTTGTGGGGGATGACTGTAGCTATGGCTGACATTGTTATGATCAGCCACTTAATGGGAGGGGTGTCCTTAGAGGCTGATTTACCAGTTGGTGAGTTGGGCTTGCTACCCCATACTGTGGTCCATCCTTCCTGATCATTATTTACAGGCTTGATGGGTGTCTTAATAGGCGATATCAAGTCAGGAAGGGAAGGGAACTCTTGCTCTGTCAGTTTCCTCATAGGTCTAATGACAGGCGATACTGGCTTAAATGGTTTTACCACAGCAGTGGGTCTCTTGTCAATGTCCTGTCTTCTCAACATATATTTTGCTTTTTTTAATGCCGCATACTCTGGACAGTTACAATTATGTAAGCATTCACAACCTTTTATGTCAGCCAATAACTTCAAAACATCCTCACATCTTCTGGACATATCTTTTGCCTTTTTTAATGCCACATACTCTGGACAATTACAATCATGTAAGCATTCACAACCTTTTATGCCTGCCAGTAACTTCAAAACATGATCACATTGATCACAGGATACCACTGAGTTCCCTATTTTTGCTGGTGGTGGACCATCATCATCACTGTCTGATTCAATTTTCAGCCTTTTGATCTAGGAGCTGGCAATTTGGTCGAGGTTGAAACAGTCTCCTCATCTTCGTCTGACACAATATGCCATGCATTTGCCTTCGAACATTAAACCTATTTGTTAATCCAGTCCTCTTTTTGTATTCGGCATTGTTGTGGGTGAAAATGTATGAGCTATAATACGTCTGTTAAGTTTGAATGTCGGAATGTAAATGACAAGATTGTCCTGGTAAGCTTGTTAAATAACCAATGTTGCCGACATGTTAAAAGCTGATTGGCTGATATTTACTCTACTTTGATTGGTAGAATTCAGACATAAAAATAATGCGTGTTGATTGGCCAGTGTTTTTTTCTATTTGACAGACATAAACCAAACCTGAAAAAAAGGAATCATATAATTTTTGTACATCTAACTCAGAGCTTATTTTAACTATCTAAGCTAAGTTGTTTTTAGCTCACATGAGCACAACGTGCTCAAGGTGAGCTTTTCTGATCGCCTTTTGTCCGTCGTCCGTGCGTGCGTGCGTCCGGCGTCAACAATTGCTTCAAACATCTCCTCCTAAACGGCTTGGCCAATTTGAAAAATATTTTGCAGGAATGTTCCTTGGATGAAGCTCTACTAAAGTTGTATAAATGGTTCTGGTCCATTGCATAATTAGGTCACAGGAGCTAAAAATAGATTTTAAAAATGCAAACTTTGAAAATCTTCTTCTGCAAAACTGCAAGGCCTAGAGCTTAGATATTTGGTATGTAGCATCATCTTATGGGCCACTACCAAGATTGTACAAATCATAGCCCTATGGTGATAAATGACCCCGCACCAGGGGTCACTTGTTTTACATAAGAGTTATATAGGAAAATCTTAAAAAATCTTCTTCCTTGAATGCATAAGGCCTAGAGCTTAGATATTTGGTATGAAGCATCATCTTATGGGCCACTACCAAGATTGTACAAATCAGCCCTATGGTGATAAATGACCCCGCACCAGGGGTCACTTGTTTTACATAGAGTTATATAGGAAAATCTTAAAAAATCTTCTTCTATGAATCCATAAGGCCTAGAGCTTAGATATTTGGTATGTAGCATCATCTTATGGGCCACTACCAAGATTGTACAAATCATAGCCCAATGGTGATAAATGACACCACACCAGGGGTCACTTGTTTTACATAGAGTTAAATAGGAAAATCTTAAAAAATCTTCTTCTATGAATCAATAAGGCCTAGAGCTAAGATTTTTGGTATGTAGTAGCATCTAATGGTTCATTACAAAGATTTTCAAAGTCTTGGCCCTACGGTGATAAATGACCCTGCGCCCAAGTCTTCTCTGAAACCATATGGCCCATTGCTTAGATATTTGGTGTGTAGTATTGTCAGGGGTAAAATGTTTTAGATTAAGTTATATCAGAATCCTTGTCTGTTTAAAAACCTTGACATCAGTTGAAGCAATGGTACTTGTTTGTGATTGTGATTTCTCTTTTCAACTTTTGATACAGCAGTATATGTATCCCTGCAGTTTGATTGAACGAATTTTACAGTTGTAAATCGATAAAGTTATGTTTGTCGATGATGAACATATGTTCAATGATTATTCGCATTTTACAGGTTTGGCATTCACATGTTGCTTATTGGATTGCAATAATTGAGCTTTGCGTGATCCTTTTATTGGGCAATAAAATGTATGAATAATAAAATGAATCGGCCCGTCTGCATACCTCATTCGAAAAAAGCAACATATCAAAAAAAAAATTGATACACATTATTTGCATTTTAATAGAGCTAACCGAAACTCACATATATATCTGGAGGATTTACAGAAAACAATACACAAGGAATTGAGATTAACAAGATACCGTTTTATTGTACAAAAAAGCGAACATCAGAATTCAGAAGGTTTTCTCTTAATTCCGCTCACAGAACAAGGCTGTCTGTTTGATGTTGTATTCTTTTGCTGAAAAATAAATAAAAAATCTTAGAGGCAAATACCACAGATATCAAAATATTGAAGTAAAATATGTTGTGTTCTATCATATGTTAAGCAATTTGTTTAGGAAATTGTTCCTTAAAAAAATCTCATGACACCGCTGCAGGTCCTGATGACATTCCATATCAATTGCTTCGTAATCTCCCACACTCTTCATTGGACACTCTGTTAAAAATATTTAATGATATCTGGTCTTCAGGTATAGTTCCTCCTTCATGGAAGGAGGCATTTATTATTCCAGTTCCAAAACCCGGAAAGGATAATACTAACCCCACTAATTATAGACCTATTGCTTTAACAAGCTGCATCTGCAAAACTCTAGAGAGAATGATTAATGCCCGTCTTGTTTGGTTCTTAGAGTCTAATAACCTTATTACAAATTTTCAGTGTGGCTTCAGAAACCACAACTGATCATTTAATTAGACTTGGAAGTTTTATTCGTGACGCCTAAGTCAAATGTAATTCGACTTTATCAGATTGTTTTAGTCAAGAGCAGAGAGTTCCACAAGGAAGTATTCTCTCTGTTACCCTTTTTAGTGTTAATATTAATAGTATTGTTAAATGTTTAAATCCTGGTGTTGATTGCTCTCTTTACGTTGACGACTTTTAATTTGCTACAGATCCAAAAATATGAATACTATTGAAAGGCAGCTTCAACAATGTCTTAACATGATGGCCCTGGATCGCTCACCTGAGTATACGGTTACCCAAGGAACATCAGTCTGTATTAAAACATTTTGAAATCTGGCCAGTAGTTTTAAAGGAGATGATCCCTGTAAAGTTTTCCCTATATACATAAAAGGCAAATAAGCCCCGCCCCCTGGCGGCCATGTTTTTTAATTGGATCGGAATAATTTTAGCAAATTTGGTAGAGGTTGACCCAAGGAACATCTTACCAATTTATTTTTAAATCTGGCCAGTAGTTTTGAAGCAGATGATTTTTAAAGTTTTCATATTTTTGTTCGTTTTGTTGCCATGGCAACCAGAGTTCTATATGGATCAAGTTTATTTTAGAAACTTTTGTGAAGGTTGACCCAAGGATCATTCCTGCCAAGTTTTATTGCCTTGACTCTTTCTGAATGGTCTTTACTTCGTAAATGTTTTGGAAAAAAGACCATGTGAAATACTCGATTGCACATTTCACAGTAGCGTTTCACCGACATTAACATCCATTTGACACTGTTCTTTTTTTTTAATTTTTAATACGGTGTGTACCTCTCGGTAGATGGTTTCTGTTTGGAGTTTGAAGAAGCTGGTGAATGATTTGAGACATTCCACTTCATGGATGGATGGTAAGCATTCAACTGTCGACGGTAGATGTGTGTAGGTGCCTTAAAAAGAAATGTAACTCTATGAGAGAACAAAGTGCTGAAGGTGAGCTTTTGTGTCATCCATCGTCCGTGCGTCCGTCCGTCGTCAACTTTTCATTCAAACGACTTCTTCTCCTTAACCACTAGAATCCACTTCATTTTCGAAGCATAAGCATATACAAGCAACTATACAATATTGCGCAGCTCGATGTAGTTGGTAAGAGACATTGATTTTCTTGAAAATTTCCTCCGTCATTTTAACATCTGTGAAAGAGTCCCTTTAAGGTACATATATACGTTTTACATAATACATAAGGAGTGTAAACATATAGTCAACACTTACCTGTGGTTGTAGTCTTTTGTCAAATCCTTCTGATTCAAAGGTGTTAATGGCATCCCTCAACTTCAGCATGTCTTCCCATTTGAATGAGATAGAAACAGACTTTTTAATTATAAAATGTCCGTTTTCGTCATAGTACTGATTGTAGTTATTTAGATAACAGTTCATATTTTGGTACCTTTTCAGTGTCGCGCTTTTTCCGTATCCAATTTTTATCCTCACACTTGTTGGCAAGCCATTGGCATCTGTTTGTACGTCCATGATATCTTCCCAAATTATGAAAAAAAATATTTGTGAAAGAGTGTGTATAAATTTTTCATCGTTGAACCCGTCGTTTATATAGCCACTTTTAGTTGTAGATATGCGTGCGCATTCCTTTTTTTCTTTTATTTAAAAAATAAAAATGTAACCGCATATATGCGCGCGCATTCATTTCGATTCATTCCTTTATAACGAAGAAAGTCGGTTCTTTTAATAAAGAATATAAGCACAGATATGCGTACGCATACGTATTTCTTTTTTATATTTATTAAAGTACACTAAAACAGTGTTTTTTATTTCTTTATCCAAACGTTAAACAAAATAGCAGCACCGGTTTTTCACATGCCTACGTTCATTGAATTGATTAGATCACATGCTTTTATTGCAAAAATAAGCAGATAATAATTCTATAAATACATGTACAAGAGGGCCAAGATGGCCCTAGATCGCTCACCTGAGAAAAGTATCATTCATTGCCTGTACAAAACAGATTGCTTTAGAATTAAGATGATGAGGTGAAACAATGTTCAGCAATTTTCTGACCCCATCCACAAAAGATATCATCATGACAAACATTCTGCCAAAGTTTGAGGATGATTGGACCAAAAATGTTGCCCTCAGAGTATAAACAAGATTTTTCTAAGGTTTGACCTACTGACCTACATTTCTGTCCAGCCCCACCCATTTTCGAAAGGGTTCAAGATATCATCAAGACAAACTTTCTGACCAAGTTTGAGGAAGATTGGATCAAAATTGTGGCCTCTAAAGTGTAAACAAGATTTTTCTATGATTTGACATTTCTAAGATTTGACCTACTGACCTACTTTTGGATCCATCCTGACCCATTATCGAAAGGGTTCAAGATATCATCAAGACAAACATTCTGACCAAGTTTGAGGAAGATTGGATCAAAATTGTGGCCTCTAAAGTGTAAACAAGATTTTTCTAAGATTTGACCTACTGACCTACTTTTGGATCCATCCTGACCCATTATCGAAAGGGTTCAAGATATCATCAAGACAAACATTCTGACAAAGTTTGAGGAAGATTGGATTAAAATTGTAGCCTCTAGTGTGTAAACAAGATTTTTCTAAGATTTGACCTACTGACCTACTTTTTAATCCAACCTGATCAATATTCAAAGAGGGTTCAAGATATCATCAAGACAAACATTCTGACCAAGTTTGAAGAAGATTGGGTCAAAATTGTGGCCTCTAGTGTGTAAACAAGATTTTTCTAAGATTTGACCTACTGACCTACTTTTTGATCCAACCTGACCCATTTTCGAAAGGGTTCAAGATATCATCAAGACAAACTTTCTGACCAAGTTTGAGGAAGGTTGGATCAAAATTGTGGCCTCTAAAGTGTAAACAAGATTTTTCTAAGATTTGACCTACTGACCTACTTTTTGATTCAACCTGACCTATTTTCGAAAGGGTTCAAGATATCATCAAGACAAACATTCTGACCAAGTTTGAGGAAGATTGGATCAAAATTGTGACCTCTAGTGTGTAAACAAGATTTTTCTAAGATTTGACCTACTGACCTTCTTTTTGATCCAACCTGACCCATTTTCGAAAGGGTTCAAGATATCATTAAGACAAACTTTCTGACCAAGTTTGGGGAAGATTGGATCAAAATTGTGCCTCTATGTGTAAACAAGATTTTTCTAAGATTTGACATTTCTAAGATTTGACCTACTGACCTACTTTTGGATCCAACCTGACCCATTATCGAAAGGGTTCAAGATATCATCAAGACAAACATTCTGACCAAGTTTGAGGAAGATTGGATCAAAATTGTGGCCTCTAGTGTGTAAAGATTTTTCTAAGATTTGACCTACTGACCTACTTTTTGATACAACCTGACCCATTTTCGAAAGGGTTCAAGATATCATCAAGACAAACATTCTGACCAAGTTTGAGGAAGATTGGTTCAAAATTGTGGCCTCTAGTGTGTAAACAAGATTTTTCTAAGATTTGACCTACTGACCTTCTTTTTGATCCAACCTGACCCATTTTCGAAAGGGTTCAAGATATCATCAAGACTAACATTCTGACCAAGTTTGAGGAAGATTGGATCAAAATTGTGGCCTCTAGTGTGTAAAGATTTTTCTAAGATTTGACCTACTAACCTACTTTTTGATCCAACCTGACCCATTTTCGACAGGTTTCAAGATATCAAGACAAACATTCTGACCAAGATTGAGGAAGATTGGATCAAAATTGTGGCCTCTAGTTTGTAAACAAGATTTTTCTAAGATTTGACCTACTGACCTTCTTTTTGATCCAACCTGACCCATTTTCGAAAGGGTTCAAGATATCATTAAGACAAACTTTCTGACCAAGTTTGGGGAAGATTGGATCAAAATTGTGGCCTCTAATGTGTAAACAAGATTTTTCTAAGATTTGACATTTCTAAGATTTGACCTACTGACCTACTTTTGAATCCAACCTGACCCATTATCGAAAGGGTTCAAGATATCATCAAGACAAACATTCTGACCAAGTTTGAGGAAGATTGGATCAAAATTGTGGCCTCTAGTGTGTAAAGATTTTTCTAAGATTTGACCTACTGACCTACTTTTTGATACAACCTGACCCATTTTCGAAAGGGTTCAAGATATCATCAAGACAAACATTCTGACCAAGTTTGAGGAAGATTGGTTCAAAATTGTGGCCTCTAGTGTGTAAACAAGATTTTTCTAAGATTTGACCTACTAACCTACTTTTTGATCCAACCTGACCCATTTTCGAAAGGGTTCAAGATATCATCAAGACAAACATTCTGACCAAGTTTGAGGAAGATTGGATCAAAATTGTGACCTCTAGTGTGTAAACATCAAAGTTGTTGACGGACGACTGACGACGGACACTCAAGTATCCCAAAAGCTCACCCTGAGCTATGCTCAGGTGAGCTAAAATTCTACAGTTAACTAGGGTCCCACACTGACTGTTTTAAATCAATTAGCTCGTAAATTGATGCTAATGAAAAAAGATATCATTTTCATCTTAAATTCATGTATTATATATAAAGAAATGGCTGAAAATGAATATTATTTTTTTTTTCCACTGGAAAAAAACATTTTTTTTTGTCACGGTGACTGTGGTAAAAGGGAGGGAACTCAGTCTTTCCCGGAATATAAACACACACTGCTTCGGAATGCACAACTAGCTAAAATAAAAAAGAATATTTTTAATATCAATGTATGTATATAATAAAATTTCTAATATTCTTAATTTTAGTGTAGTTTGTATAATTTGAATAGGTAAATCAAGGACTAATATTTATATCTTCTTATAAAACTTAGAACAGAATTTTAAACGTGTCTCCATTAATTTTGAACAGTGTGTCTAACAAGTACGTTAGTCCAAAGTCACATGGTCAGCAAAAAAATGAGGACGTAATTATCTTAGGATTATTGTAGTAATCTTTATACTCCAGAGTATGAACCTGTTTATGAGTCAATAGAAACTCGACTTTAATCCACTTAGCTGTGTTTTGACTTAATTATTGATAAAATATTTTTGTCCTTAATTAAATTAAGACAGTGGTACTTACTTTTTAAATTCTCCCTTTATTTCAGTCATACCATTAGCCATCGTTGCTATGGCAAGTTTGGTTGTGGTAATGATACTACTATGGTGTCACTGTCAGAGGAAGATAACATTACAAAGACTACAAACCTTTGGTGTCACTGCCGATTTTGGAACGCCCCCCAGAACACCTCTTAGAAGATTTTTGTCCGACAGCACCCTGATGGTACCAATGTCAACTTCTGTCTCTTCATCAACTCTCAGAACTGCAACTCCCATAACCTCAACTCCCATAACCTCGACTCCTAGATCCCCTTCACCAAGCACCTCCTCAGCAGCACTAAACCTCAACACCGTTACCCAACACGGTTCTCCCGTAGAAAGATAGAATAGTTTCTGTTAATATTACCATGATTTGAGTCAGCAACACTGTAATTTTTTGAGTTGATGAAGATTGAGAATTTCACATGTTTTTCCATGATAGTTAGCCCCACAGTAAGTTAATTTCAAATTTTACATTTCTCGGTTACGTCTTATCAGCCTCTGATGTAAACCTAGGTTTCCGAATGAGAAATGTCAAAATCGAAAATAGAGTTACATTGAGGCTTATGAATAGGACTAAGTTATCTTAGTGAGTATACTCATCATTAAACATTCCATTAAGTATAAATTCCCTTAATGTGATCAAATCATGTTATTATAATACATTCCATGTAACTTTCAATTCCCTATATGAACAGTAAGACACACTTTCATGCCAACGGTAAGAAAATTGTTATATCATGAATTTAAAGTACAAGTGTGCTTATAATTTGTGCAATCATTTACAGTATTAATTTGTGTCAACCTATTATTTTACACATCAAAAGAACAGCATGAAGTACTGTTGTTGTTTATACAACAGGTTGTACCTCTCAGTATTTTCATTCAGGAAAATAAAATCCAATTCTCTGTTTTAATATTTTACAAATCAAAAAACGGTGTGAATTTGGTTGTCTCTCAGTATTTTCACTCAGGAAAAAAAAAATTATTTAAGTGCAAACATTTACAATATCAATTTCTGTGAAACTATATTTTACAAATCAAAAACCGGTGTGAAGTATTGTTGTTTATACAGCAGGTTGTGCCTCTTGATCTTTGCACTCAGGAAAAAAAATCCAATTCTCTGTTTTAATGTTATGAATAAGTGAGCAAACATTTACAGTATCAATCGATTTCTTTGAAACTATATTTTACACATCAAAATACAGTGTGAAGTATTGTTGTTTATACAGCAGGTTGTGCCTCTTGATCTTTGCACTCAGGAAAATTTACTGTCATGAATAAATGTGCTTGTAATTTGTGCTACAATGTCAGCATTAATTTGTGTCAAAATTTACAGATCAAAGTACTGCCTTATACCATAGGTTGTGTCTCTTGGTATTTTCACTCAAGGGAAAAAAGAAATTTTTACTGTTATGTATAAGTGTGTTTGTAATATGAGCTACATTGACAGTATTAATTTGCAACAAATTTTACAGTTCAAAGTGCAACGTTATACAGTATTTTGTACCCCTTGGTATTTTCACTTCCCTAGTCATTTTTTAATCATTGAATCCATTGGTTTCATCATTTCTCATTGTTTACATCACCTCTCACTGTTTTTATCATATTAGTTAATTAAGTGATTAAAAATGTTGTTTTATGTTGATTAACATTTTTACCATTTTTTTTAATTTTTTTATCATGTTAGTGTTTAAATAATTTGATGTTTTCCTTTTTTTTTTTTTTTTATATTTATCAAGTTTTTTTTTCTATAAGATAAAAACAAAATCACTTTGTCATAATCACATTATTTTTGTAAGGGAAATGATACATTTCTTATTGATAAAGTATATAATAAACTCATGCTTACAATGAACATCTATATAATACATCAAAACTAACTAAAATGGTACATAAAACATTTCAAGTACAAGAAGAGATATTTGTTGATGGATCGTTTGTAGACGGTTTGCATGTCAGTCTGCTCTTTCTGAAAGTAAAGAAAAAAGAGAGAAAAAAATAAGCAATAAGCATTAAGTAATTCAGAATAGTACCATTTTGGTAGGTTAAAAAGTTTTTTTTTTTGTTATTCAATGTGTCTTTTATAAACACATCATTTGTATATATCGTAATTTTATACTATTTTAGCGAGTAAAAAAAAAAAAAAAATTCACTTATCTTTAATTATCATATCATTTTTTCTTCTTTAATATAAACTGTCTAAGAAGGACAATCCCCAAGATTTACAAGTGTCTATATAACAGATTGTTACCATTTTTACATGATGTAGAACATCTAAAACATTAAATATTTTATATTATATTTTAAAGTATTGTGTTCATTTGTTAATGGTCTTCCAATTTTAAAACAATGCGTATCCTACAACATTTATTGTAAATGGTAGGTGGTTCCTCACATAGAGCTTTTTCAAACAAATCCAAACCGTCCCCGGTGGCCGTGTGGTTAGAGCGTGTGCCTCCGGAGCGGGAGGCCGTGGGTTCGATCCCCGGCCGCGACATACCAAAGTCGTAAAAAATGGTACTGTTATAGCTCCCTTGCTTGGCGCTCAGCATATAAGGTAGTTGCAGGACTGGTTAACCCGGTGTCAGGATGTGACTGGGTGTGGTATCAAGTCACATGTCTACGGCATGATACTGCAGTGTGGCAGCACTATATCTGTCTCAAGTAGACATTGTCTCCAAATGACTGAAATACTGTCGGTGGGACGTTAAACCCAACAAACAAACAAACATCAAACAAATCCAATACAATAATCATTTAAAATAAATACTTTTTGCCGGAGATGATGACAGCAGATACACGTCTTTGTCTGATTGAACATCATCTTCCTCCTCCTCAGATTCCACTTCGTCATTTTGAGGGGGAGTATTTGTAGATTGCAGATAATTTTCTACATCTTGAACTGCTGATTGAAGAGTTTCCAAAGTCTGCAGCTTCTCCCTCAAAAGACGAATTGTGTCATCCACTTCCCGAGACGTGACTGCTGTAGCGCTGTTGTTGGTTGAACCACTAGTGTTTCTGGTATTGGTTGTAGCACTAGTGTTGCTGATGTTGTTCATAGGTTGAGATACACTAGTGTTGCTGTTTGTAGCGCTGTTATTACTAGCAACACTACAGCCATGACGACGATGTCTTACCCTCCTCCCCCTTCTTTCTTCCCCCAACTCTGTCGATAGCATATGATTGAACTGATCGGTCATATCCGCCCTGAAACCGCTGTTGGAAGTTTACCAACTGTATCAAGGTGGTAATTATACTTAGAATTCCTCCATCAACATTTTGATTTTTTTTTCTCTGTTCCTGGATTTTAAGAGAGTCGTATTCAATAATGTTAATGTTGTATTCAAAACCTGTATTTATTGCAGTAGCAATAAAGTCGGTTACATTAAAGTCTTTTTTTTTTTAACTTTCTCACTGCATAAAATTATATTTTCTTTGATAAACTTACAAAGTATATTGGGGCCGCCGTGGCCGAGCGGTTACAGTCATGGACTACAAATCTCTCAGCCCCTCACCGCTGTGGGTTCGAATCCTGGTAGGGACTTCGGATTTTTCATGTGAGGAAGCCTTCCAGCTGGCTTGCGGTAGGTCGGTGGTTCTACCCGGGTACCTCTGTGTACTCGGGGTCTTCCTCCACCTGTAATTAGCTGGACGTCGCTATATGATTGAAATACTATCGCAGCGACGGTAAACCCCAATACAACAACAACAAAGTATATTTTCTTTATTCATACCAGTTTACATAATTCTTTTTAACAGGCATACACATTTTCAATTCAGTAGAAAAAGCATGATATGTATACCATTTGCATGATATTGTGTGTTTATTCACATTTTTAAACGAATGCATTATTATATAGAACCAGTTAGAATTATTCAAGCAGAGTTTAAAAAATATGATAAATCAGAATTTTTCGATTTACATCAAATTATGTTTTTATACAAACTAGTGATAAAAAAGTGTGGGTACATCTGAATTTCATTTGCATCTAATTATTGTTTTATTCAAGGAATATACTGGGTTATGTAATCCACTGTCTGTCTACACCCCGTTTTCATTCATTGTCGAAAATAGGGCGCGTGACTGAAAAAGTGTTAAAAATACATCAGGAATACAGTAACTTAATGTTTACAAATATGTAGTAATAAATTGTAAACGGTAGTAGAAGTGTCTGCTCTGGTGATGACTTAAAGCTTGATAAACGGTTATCGTACATCGTGTACTCTATTTCCATCTTGACAGGGACAATACAATGTCCACTATCGAGTAAAAACCAAAGACCTTTATCGTCTTCAAAAAGGACCTTTTAACAAAAACCTTTATCGTGTACAAAAGGGACCAATTAATTAATTAATACAGAGTTGGTATCACGGCTTTCTCTCTCTAATGACGACTAAGAGTTGGTAATGTTTTACTGAAGATTTTTTTGTCTACGTCGAACTGCAAATACATGAAATACAGACATCAAATACATGAAATACAGACATCAATTATAATCTTGATAAGAATCCCGCCAAATCTGCTCCTATCCAAAATCTAAGACAATGAAATAATGACAAGAATCCCGCCAAATCTGCTCCTATCCAAAATCTAAGACAATGAAATAATGAATAATGAAAAAAAAAGGATATGAATTGACATATTATATACCTCTTTGGCCTCCGCACGCACGTCAAAGAGAGAAAAACAACCGATCACGCACAATTCTTCTTCCACAACCATGTGCTCGCAAACTTACGCAACTTCCGGGCAGGAAAGATAACTCTTGCAAAACTCGCACTTTCGTACTAACTTGTTTCGTACCAAACCACAGTAACAGTTGGCCTTCATTAACATGTCTTAAACGGGTGAAAAAAATCATTATCAAAGCAAATATAATAACGAGGGGAAAAAAAAAATATTAAAAGAGGGGTGTTTTGTCCGTCCCGTAAAATCTATTGGGAGGGATTATGTCCGCCTTGACAAATTTCTGCGGGGGGGGGGGGGGGGGGGGGGGGGGTTATGTCCGCCTATACAAAATTTCATAGGGAGAGGGGGGGGGGGGGATTATGTCCTTTGGGGATTTTGTCCGTCCCCCATCGAAGTAAGTTTTGACGTGGAGCCGAAATGTGACTACAGTTTGTCCTCTTCGTACTCTAAGGTTCTATTACGTCATACAACTCTCGTGATCAAATGAGATGTGCATTGGACCGTATAAGTAATAGCCAGTGCGCTTCTGGTACTCGCAGGGAACAGTCCTGTTTTCATTGCGAGTTATATTGACGAACGCGGTTCGTCAGACATTGACCGTAGTCAATTTCTTTAAAGCCAGAATTAATATTGCTACGTGGTAGCAATAATTTTATTTATTTACACGGTTCCTTCTGATATATTTGTTACGAACCGTCGGTTTTTGTATTAGACCGATCTAGACAATTTAGACTGTACCGCATGTAACATCCGGGCATTTCCGGTCTATTCCCCACGTCTGGTAAAATATGGCTGAACGTGAAGTTCAGCAGTGTAAAGAAAGCGGCAAAGCTGCCCCTTCACTGACGAATGTCGGTGAAAAATCTATCAATTCAGTGACTAAGAAGGATGCTGTCTCTGGTAAAGTCACACCGAGGACTTCGGCGCAGGTTACATCGAAGAATAAAGCGCCCAAAGACATCAATAAAGAAGTATTGCTCGTTCTGCAAGAAATGAACGCAAAAGAGAGAATTGAGGAAATCTTTAACAGGTTAGAGTCATCATTCTTTAATGAACATTTTGTTATTATGAAGATGGTTACTTTGACTTAACTGATCAGGGAAACGACAGTGCGACTGTCGAGCAAGACACCGCAATTCCAGACACGGACACGTCTGTCGGTGCCGAGCCCTCGCAGAAAACGGGTGTTTTCAGTGCACTTTCACAGAGATGAGATTTTACAAACTGAGAGCGTGGACAATGAAATTAATTACGACTTGGCCACTTTTGTAAATCAGTCCTTCAGAACTGGTATCTCTGAAGATATATATTGTCAATGATGTCAGATAAAATTGTTCCTTTAGAAAAATCAACTTTAGTAACAAATAATTTGTTAGATGTACATAATTTTGTTTACTTTATCTAAGTATTTTATATGAATATTTTCTATGTTAACTTACAATCCTTTATGAAGAATAAATATAAAGAAAATACATACATATAATTTTTTCAAAAATCCACTGGAATTAACTTGTTTACCTATGGAATTATTTTTTTTTTCTCCATTTTTCGGTTTTCGACATAATTAAGAATCACCTTATTTGTCGTTATTACCTTCGATGCTATTGTTTTTAAATGTTTATATGTCACGGTCTGAACTTACAGATCATGGTGAATAATCAATGTGCATATCGACCTGTGGCCCGATAGCCCAGTCGGTAGAGTGCAGGAACAGTATTCCTGAGACCCTGGGTTCGAGTCCCGGTCGAGCCATGATTTTTTCACTACTTGTTACATTTGGCGCCCAACGTGGGACCGTGGCTGGTACGATGCTTAACAGCTCTACCATTAACTATTTAATACTTCATTTACTCTCCATATTTCCAAGTTGGAAATTCGAGGACGAATTTCGTCCTGGAGGGGAAGGGGAAGTATGTCACGGTCTGTACTTGCAGGTCATGGTGAATCATCTATATGCATATCTACATATGGCCGATAGCCCAGTTGATTTAGTGCAGGAACGCTATTCCTGAGACCTTGGGTTCGAGTCCCGGTCGAGCCATGATTTTTTCACCACCTGTTACATAAACTCGGTTTTGAAAAAAATATAACAGAACAACGTGGTTTGGGTCAGTTGCTTTTGCTTGGTGATCGGTATGTAAGGGGAGTTGCGGGGCTGGTTGTCTGTTGTAAGGATAATGTGACTTTAAAAGGTACTCCGTCACATCTCTATGGCGTGGTACTACATGTTTAAATGCACTATATATTATATCTCAAGTAGATTGTTAAAGCCAAGTGTCAATAAGGGTACTCTATAAAATGCCGTTCAAAATTTTGTCATATCGATGAGATCGAAATTGCATAAAAAAAATTCGATATACTTGCACATCCACTCGTTATGGATATGGCTGTTAGAATTCATCGTCGCTGCAACAGTACTTCATTATTGAGTGTGTGTGTGTGTGTTTGGATTTACCGTCGCTGCGACAGTATTTCATTCATATAGCGACGTCAGCTTACTACAGGTTGAGTAAGACCCGAATGCGCAGAGACATCGGGTATGCAACGACCTTCCGCAAGTCAGCTGGAAAGCTTCCTTAGTTACATGACAAACCTTGACCCTGTCGAGATTCGAACCTACAGAGGTAAGGGGCTGAGTGTTAAAGTCAGCGACTTTATATGTAAGATCTGCCATCGACAATTTAGAAATAGTTGAACTCTACACATGTATTTAGATATTATCATTGGGTGGATACATTTAACACCAGACCACGAGTACGGTATTAAGTGTGTTATTAGTATGTGTTTAGACTTGTAGACTTATTTCTGACTATTTTAAGTTTATCTCAGTTATATAGCGACGTCTGGCTAATTCCAGGTCACGGGGGAAGACCCGAATGTACGGAGGCAACCGGGTAGAGCCACCGACCTACAGCAAG
Source organism: Solen grandis (assembly GCA_021229015.1). Lineage (NCBI taxonomy): Eukaryota > Metazoa > Mollusca > Bivalvia > Adapedonta > Solenidae > Solen > Solen grandis. The sequence continues at coordinate 30,699,885 of CM037791.1, read as the reverse complement.
CCAGCTGGAAGGTTTTCTCTCATGAAAAATCCTATTGATCCAGCATGGATTCGAACCCACGGCGAGGGGCTGTTTGATTGCAAGTCAGCAACTTTTAATTTGTAGGGGGTATTTTGCATTTAAATGGAGATCATTTAAGCAATTTTTTCATGGGGAATTTTGACTTTTCAGATTATATTTAATTTTAGTTTTCATGCGTTATGAACATTATTATCCAAAATGTACTTTTAATAACATTTTCAAGTTCAATATTGAGCATCAAGATTTACATGTATATTTATATATGCTGACTAATATTATGGGTTTGAATCCCGGTTGCGCCGTAAATTTGGATTTGAATTGGACTAAGCCTTCAAGCGGCATGTGGTAGGTTAGTTGTTCTACCAAGGTGTTTCAAACATATCTCAACCTATAATTTTATGTTCTCCCGAATACAGGTCGATATAAACAAAACTGTTTGGTACACTGTTGATGTAATTTCAAATTTATTTTGATCATCTTCAGGCAAAGTTACAAACTGTTTCATCGTGGGTAAAAACTTGACTATTAGGTAAAACAATAATGCACGTTGTTATCATTCTTGTACCATACTTCACATTTATTAAGCTGAACAGCAAACCATGCTTGAAACTAGGCCATGTAAGACAAAATAAGTGAAAGATTTATTTTGAAGTTTCAACTTTCAAAATTCAACCACTTAAAAATAAAAATTGATAATTTGAACCTGATCATGTGGCTAACTTTTATCATATGAAGCTAGTCTTTCGAAGAAAACAACCTTCAAAATTTTGACAGCCCAGTATGGAAGAAAATTTACTGTATTTATCTATTGTAAAGAAATAGTAAAAACATACAAAACCAGAACAGAGTATTTAATTTCTTACAAAATTTATTTAAAACAAGTTTCAAATTGAGCAAACCAATATAAGAACGAGTATATTTTGTTATAACAGGAAATCATACAATATTGAAAGAGGAATCATAGTATGTAAAATTACAAAGTTTGTATACTTTGATTAAACATAAAATAAAAAAGATTAGATTCTTTATATATGAAAAAAATAACCTAATAAAGTATGTTTTTCTTGTATAATTGTCTATCTCCTTTAAATTTAAACTTTTAAATGCACGCTGCTAATTAGCAAGCCGATATATGTCTTTTATCAAGAATTAAAAAATGATATTTATATACAAGTACTTCTGACATTCATTCAGAATGAACAGCAAAATAAATGAGTAACTTTCAAAACTAAAAACATGTTTACACAATATCTCACGGTAAAGCACGTATATATTAATTAATTACAAAATAGGTGGATGCTCACCGTACACCAATTGTAGATATTCGTTTTTTTTACGTTTCCAAGTAAGATAAATAATGAAAAAGTTGTCAAGTACATATTCCTGTTGAAGATGATTATGTACAAGTATTATGTGCTAAGCATGTTATCTCAATATGAAAAGAGAACTCGTTTCATTGTGATACATGTATAAAACCATTTTTAATTGATAAAAATAATTAAAGACTTTAATTAAAGCCAATGTCTGCGAAACACTTTTAAATTGCCTTTCCAGTTTGAACTTGCACAAGAAATGCATTCAAAACAAATTCAATTACACAATAATTCAAATACAAGACTATATTATCTCGTTACAAATTTTCGCCAAAATTTGCTGTGATCATCGTCCCAGATCGAAAACAATATATATACATCATCTAAGATAATGCTGTCTTCGGACATTTTCTTTTAAACAGGGAATTTGTAGATTTAACAAGAGCAACGCTGGGCGTGGCAATATACGCCCTTTTAAGTTCCTTTTTGGGGCAGGCAAAATATGTTAACAAGAGCAAAAGATTACAAGATTATGTATATATATTTGTTGGCAAATGGTATCAAGAAAAATGTCTGAAAAATCATAAGGTTAACTTTTCTGCATATATTTTGAAAACAGACTCCAGGGTCACTGTAATATGCTCTTTTTCCTTCAAATATACAAGTAAAAACTGGCACTTTAGATACAGTATTATATTAGACCAAGAATTTTCATTGAAAAAGGGGAAATAATTCAGGAAGTCCGGGAGCAATTTTGCCAGTTTTTCGAAATTAGCCGAGATATTATCATCAACATGTGTGCATCAATTTATAAAGCTTTGGAACACTTTTGTTAAGAGTTTTAAAGAGCGGACAAGAAATAATTACAAAATTTAAGAATTTTCATTGAAAGAGGGGAGATAATTCAGGAAGTCTTGGAGCAATTTTGCAATTTTTCGAACAAAGCCGAGATATTATCATCATGCATGTGTATATAAAATTTGAAAAAGGTTTGGAACACAATTGTTAAAGAGCAGACAAGAAAAAGTTACAAAATTTAAGAACTTTCATTGAAAAGGAGATAATTCAAGAAGTCCTGGAGCAATTTTGCCAGTTTTCGAACTAAGCTGAGATATTATCATCATACATGTGTACACCAATTTGAAAATGTTTGGAACACTTTTGTAAAAGTTAGAGAGCGGACAAGAAAAAGTTAACGGACGGACGGACAGACGGACGGACAGACAGACGGACGGACGGACGGACAGCGCCACGACATAATACGTCCCGTCTTTAGACGGGCGTATAAAAATGATTACTTATTCCTTCTCCTATACCATATGTCAACGATTTCGAACCAAAATATGGCATCAGCACATAGTCGAAGCCGCAACCACGCATTTGCCCATCTAGACTCCCTGATGATATTTCTTATGGCAAGAATAAGTCCACTATATCTACCAAAATTCAAAATTAATCGCCTGACACTGATAAGTTAGTACATCCTTCATAATATCCGGTGAAATACATATTCGCGGTAGTGGTACGTTACACAAATTCACCAAATTACTTAGATGACATCTATTGAGAACATACCTACACGCAGGGTTATCATTTATACAGTATTTGACAATTGGACCTGAATCATAAGTGGAAGAATTTGAAAATGAATGATTTGTTCCGCCGCCGCTGTATTCGTCTGGATTCAATAATAGATCGAAGTAAACAACACTTCATTGTTAACATGTGCGTTTTTTTTTTTCGTTTTCCAACGTTTCGCTATCAATTTCGTTATCCGTATTCCCGATTTCACATATATCATCGTTTGTAAGCTCATTATCTACTTTATTGTAAGTAATATCTTTTATTCTCAGCATCATCTTCAACAGTTTCATTTTCTATAGGTTCCTTATTCACGTCATTATCTTGTTCCGGTTTTCATTATCACTTAAATTGTCTTCTAGATTTATGTGTGTATCTTTTACCACATTATTGTCGTTAACTACGTTATCAAAACGTACATCGTTAATGTTCAGGCCTTCGTCATCACTAAATCGTCCTCTAGATATATTTTGTGTAGACTCTTTAATAATATTTCTGATGATATCTCTATCATATTCTAAAGCAACATAATGCTCGCCATTTCCTTCAGGATAATGACCTAAGGTTAAAGTGGGTATATCGTATGTCAAAGTTGAGCCTCCATCAGGCCTAATTAATGTTGTCCCATGATTCATTGTCGATACAATTATTATTGAATATTGTATAATTGTGAAATAGCTTGAATAGTAATTTGATCCCCGTACTCGTAATTCCTAGACATTCGATACAAATATTCTTCTCGTTTTCTCCGTTAAAGAATGCCACCACTCTGATCTATCATTATTAGTAACGCCAAGTATATCTGTTTGACTCAAAAATTGTATGACGTCTTGTCTGAGAGTGACCTCTGACCTATAAATTCCGATTGTCTGTAAAAGAAAGAGAGTGCAGAAAATTGGCAATTTCCATTCCCTATTGGGTTTAAAGATATTTTGAGTCCAAATTCACTTTTGAGATTTTTTAATTTGGAAGCTTCTGTATATTTTATGTAATATTTATCTTTGTTCAAGCAGTGTGTTTTTTTCGCACAACACATCTCTTTAGGATAATACGTTACGTTTGAAATATGAAACCAGTTTACATGTTTTTCATTATTACGACTATAAGGAATATTAAATTCAACTTTGTACATGTTTGTGCTTAACGTACGATTTTTGACGACACCGTCAAGAACCACACTTTTTTGTTTAAAGCCCCCTTCTTTTTATATTTGATAAAAACACGGTCATCAATATTGTATACATGAGTCTTGTATGTAGTTGCGAACCTTTTATCATTTCGTTTGTTACATTGGATTGTTGCAGCTTTTGCCTTATCTCGGAGGCATTTTGCATTTCTTTTTTGGTTAGTTAGTTCATTAATTTGAGTTTCATCATCTCTTCCATAATATATTTCGTGTGGTGTTTTCCACCCTAAACATTCCTTTGGGTCATTGTTTAATATACGCTGATATTCACTTAACTGTTTCGCCCAGTTCACGCCACATGGGTTTGCATGTGAAAAAATCGTAGGCAATTTTCTGCTTAAGATTTTTATGCATTCGCTCTACTTTTCCCTGACTTTGAGGATGATATGGTCGACTTTTTATGTTTTTAATACCTAGATTTTCAGCAATCGTTTGACATCACCATCAAAACTCACGACCTCTGTCATGTTGAATGATCTTCGGATTTACCAAAATTCTAAGAAAATACCCCTTAATTGTTTTGCAACTATTTCAGCAGATTTACTCTTAATTGACCTAAGCCAAACAAAACGACTAAATACGTCCATTACACTTAGAATATATTTACGTTTTTCGTTTTTGTACATCACAGCATCTTTTGACATATCAACAAGGTCGATTTGGAGAATTTCATGCACAGAATTACTAGTCACGTGCTTCAATGGAATTTTGTTGTTAAATTTAATCACTTTCTTCTTATAATCTGGAAATAAATTAAGAACTTTTGAACAATTTTTCAGAAATTCCAGAGTACTTCCTTTTAAGAATTGATATAATCTTCGCACACCTATCCCTTTACTTTTTTCATAGGTTTTCTTTATAATATGTGTGCACTTATCTAGTGTCAATTTCCTCTCGGCCATCAAAATAGAGCTGTTGTTAATGTTTTTGTATGAATCTTTTAACCGCTGAAAACGCCTAAGTGCTGCTCTCTCTGACAATGTCCTTTCATTCACGGGTACATCGTATGATCCTGTTGCTGTTAGTTGAACCATAATTTTGTACTCGTCAGTTGACAGTAATCTACAGCTCCTCGTTGCTGCTGCAATGCCGATAAGACACATAAACCTGAAACAAGTACAAATGATGTTTATTCAGTTATGTTATTGTGCAACGAATGATTAACAATCTAAAGTATAGGGTAGTATTTGTTAAAATGATAAATATACAGCATGACAACGAAACTTGTTAGCGTGATAAACGATATCTTGACAGCTCGACAACGGCACTTGACGGCCATGATAAAAATAACTTGACAGTTAAACAGCGATACAACACAACCGTTACTTGTCACTGAAATGATAACTTGACTACGCACAACAAAGGTCACTCTTCAATATAGCAATTATAACCAGACAACTTGAAAACGATATTTAACGGCTAGACAGCGATAACCTGACACACCCAGGTAACATGATAGCACTGTACTGATGACAACGATATTTGAAAGCATGACAGCGATAACTTTACAATGATACGTGACTGTTTGACAGCGAAGGTCCATCGCATAACTGAAATATAATTTTAAATAGCAATCTAACGATTTTCTCCTCAAAATCCAAAATATTACCACCTTTCAAATACTTAACAAAAGGTGGCTCGATAATTTACTCAGGGGGGGGGGGGGGGGGGGTCTAGGTTGAGCTCAAAATTCAAATGCGGGGAGAGGGGGGGGGGGGGGGTTGCGGAACCTCCAATTTTTCAGTACGGTGGGGATTCGAAAATCAAATTCTTCGTTCGAAGCTCAAATATTTTTTCAGTACGTGGGGGGGGGGGGGGGGGATCAAATTCTTAAATACCAAGAGGGCGGGGGGGGGGGGGGGGGGGGGGGGGGGGACAAACTCCGCCTTTTTGCAATATTTCGATAAGGGGATTTCAGTTTTATGCTTACCGATTTTCTAGGTAGGGGGACAAACCCATATTTGCCTTATTTAAATGAACCACAATGCACATTATAGGGGTGTTGGGGTCCCTTATCTAGCTAGAGGGCTATAACAGTACAATTTTTAACGACTTTGGTATGTCGCGGCCGGGGATCTAACCCTCGACCTCCAACTTCCGAGGCGGACGCTCTAACCACTCGACCACCGGAGCCGGTCCAGGGTGATCAAGTTTTATGTGGTTCAAACAATACGTTTTATAGTGTCCAAAGATAAAATAAAGAGGAATTCATATTTTGTGTAGAATCTTGTTTACAAAAATTGACTTCTCGTTTTACTCGCGTGAATCCTGTTAAAACATATTAAGCTCCGCCTAACGGACATGCGCAATGGCTGCATGATTAACTTGGCTAGCTGATTTAACGGAAAATTGTTAAATATTCAGGAGTATTTAAAAAAAGAAGCAATCTCATTAGGCAAAATATAAGTCCGAACACCTTTTCATTTAGATATGCAAAAACATTATTTTTAAACAAAACGTTACTTTCCAAACGTCAGTTAGTGGGGGCGCTAGCACGCTGGAGTTTTTGTCCAAAGGGACATTTTCGAAAAAAATATTTTATTTTGCCCAGAATACTGGTTATACTTCTGCCAAATAACCACCATTCGATGTTTAATGACTTCTCATTCTTAATATTAAATTATTCTGATACATGTGGTCAAAAGCTTAAATACATTTTGAAATAAAGGCACACATTACATGTATAAAACAATCTGTAATTTAAATTTCGGAGTGATAATCAATTTTTCACTTTTTTAACGAATGAGGCTGACCCCAACCGTGCATCTCCAAATATATTTGTTGGATCAAATCGTTAGTGTTATCTTATTTAATAAAGGGGGTTGATGGGAATAATACTAAAAATTTCCAAGGGGAGATAATTAAAAGATGTTTTTAACGTTGGACTGACTGACTATTTTCCGTAGCTGGGACGGTAGTTCAGTCATAAAGCGAGTGCGAACCCTCCACTTTTTTCATACGTGGGAGCAGGTGGAGAGGGGTAATTTTTCAATTACGTGGCGTGGGGGGGAGGGGGAGGGCGTTTTTAATTTTTGTTAGTGGGAGGTGGGGTCGAACCTCCTATTTTCAAGGGGAATTTCATTTTGTGGCTAGAGATTTTCTAGGGCGGGGGGGGGGGGGGGGGGTCTACCCCATACATGTATTTGCCCTATTTAAATTCCTCAATTTGGAAATTCCGGGTAGAACGTTTGACTACCGCATGCACACACGAAGGTATATTCGCGTATATTGTAAAACTGTTCATATAACTTTAAAATGTTCTATTTTGTGCATTAAGATATATGGTGTAATACCTTAAATTTACATGGTCACCATGCACGTTTTCAGGCTCTTAGGATATCCTTACAGTGTGTTTGTGGGCTTTAGGGCTATTTCACATAGTGGCTAGAGAATTATTCGGGTGTTTTCGGGCCTGGATTTTGCGCGCATGGAGACTGCATAATGAGCATAAAGTATGCATATAAAATGTCTAAAATAAATGATACAGGTCGAAATAGGATAAATGGGCTAACTTCACACACATGTCGAAATACGGGACAAAACCTGTATTATAATGCAAAAATGATTACCTGAAAAGCGTCAACATCTTCATCTTCGCTTCGCAAAAAGCAGCTGTTGACCGAAAGGATCCGGGGTGGCAAAATGGAACTCAAAGCTTGGGTGTGTAGGGTTCGATGACTTACTTAGAAATAAACGGAGATTGAAATGGAAGCATGCCATGTGATAACAACAACCAATGAAAACCTTCGATAGACTCGGTTGACAACGCCAATTTATAAGTGTCACCGATACAGACGCGGGGTTATTCGCACCATACCGGGATGTTGTGTCATTTTAAGTTGGGTTAATTAAGTGCATTTGTGTGTGTGTGTGGTGTGTGTGTGTGTTTTAGATTTTTGCATCGCTGCGACAGTATTTCAATCATATACGTCCAACTTATTACGGAGGAAACCCTGTATGCACAGGCCACCCGGGTAAACTACCGACCTTCCCGAAGCCAGCTGGAAAGCTTCCCCACATGAAAAACCTGACCCTGCCGGGCATCGAACTGAAAGAGGTGAGGGACTGAGGTGAGTGTGAAAGTCAAAGATTTTACCCTCTCGACCCGGAGGCCCCCCTTGGAATTAAATTAAATCGATATATAAAAATAAACACCATAAAAATTAAATGATGTTATTAGATATTTAATTCCTAGTTTGAATGTTTTTTGTTTACAATTAACTTTGATTGTATCTTGCAAAAAATGTACCTCAAGCGGGTCATTGACCTTCTTGGAATTACTTCTTTTTTCAATATATAAAGATCTTTATATATATTCCTCACTTGAAAATTCGAACGACCATACGGGATTCGATCCCACAGCGGTGAAGGTCTACATATATATATATATATATATTATATATTATATGTTATTGTAATTTAGCGACTTCACCCTCTCGGCCACGGGAGGCCCCATATATATTATTATAATAAATTATAATAACATATACGTAGACCTTCACCGCTGTGGGATCGAAACGGTTTAAGTCCGTTTTTCAAGTGAGGAAAGCCTTCCAGCTGGCTTGCGGTAGGTCGATGGTTCTACCCGGATGCCTCCTGTCTCTAAGAGGAGGATTCAGGAGGGTCCGGACCCACACCTAGAATTTTCATAGAGAATTATTTTTATTTCGATCACCCCCCTCCGCACTAAAGAATTGGACCCCAGTATTGGAATTTCGAGCTGATCTTGGATACCCCCACCCCAAGGGAAAAAATCCTAGATAATACCCTGGGTATCTAGATTATATCCTATACTCAGTGCGTTAGTATGTTGCAAGGGATTCGTGTGAATGGTGGCATGGACACTTAGGCGGTTGGTAAGGGCAAGATACTGGTTGTAAGGGACCATGAGTAGGCTGCGTTAAGCTCCAAGAGTGGTTGCTTATTAACTTAAAGATGATGTTTAGGGCCAGCGATAGTGGTTGCTATGGACACAGGAGTGGTTGCTTCGGACTTTTATGCAGTTGCTAAGGGCACGAGATTGATTGCTAAGGACTTAATGATGGTTGCTAGGGACATGTTGGTGGTTGCTATAGAACCATGAGTAGTTACTCTGAACTTATGTGTGATGTTTAGGTTCGATACTGAACCTCCCTACTAAGTGCGACGTTTAGCGTTAAAGTTGTGCGACGTTTAGGGGCAGTCGATTTTTTTGCGACGTTTAGCGTTAACGTTGCGACGTTTGGCGGCAGGGCAGTTGCGACGTTTAGCGGTGGTTGCGACGTTTAGCGTTAGTGCTGCGACGTTTAGCGGCAATTGCGACGTTTAACGGCGTTGCGACGTATAACGGCGTTACACCCTCTGAGAAAAGCCACACCACAACTCGTGATAGAAAATCATCAGCCCGTGAAATAACATCACATGAGTGTATAAATAATTTTGACAAGCTGAGTACAAAAATGACTCACCAGATAACAGTGCAAAAAACCCCCCCCCCCCCCCCCCCCCCCCCCCCCACACACTGAAATGATCTGTTTTGGACTGAGTAGAAAATAACAAAATCAATTATGGTTTTCTTTTTTGTGTTTAATACTTATATATTGTTTCACACAGGAATGTCTTAAACAGGAATGTCTTAAACAGGAATGGCATAAGTAAACGTAAGAGGAAATGTGATATTGTATTTCAGATAAACTAAGGACATAAATAAAACATTTGTCTAAAATTTTAAGTTATCTTATTCAAAAATAAATTTGGTTTCTTTGACAAAACAATTGTTGCAAGATATCCTATTTACCGTATAGCAATGTTTTAGTAAAAAAAATATCGAGGAGATTGTAATGATTGGCAAAATGTTTAAAATAGTGACGCAGCAGAGTCAGGTGTTTGTAATCTGATGAGCATTGAGAGCAATGACCTTACAAACAGCTGGAACCCAGATCAAGTGCTTAGTAATTCTACACCTGATCTAGATTCAATCTTAACATTGCTTTTATTATTTTAATTTTCAGAATGTGATAATTTGAAAGTCTGTGTGACACCCTTTTTCTCTAAAAAAGATACAAAATACTCATCTCATGTTTTTATGTTTTGATACATTTTCAAGTCATGATTGATAGAACTGTCAGATTCTTCTTTCTAAAAAGGATAAAAGTAAACATGCCACTTTTCTAAAATAAAATTAGAAGGTAATATTTCTATTCAGAACAGGTGTTATAATTCAGTGTTAAGCCGGTAATCTCATTATAAAATAGAATTGATCTTTTTAAAGAAAATAATTTCAAAAAAATCTAATAAGCATCCAGGGTATATCGGCACAAACTGAAATTTTAAGCAACAATGGTAATGTCTTTACAAACAAAACTGAACTTTACCCATCTCATGTTATTAGAATACATTTCCATAAATCTACTTTACTGACCAAATGTAATTATTTTTCTTTTATCACAAACAGCTTCTTTAGGGAGTGACACAATATATGAACATTTTTTTTCTAGCTCTGTAAAAAATACTATTTAGTTAAAGCTATATCTGAGGTAGTTTGCATAGTATAAAACAGTACATGGTCAAAAATATTATCAAATGAATAAGGTTTAAAATTATTGAGGTAGCTTTGCATAGTATAAAACAGTACTTGTACTATACTATATAACCTACCAGCCATAACCCACATCGCACCGATAACTAGTTATGTCCTGTCCGGACGGCTTTTTTGAATAGTATAGGCGGAGTGTTTGGTATATATGACTATATATATGTGAAAGTGTATATATATATATGTATACGGTCCTCTCTCACCACTCATCTTTCTTTCTGTTTTTTTCTCTCAATAATAACATATGAACATGATGATTTTTATTTACAACAACATGATAACAACATGATAAATTTTTTTGGGTTTTATAAAAAAATTTTGTTTTTTTTACAATGGTTTTGACATGTAATGAGCAGTGTTATAAAAGAAAGCAAAGTCATGGAAAATGGCGGTTACATACATATTATGTACGGGACATTTTTTCCCACATGAATAAAAATACTGATCATACAAAGTGAAATATTTACACTGTTTCATTAATTGTTCTTCATATGCATAATTCCGGTAATGTTCCGGCACTAAGGTAAAATGTGAAACACATGAGCATGTACTATCCATTTTGAAAATACAGTCTTTCAAGTATTTATACTTGTCATGGAAAGCATCCAGGCAAATCTCTTCGGTATGCCTCGGGAAGGTGTGGAAGTTGTATTCTGCCAGGTCAATCTAAAACAATAGTGTCATCACTATCAGGAAATGAGCCCATTTCAAAACAACAACCCCCTGGTTCTTTGTGTAATTCAAAGTCCTCACTTTCAACTCTACACCCTGGACACTCCATTTCAGCAAAAGTTAATTTTCTTTTCTTTATGACACCTCCTACTACTTCTGTTTTCCTTTTTGATATGAATTTTGGTTTTTGGGGTGCCTTGGGAGTTGGAGGCTTAGGTTTGGTCATTTCCCTTAACAGTGTTCTTGCCTTTTCTAAGCTTTCTCTTAATCCCTTGAGACATTCAGTTTCTCTGAGTTTGTATTTTTTGCAATTTAGTCTCAAAAATTCCATTGTGAACATTGAGATTCCATTTGCTAAATTCTGCAAGGCTAATGGTTCTATTCTATTCTGATCAATGACCAAGTTAAATTGGTCCTTGCTGAAACTGACTGAAATTGGTCACCCTTGGCAATGGTCAACTCAGAAATGTAAATCAATAACTTATCAAGACATTCCTGAAACATGAAGTCAGGACTGGTTATCACATCTCCAACCTGATCTCTAATGTAAGACACTGCATCCATCCAAAATGATTTACCTGCATTACTACTCCCAATGATAGCAAAGGTATTTTTCTTTGGGATTTTTTGAGCAAGGACCCAGTACAATTCCACTAGGAACTTTGTTCTATCTAGACCCTGTTCAAATATCCAGTTTTCAAACAGGTCCTGTGTTTCTGAAAGTTGCAAGAACTTATCATTATCTATTTGTTCAACTAACAATCTCTCAGACACATAACTAATATATGTGTTTTGCATTTCTATGACTTTCATTTCGGAAGTTGCAGTGTTCCATATTTTCTGAATGTTTGGAGCAATTCTAATTACTCTCCACTGAGACAGTTCCTCCTGAGTTCCTAACAGCATGATTTGTGCAGTTAACTCTGCCTCTGTATTACAGTTATATTTCCTGAGAAAATTCTGCAATTCATCAATTCTATTCTCTGACTTTGTTTTTTTCTCTTCCTTCCTAACCTTATCAAATGAACCTGAGACTACCTTTTCAAAGTCACTCTGAGTTTTTGGAGGAATATTTTCTTTATTTTCCATCATCATTTCCCATAAGTTCTCCATGTTAGATTTCCTACCTGTAGTACTAGAACCTGTAGCACCTACCTGTGACTCGTCACTAAGGTGTAACATTTCCATCAGGTAAGACTGTTGATCATGTGATGTACAATCACCTTTTCTCTGAGCTTCATACGTATCACCTGCCTCCTGGAATGTTTTCTCAGGAAGGTCCTCAATGTCATGTATGAAACTGGTATTGTACAGTTTGCATAACTTCAAATTGTTAATACCAACAACAAATCTTGGCTTCTCACCCAAATGCTTAATTAGGGATTGTACTGAGCACTTTACTTTTTGTGTTTTCACCTTTAAACCTGAATCAAGTAGTTTTTGTCTGCAAGCCCTCCACTTATTGTTTTTGCATAACTCTACATCTTTTGACACAGTTACTGCATGTATGTGCCAACCATTAATCTTACATTTATCATCACTCTCACCATTGTGAAAGGCAACTAGGGTAGGATTGTCATTGCAAAACTGCTTAAATGCATTGACTGGGTTTTTCTGTCTGTATGTCATTTCCTTATAAATGGACTGCTTAGTGCTGAAAGTCATTGTTGGATACCATCCGATACCCTTTTGATACATTTTTGCTGTTGCATATTCAGACTTATAATTTTCAGTTCTGAACACTTTTTCTATTTTACCATCTTTATCTAAAGTATACACTTTATTCTGGAAAGTTTTTGGGGTAATGAATTTTTCCTCATCTGTAATGACAATGGAATATGTGTCATCAACTTCACTCCAGTTATCATTGTACAGGACTTCCACCGGCAGCTGCCGCTTTTTGGGTAATTCCCACTGGTCCATCTTAAAAGAAAGGATTTCCATTAACAGTTGTAGTCATAGTTGCAGGTATTTTACCTTCCATTTTTTTTTTCAATTCAATTTGAGTATCTAATAACTGCTGATGTAATCTCTTATTTTCTAATGACAACTTGGTACTAACAGTTAAAAAGTTTACTTTGTCATTCCTATCTGTTTCTGCCAGTGCTGTAGTAGTAGAGGTCAATTTTTTACTAACTGTAGCCATTTGACTAGTCAATGATTTTAATTGCTTATCTATTTCTACTACTTTCTTTGATAAAGTTTCCTGATGTCCATTATAATTTTCTTTGCTTTCTAACCACATAGCTATAGGGAACCCATCTACTGCATTTTTTTGAACTGCTTTTGATAAATTATCAACTGAATATTTCTCATTTGTACCTTCTTTTGAATGTAAAACAGGTATGTCTACCCCTTACACCCAATGCTCCCAAACTGGCCACCCTTTTGTTCTTTCAGAAAAACCTACATAAATTCTCAACTTAATAGATACAGCTGCAGTGATTGATATTGAAGGACCAATTGGTATAATTCTATACCACATTCTCTTTGAATAATGCTGACCTTTCAATGTATGCATGTTCATGTTTGTGTCTGTTAATAATAACTTAAATTGTAAAGTATTTTCCTCCTTACTAGCCCATGGATTTTTAAACATAGCTGTATAACCATCTTGTCCAAATGTTATAATGTAATTGCTTCCTACCCAGTTCATGAATTGTGGCTGCATTAACAGTCTTGATGTATGCCTATAATCTAACCTAAACTTGCTTATTAATGTTTGAAATAATTCTTCATGCAAATTGTATGTAGGACTGTATACTTTTGTTTTTAAGTCTTTATGATATTCTGCTAATACTGCATTGTTCCAACAAGCATCTTTATTCTTCCACAATCCTATTTCTGTATACTCAAAAGTTTGAGGTACAAATATTGCAATCCACGGGTGAAATTCATCATCTTTAATATCATCACCTGTTGCTTTCCTATGTCTCATACAATTAGTAAGAGTACTAGTCCATAACCCTCTAATAACAGTTTTTGATTCATCACCTACAAGTCTATTAGTCTTATCATATTTATCAATAACAAGTGACACACCTTCAATTGTTTCTGCTACTCCATCACTTACAGTAGTAACCATGTGAGCTGGATTTATCAATTTAGACCAAAATTGCCTAACACTACAATTGTACAAAGTAGGAGCTTCTCTTGGGTTAATTGGGCCATGCCTAGCCCACAGTTGTTCTACTTCTTGGGGCTTTAGGAAGTCCCGCATTGGCTCGGTCTGGCTGTAAATCGAGATTGGTTTCCATGCCATTTTTTCTCGACTTAATGCTGCCAACAAATATATTTTGAATACTAATGGTAATTAATATTACCCACAATTCTTTTTCACCTAAGTCTAATGCTATAAATATTGAGAACATAATAGTTAACAAAGTAGCAATACATATTTTTATAACATTTAAAATAAACTTTTCACGTTGATTGTCAATAACCACAAGTGAAGTCTGTCTTTCCATACCTTTAGTGTCCACCACCTCCTGGAACTCTAGGCTTCTTTGCTGTGGAATGTGAAACAGGAATAGGTGATCCTAGGTCTGGTATTTGATTCCAGTCATCAATTTCCTCCGCATTGTCAGTACTAGTAGTCATATAGTTCCATGTACTTTGAATGGCCTCCACCGATGCCTGCGCAGAAGCAATAATACCTGGATCCACTCCTGAAATTGCACCTACCACAGTATTCACAATTCTTTGAGGCAAAGTATCTGTTAATGTTTTTGCAAGTCCTGCCTGTTCTCCGGCTCTATTCCTCTTAATGGCACCAGATGTTGAAGGTTGTGGACCTACAGTCTGTAATGGAATGTTTGCATGTACTTCCTCAAAGTTTTGAGCAACATTTTCTATGTTACGGATATTTGCTACTGGTTGTTGCATTTGTTGCACAGCCCTATTATAAACTCCGAGTCTTTCTAAAACACCTCTGTTTTGTTCTTTCATTGCTCCCAGATCCGGAATTGTATATGTTATTATTTTTGCAGAATTATCATCAAATCCCTTAATTACCTTGACACCTTTCGGTCTAGGTATGAACCACCTATTCGAATATACCCTTTTTATTTCAGACACTTTTTCAGGAGGTACTCCCAGTGTTTGCCAAACCATACTCAAAGTTGGAATACCTTCAATATTTGTGAGAGAGGTGCCATGTATACCTTCTGTATATCGTACAGGTAAGAAAGGAGCATTTGTACTTTTTTCTACAATTAAGTTTTCTGAATTTGCAGTTTCTATGTCATTCATAACCATTGCAGTTTCCAAGGTATCTTTAGGTATGACTACATTCTTTAACCACTGATCATCCTCATCATTGATATCAAAATCATGATCTAACACACCTGTTTCAATAAGGTGAGTTTCTGTTTGTTCAGGATTAATTGTCATATCTCTGCTACCATCTACAGGTGGTTCTACAAGTGTTTTTGCCTGATCTGATATTTTTGTTATTATTTTCTGTTCATATGATGTACCTGCAACTGTCTTATTTTGTACATCAAATTTGTCTTCTATTTTTTTATTAAATCTGCTACCTGCACCTGTTTTTAATATCTTTTTACCCTTCCCTGTGGTATAGTGAGTTTGCATATATTCTGGTTCTACTGGATCTTGATCTACTTCCGTTTCACCCTCCCTTAAATTTGCATCTACCTGATATGAAATCATAGGTGCAGTCAAAACATCAGGATGTAACCCATGATGATAGTGATCTTTAGCATGCCTTACTTGTCTATGTAAGTCTTTTTCCGGTATGGTTTCCAATGCTCCCTGGTGACCTCTACCTAAGATCTTTGCACCAATACTGGGGCTGAAATGAAATTTCAAAGTACATTCATACTTTACTTTAAACACAGCAGTTCTTGTTGTGTAACCATTACTAGACCATATAGGTATTAACCTTAACATAACAGCTGGAGGTGGCAATATAGGTTTTCTATTCACCTGTGTCCACATGCTAGTTTCCATCCCGTAAACAGTATCATAAATCTCATTTGCAACCTGTGGAACATCTTTGTTACAAGCAGGTGCATTCATCTGAGCAAACATACCCATACCATACCGGCCAGAGTTAACATGATGCTCAAATGATATGGAAGAGCCATGCCAAGTATTCACACCCAATACCCCATTGTAAGGGTCAAATATGCAATCCTTCAAACTTTCAAGTGATTCTGTGTCTTTAGTTGCCAAATACAATTCATGTGGATAATCCAGCCCTGCTCAATTCTGCATCTTTTAAATTTCTAACCTCAACAGATTGATACCCGTGACAAATGTCATATGGACTTCTCTTGTTACCAGTTATCATTATATTTTCGGGCCTAAAGTAATGGTCGTCATCTGTAAATATTTCCACAGTATCATTTACTGGAGAACTAACAATTCTCCCATCCGACTGAATTTCATCTTTCCAATTGTACATATTGTACAAAGTAACCTTATGTGACAATAACTCCCAAGAGTTTGCATTTTGAAGTAAAGGTCTGATTATCTCAGGCCTTATAGCTGCTTTTGTGTAGTTATATGGCAATGTATAAGCACCCCAATCCCACAAATATTGAGGTTTATTATCAGGTGGTTTTCCTGCATATATGCTAGCCCCAGGCCCAATTCCGGTACTGTGCATACAATGTGTGAATGTTTGAGAAAACGTTTTAACTTTTGATGATCCAGAGTTCTGTTGTATATGATAATCAAATACTGGGTTTGCTGCTCCACTAACTCCTGAATTATAGCCTTGACCTTCCTGTCTATTTTGATCATAAACTTGAGATTCTATGAATTTAACTCTGTCTTATCACCATCTCCGGCTCCGCTAGATCCGGGTGTTTGAGTCTTATCAGCCATCTGAAAAGGAAGTAATGTTTATCTGCCAACATCCTCAAGGTCAATGTACTTCCTTATGCACTCATCACAAATAAATAAAGTCATCCAATATTGTGGAATAGTAAGCCTTGCAAGTCTTCTAGCAACAAATGATTTGCCATGTATTACCTCCCATTCTTTTTCCCAATCAGCGAATATTTCATCAATTACATCCTCAGAGAAAGTAAAACCATCAACAAAGCTAAAGTTTCTCTTTTCATCCCAACAGTTTTTACAGAAATCATAAAAAACATTTAAATGAAAAATCATAAAAATATACATGGCATTTGGCACAGCTTCAGAACATATATAATCTTTTATGTTTCTATCACAGGTTAATCACAGAAAATATACGTGGCATTTGACACAAAAATATTTTTACAAGTCAACTTCAAAACACAATTAACTTTTCACATTCTGTTTGGGATAATTATGAAATTGGCATTTGGCACTATCAAACATACTAGATAAAACAAGAAATATAGTGTAGATCAAACAAACAGTAAAAAAGGGTGATATGTAATATCTTCTTAAAACAATCCTGAGTATTAAAAAAATCCTGAGTATTAAATAGAGTAAGTTACAGATGATATTTAAGTGCATTTATTTTTTACAATTATTTATAAAAAGATTATGTTTACTCAAACACTCAAAACTAAGTTAAAAGATATTATTTCAAAACAAAAAATATTTTTCATTCACTTATCAGAGATGTTGACAACTGTAACAGTCAATGACTGTATCTCATGTAAAAAAAAATACAAATTAAATCTATAATGAATAGAGTATTACAGAACAATCAAAATATTTACTAGATTTAGTTTAAACAAGAAATATCTTTAAAAAAGATATTCGGCGTAGGATGAAAGAAAAACGAGATTTTTATTCATGCATAAATATACTTTAATTAAGAAACTTATAAATGGAAATATATGCAAAACACATTTCAAAGACTCTAATGTTATGATAGGTTATAAAAGCATTGTTGTAAATAATTGTAAAAAACATGTCTAATTTTGGTAGTGAACAATGATGAATGGCAATGTTTTTAACAAGGTTTATTTTGCAAATAAGAAAATAGTCCACGAGATGTGTACAACAACAGGAATGTAGCAAAAAAGGGTACAATTTTAAAATAATGTCTATATATATTCAAAACAAAATGTACAGTAAAGAATGACTAGACTATTATACAAAAGACACGACTGACCATTATCGTAAACAGGCTTACCTGCACCATAAAAAAATTGTAAAATGATTAAAATCAGAATATGAAATGATTTGATATAACAAATATTTCAGAGTACCTCCAAATGTTCTTATTTAAAAGCAGTGTAATGTTATAAATTATCCTATGAACTATAAAAAAAAAATCTATGATAATCCGCTGCATAAAACCTAATTTAATTCCAGGCTGATCATGTAATGAGCAGTTATCTGCTCGTTGTAGTTAGGACATACAATTTTTTCTTCACCTTTATTTTATTTCTTACTGACAAAAGCTTGTTCAGGTCTGATTTTATCAGTTGTAAACTGTATAAAATAGTTTATACAGGCATATACATTAATGATCAGCACCTTAAAGCATAGATTCATTGATAAAGGAAGTTACAATAAACAAGATAGCCATGATGGCCCTGAATGACTCGCCTGGGTATCACGGCTACAATTTTATTTTCATTTTTTTTTTTTAATATAAAAAATAGACAATAATTCTAGTATAACTTAAAAATATTTTACCCCTGATGCAGTGGTGCGAAATTTTATCACCTGAAGTACATGGTTTCATCAATAAACTAAATACCTAAGATCTAGACGACATAGTTTCAAAAAAGAAGAATGTGAATGTTTATCCAATATATGTCTATGTAAAATAACTGTCCCCTGGGTTTCCGCTTCGTAAATATTATTCTTCCAGTCTTCTAGAACATTCCGAGGAAAAGCGCGCGAAAGACCGACGCACAACAAATTAAGTACGCTCTAGAAATAGTTCAGTATTTTTTCTATGAAATATACTTATTTATAGACGGTAATACAAAAAATTATATCTGTAAATAGGCTTGTTTGATATTTGTTCATATCATTATTGCATATGACAATTATGATATAAAAGCGTTATTAGTTGTTTTGGTTTTGGCGAATTAATTTTCAATGAGAGCATCTCGGCAGGCTGGAAAAATTCAATATACATAGTAATTAAGGGGTTTCATGTCATAACACGGTGGATTCTTTTTTGTTGTTTTAAATCATTTTCACAAAGTAGCATTCCTCAATTGATGGAAAAGGATTGTATTTAACTTACTGAAACCACTTTCATGTTTACATCAAAAAGAAAAGTAATAACACCAAGCTGAATGATATATACAAGCTGCACCCCTTATTTACAGTAATTTTATAGTCCATAACGATGCGTTAACCAATAACAGGAGTCCTTTTATTCAGCTTAGAATTATTTACCGCTGTTAGCGTACATTTGATTGGTTTAAGATGCGAGCTGAAATCGAAATTATACAGCTACGCCGAAAAATCAGTTAAACAAATACAAGCAGGATACAGTTTCCCACACAGCATACCTATAAATTCTTCCTATTTTTATATCATGGAGACTCTTACTGATCAAACTCAAATGGTACAATTTGTATTCTATGTTAGTCATTTACTTTATAATGAAAATTGACCCCCCCCCCCCCCCATGCACACCCTTTATATAAGCCACATTTCAGAAAGAATTCATAGGTAAAAGACAGGTTGTTTAAGGCCAAGTATTTTTTCCCTAAATATATAATTTTTTTCCAATCTTTCTGGCCCCGGGGTTTTTTATAACAATTAGGAGGTTAAACAATCTGTTAATTTTTGTTATCAAAATTGGAATTAGTCTGTCTATGATTATGGTGATGACTCGATTTCTGATGATGGTTATGAATGTGATGATGAGCAAATGAAGGAGCAGTTGAATATCTAAAATGAATAAAAAGAAACACTCAATTGTTTGAAATGAAAAGGGGGTATACATCTAAAATGTAAACTATGAAATGAATGGGGAGGAGGTGGTGGGGTGGCTTGTCATATAGGAAGAGATTCAATCTCTTTTCCTGTTTCTGAAATTTTCTACATCAAACAATACTACTTCTTCCTCATTGTACATGTCACTCAAATTAATATAGCGAGCTGACATTTCAATGTCTAGTTCCCGCCCACTGGATCTGTTGCGCTTTTTGCTCTTGACAATGAAAAAAATGATGATGACGATGATTGTCAGCGCACATGGTATGCTAATGAGGATGCCAAGACTGGAATCTAAAAAAAGAAAATTAGAGAGTGAAACAAATGAGAGAAAAAATATGGGAGAATGAAAAGAATGTGCAGCAGTCTTCAGTTCAAAGTCCTGTACAAAAGATTGATAGGAATTGTCTGCAGTTAGGTACAGGTTATTTATTGTATAATTTCATAGCTGAAGAATTATATTCTTATAAAATCTGAGTTTTCAATATCATTTAAATAAGGATTTTTTTTCACAAATGCTGAAAAAATTAAACATAAAATTCCTTCTCTCCATTTATATCCAGTAATTCAGATTCCAGTAATTTAGGTTCAAGGCAATCTTTTCTTTTCATTTGACAATTATGTCTTTTTTTCAATATTATACTGCCAATTAAAAAACCAATATACCAGTGCATGCTATAATTGCAATTGTCTTATCACTTTTTCTGCCATGTGAATCTGTTTCTTTTATATCTGATGTATGTATAGAAAAATTACCAGGAGTCTCCTCTGGGGTTGATTTCTCAGGAGCCAACTGAAAAATAATACAATACTTAAACTTACACACTGTAACAATTGTGCATCATCTGTAATATTATTTTTCATTTTATCTGATGAACCTGTGCATCATCTGTAATATTATTTTTCATTTTATCTGATGAACCTGTGAATTGAAGTCATTAATTTCTGGGAATTATTCAGTCCAACTTGACTGAAAATAAGATACCTGCAAAAGATAACAGAAATCAAAGATCAAAATATCTATATCTTACTGGTTCACTTTTTGTCATCAGTTCGTTCATCATTTGGGTGGTCACGCGCTCTGTCATTACATCTGTGGTCACATGTTTCTCAGGAGTCAACTAAAAAATAACAAAAACAATTCTGTAGAAACTAAGAATTCTGCCACATTCTATTGTTTATACCTGATGAACCTGCTTTAAAATTGAGATCATTAATTTCTTGTTCAGTTCAATTTAACTGAAAATGCACTACCTTGAAAATGGTAACATAAACCAGAGATCAAAATATCCTACCGGTTCACTTTTTGTCGTTGGTTCACCATTTACGGTTACCATCGGGGTGGTCTCATGCTCTGAATTCGATCGCTCTGTGGTAACGCGCTCTGTGGTGACGCTATTTGTAGACTGAAAATAGAAAGCACTGTTCATTAAAAAAACAAATCTAAAAAAAATATTTCAATAGAGTTGTTATAAACTTATATAGGGGGTGATTATTTCTCAAGCCATAACTATAAAAAAAATACTGACATGTAAAAACAATATATCTGAAAGCTGTGTATGCAGGGAAATAAATTGAAGACTCTAAAAAGACTTTTATAAATGACACTAGTGTTCAAATTAACACAAACTAGCAGTCCAATGTGATTACAAAATTTCTGCTCAGACTTCTGTAATTTTCTTATTATTGAATCTGGAACTACATGTTTCAGGGCCTTTCGGGATTTGGACTGCTGAAAACTTTATTGAGCAAGTGACAAATTCCCACTTTGATAGCTAAACAGAAGGATCGGTGTAGATCTATTCAAACTGAACAGTTTTGATTCTAGCATTGAAAAAGAGGGGGGTATATTAACTTTTTTTATAATTCTTTCTTGCATGCAAACTAACCCCACAGCAGTCTTCGCCAATCTGTCTATCGGATCGCTGTTCGTTTTCAACGTGAACGCGCACACACTGGTGAAATCCTTCCAGGACGTTGCAAAGATTTTTAGGCAGTTCGTAGTCCGTTCTAATGGTGAACTCTTCCAGACTGGGGAGGTTTCTTCCGAGCAGTACACTGCTCGGGAAACGTTCAGTCACGATCCTCTTAACTTTCACTGACCTGATGTCATAGGTTCCCCGTTCATCAAATGCCAGTTCACGTACGACTGAGTCGCAATTACTTCTGATTGGACTCGATATGGCAAAGCCACAGAGACAGAAGAACATTAAGAGCATCATAGCTAACCCGAAATCTTTGAAAACACGATCGAAACTTCGAAAAAAAGTGAGGATTTAGTTGTTAAATGCGCAATAAAAAGTTATGTAAACAGAGAAATGACCCGGATGTAGACAGAGAAATGACCCGGATGTAGACGGGTTTAGTAATCGTTTTTAATTAGTGAAAAGTAACTTAAAATGCGCAATGATTATTGTGCTATTTGCACTATGAGTTATATAGGGGAAAATGATATGATTTTTAGTAACATCATATTTATTCAGGTACCCGAGTGACTATTCTAAGCTGGATTTAATTGTTACTTCATAGACTCTCTCTCTCTATGAAAATGTAATTTTTATTTATTATTTGCAGAAAGTGTTTCAGATGAAATTGCGATACTAGGTCATTGACCTCAAAACGTTGTATAAGTAATGACCCAGATACAATATTTTATGATCTAAAATAACATCTTTGTGTTTGTGTGTCCTTTTCTAACACTTTCTTTACATTTTCATTTGCATTTAGACAAGAATCGTCTCGTCTTTCAATTTAAAGATTAGAACTAATAACTTTACAAAGACCCCAAGTCGTTCGGGACCGTCTCTTTAATTTTTTAGAAATGTGGGATTGAAATACTGTCTATACATATTTATTTTGGTACTGGCGCTAAATAGGATTGTTATAAAAATATGAACAAAAATGTACCTCCTTGACATAGGCACGAACATGATGGCAGCTTTTCTTAAGATTTTTTCTATATAAGAGGCATGATCAATACTAGTCCCTTCATTGTGTCTTTAGCAAAATATCCAATTTGATAAAAAACTAGATGTGGGTGTTCCTCGGAACACTTGTGTCGCCTGCATTTAAGCATGTTTGATGAAAGAATTGACTAGAAAATCGATCTTTTGACAAATTATTGATAAAGCATAATCTATTTTGTGAGGTACAAAATAACACCAAATCACACACACACACACACACACACACATATATATATATATATATATATTTTTTTTTGGGGGGGGGGGGGGGAAATAAAATATTCAAACAGTGCAATATGTAATAATTTTCCCGAGCACTTTCGACTATACAGTCTTCATCAGAGGAGTGTCAGAATGACTATGAATTCAAAACATTAACTGTAAGAAAAATTATGACGTCATTAAGCACTTATGACGTTAATTATATATATGTTGCAAGTTTGTAGTCATCATTATCATTATTGAGTTATCATTCTTGTGTACTGCACTCCACCTCAATGTGATCTATCCATGTTTTAAGTTTCAAGGTGATACCTCAAATACTTTTCGAGTTATGCTCCGGACAAGAAAGTGTGACGCCGACGACGCCGACGACACCGACGACGACGACGACGGACAAAGTGATCCCTATGTGTCTGCCATGCTATGCAGGCGACACAAAAAAATCATCTTCACGGACTTTGTGTATTTAAAACAAGACTTCCATTTGATAAGCATTATGGATCAACCTATTAGAGTGAAAAATGGCTATAACAAAAATGTCACTTTGAAAAAAAACGGAGACTACTTAAACGTTT
Source organism: Solen grandis (assembly GCA_021229015.1). Classification (NCBI taxonomy): domain Eukaryota; kingdom Metazoa; phylum Mollusca; class Bivalvia; order Adapedonta; family Solenidae; genus Solen; species Solen grandis. The sequence continues at coordinate 30,675,901 of CM037791.1, read as the reverse complement.
ACATAAACGATAATGTATTTGAAAATGGGAAATTGGTAAAGGAAAAATCTAAATATGTCTGGCTAAAATGGACAGAAGCCATCGCACTCAGAGATGCACTAAATTCTTTCGAGGAGCAGTTAATGCATACCGAGGTAATTCTCATTTATATATATATAAGTTTATTAACTTACTTTGAACTTTAATTGTTAATAAAATTTGTCATTTTAATTTGAGCGTTATATTAGTTAATAAAAAAAACTGTTCTGATAACTAATTTTATCTTTTAAATTAAAAAAAAACAAAACAACTTTATGTTTATGTTGTCTACTTACACTTTAAATCATAATGTTATTTTATCATTTTTAAACTTGCAGGAGTACCCGTGTGATACAGGTGATGCAGGTGATGCCAAGAACCTCACTTATATACAACCTACGGCAGCATATCCAATCCCTGGCAACAGTGGTACTATGACGGCCACTCCGGTTCATAGTCACGAGGCAAAGCATTTCCCTCAACGCTATCATCCCTATTGATCGAGTGCATTTGTTCAGAACAAATAAAGGGGATTTGCTTTAAAGAAAATGTGTGACGCGTTTGACACTGGATATTGTCCACCTATAATTATAGTGACATCAAATTTAGAGTGTTTTAGACTATTAAAACAGCATTTAGACAATGCATTAATATTCTATGAAACTTTTCATTTTTCTGTAACCAATAAAGGTTTCTTTTTGTTTTCACAGAGAGATAGAGACGAGTGTAGTACGATTTTAAAAAACATTGCTTCACAGGCAAACTCTCTTAGAAATTGCTTTCATGAGTATGTGCTTAACGAAAACATTAATTTATGTGAAAGCAGAGAATATGAATGTGACAGCACCTCATAATATATCCCAAAGTAAATTATTTCTTTTTTAGATTAAGCTTAAATGGCTTTCTTTGCTGATGATGATATCCGATTTTGCTTTATATGTTTAAAGAGACAAAAGACACACATTTCCCAAGAATATTTGTTGAATAAAATAACTGTCAAAAGGAGATGTAATGTTTGTGGCTCTGATGTACATGATATATTGCTCTGTTGTGAGACGTTGGATTAAATTTTTTAGCTGATAAAGTTGGTGAAAATCTGGAAAGGAAAGAATCCGGTTATCCCAAATGAAAATTTGTATTTTTTATATCACTTTAAAATGTATATATATATATATATATATATATATATATATATATATATATGTCAATTATTTTGAAATGTCTACGAAATATTGTAAAAGTTTTGTTTTGTTTTTTCTTGTGTTTCAGAAATTTCTAAAATGATTCAGTAAAAATTTGAATATTTTGAAAACTTGTTCACTTAGATTTAGAAATTATTTGAAAATTTGTATTATTTCGAGATTTGTATTTTTGTTATCAAATAAATCTCGATTTCATTTCGTGTCTTGGTTTTCCTTTAAAAGAATCGGTTTGAAGATCTGTTAACATTCGCAAGATGTATCCCTTCCCGAGCTGTACGTCCATTTCCGTGTCTGGAGCTACCTGCAGTGGTAAAACCACATGGTTATTTAGACTGTTACGTCACAAAGACGACATGTTTATCAATCCCCCTCAAAAAGTATTGTATTGTTACGGTATTTTTCAACCTCTATACGAGGTCATGGAGCGTGATCTATCCTTTATCACTTTCCATCATGGCTTACCTTCCGAGGAAGATTTAAACGCACTTGCGGACGAGAACGTTTGCAATATAGTGGTGCTCGATGATCTCATGGAAAGCGTGACATCATCACCGGAAATGGAAAATTTATTCGTGAAAGGCATGCATCATCGTCACTTGAGCGTGATGTACCTGAATCAGAATTTGTACCGTAAGGGTAAACATAGTCGCACAATTAACCTGAATACCCATATTCTTGTACTTATGAAAAATCCCAGAGATGTGTCTCAACTTCAGTGTTTGGGACGTCAGGCCTTCCTGGGAAAAGGAGCGTTTTTATTGGATGCTTATAAAGACGCTACGTCCGAACCCTACGGATATCTGGTTTTAGATTTCTCTCCATCCACTCAAGAAGCCTACCGAGTCAGAACCAAAGTGTTTCCGGACGAGGATACGGTCGTTTATCGATCTAAATAAAAAGAAAGTAGCGGAACTACACGCTTCATAAGTGTCACGACACTGTTTACGTCAACATGCAGAAAATGATCTTACTCCCGTACGACCGATACCAACGACTCCTGACAAATCGAGAAAACCCTACCGGAACCGCCGAAGAAGTGACAGACAATGCGCCTGTCTCGGTATCCCTAGACGTCGGGGAGTCTTTAGAACAGTCTACCAAGTTGCCTAATAGTTTGCGGGATGGAACAGCCGGAGTTTCGGAAGATATGGAGCGAGTGATTTCTTCCTTCCCTAAAAGTTTAAAAAGTAGGGCAAAGTCTTTATTGTCCTACATTTCACCTCAGGTCACTTTGAACGGAAAAGGGGAAGTTATTATAGAAGATGAAAGAATACCTAACTCGAATATTGTCGATCTGGTGAAAGTACAGCTCAAAGATTATAAAGATTTCCATCCGATCGGCCTGGAACGATTTAACCATATATTGAAAGATACGAACATTCCGCTTAGTTTACTCTCGGGTTCCCGAAGAGTACAGACGGGTCGAGGCACAGCACCACCCAGCACCATTCCACCACCCCCGGGAAGTCCGTTGAAACGTAAAATCAGTGCAAAACCGAAATGGCTTCGACTGTAGATGACTATCTAAAAAGCGTCTATTACGACCCGAAGCACGCTGGCGCTTACGGGGGAGTGGATAAATTGTTTCGAGCAGTGAGAAAAGAAGGTAAATTCGTGCTCAGTCGAAAGAAAATTCAAGATTGGCTTTTAAAACAAGAAGACTACGCCGTGCATCGAGAAGAAAGAGTAAAATTCAAGCGTAGAAGAGTAATCGCGCCTGAGGTCGATTACCAATGGGACGTGGATACGGCCAATATGGACTATTACAAGAAACAAAACGACAATCAGGGACAAATTTGTACAACCAAGTGGTACAACCAAGTGTAAAACATTTTAATGAACCTATGTGTAAATACTTTGATGTTTAGTGTTTAATGTACCTGTATTTCATGCGTGTGTGTAAATACTTTGTGTAAATAGCTTGTGTAATAAAATATAGTCAAGATTATGAAAAAAGGTGTTATTCTCATTTCATACCGAGTACGAAGTTTTGGATCGAATCAGACAAGACATAAAATTTAAAATAAATTAAATGAAATAAATTTTTAAAAAAAAGAAAAAAAAAAGCAATGTCGGAGTCGATCCAAAATTTCGAAGAATGGGAAGTAAAAGATAAAAATACATCAAATGAATTTTTACGAGTTTATTAAAGTGACAAATTCTTAACGATCTATATTCTAAGCGAATGAATTGATTTAACAATCTATACAATTTGGCTTTCCAAGCTACTGTCTTCATGTCCGTCTCCCTCCAGTCACGACAGTAGATTTTAAGTCTATACATATGGATGAGATAAGCTGGTACGTTCTGCATCGCTGAAACTGCCGTTTCCCAATGTCGCAACACCTCAGAGTCGTCAACGTCTCTTAGAATCTCGTCCATATACTTATATACCGATTCGTAGTCTTTTAAGTCATTCGGCTGTGAGCTTGAACTTTTCATTAATTCCATGGCGTAAAACATCGAACCCCCCGTCCGACAGTAT
>CM037791.1:30622096-30672096 GCA_021229015.1 Solen grandis | reverse complement strand
TAAAAGGCTCATAATGTCCTCAGCATCGTTTTCAATGAATTAAAATATAATTTATAAAAAGTATGATTTCCTCATGAAAAACATTACATTCTAATTTTATGATAGTACCTATCATTATCTTTTTTTTTCAAAAATATGGACAGATTTTTCGTTTCGTTAATAAAGGTATATTCATAAAGCGATTACTGACACAGGTTAAACACCGGCCAATTTCCCATTGCACCAAACAATTTGATTAGGGCCATTTGAAATGCCGCCTTTTCAATAAATGGGTGCACACATGTAGGCAATCTGAATTAAACTCATAATGAACAATCAGTCAGGGAAATAATGTAAAAACAAAAAAAGTGTGTATAATATAAGATATATGCAGCGCCTACAAAAACGATGATCACAAACTACGTGTCACCATATTTGACAATCTGAAATGGTCATACTTATTGTATAACTTATACTGAAATATAGTCTTTTGAAGTATATAAAACATTCACGAATCTTTAAACTGTGATATGATACGATTCTTCATGATAATTAAATAAAACATAGAGATAAATGCATTGGAATTACAAACAATAAACCATATATGATGAACCCATACGGGCTCATTCAGAATACATTGTTTTCCTATGTCAGTTGTTCAGTTGCAGTTGTTATTAGAACACTTGAATGGAATTTGTTCATTAATTATCAACATGTAATATTTTGATCTTTGATTGAATAAATTGTATTACGTGCAATTTGATAAGGCTTGTCACAATCTAATATTACACAAGATGGCTTTACTATCATAACTGGTAAACACGCAATGTTGAGCGTATCACATGGTACCACAAGCACCTGCTTCGAGGATACAGTTTTCTATATTTAACATAATATTGCAGGATTTGTGTTCGTGTGCAATGTGTCCTAGACTTGCCGAGTTTATCTTCAGAAAACAAAGACTTTTCCATTCATTAACAAGTGGGAGTAGATTTTTTTTGGTATTTTCTACGGATCATCAGTTCACAAGTTGCTTTTTTTTTTTTTATTTTGCTTGAAATAAAACCTGATTCGAAATCCTATAACGATAGTCAAACCAGATATAAAGAATGTATCCAATCTTACCTTCTAAACATTAATGTCACAAAATCTTAAATTCAGAGAGAACGGAACAAAAAAGTACATACTAAAGATAATCCCATGAAATCTAATACAAATAAGAAAACATTCATTATATGTTCATAGACATGTTAACATATAGTTTAAATTTAAATAAGAATCTGAAAGGATTGACTATGGATAATGTCGAAAGCATATTCTATAGTTATGAGATATTGTTTCTGTAATTCAATATGCTTAAATATTTAACGTACTTAATATTTCTATACGCTAACCTACTCTATTTTCCGCCTTCTTTTCCTCGCAATATGATGGATAAGATATTGAGTTATAACTATCGATGTTGATACTATTGTATGTTCTAATTTTCAAGCGGTGTCTTCTATAAATGATAGATGTAACGCCTGCAAACACGCGGATAACAAATAATTATATGCAACCATATTTAACAAACGATAAATCATACTGTACTGTTTAACTGATATTTAAATAAAATATGGTGAAAGTATATTAAACAATCACGGATATTAAAATTGTGATATACTACAATCGTCATTATATTCTAAAAAAATAATGCATTGTGTTTGAAATACTGATATATGTTTAGGCATATGCGTCGGAAATGAAATTCGAAAAAGCAATGGTTCTATGGCGAATTAAGTTTCGAACCACTGTCGTAAAATTTCATACATTGTAAAATCGCTTCCAGATAAGTTACAAAGCTGAGGTCTGGAATGAATATAAGTCTGTTAGACTTCTTTCTATTCTGTAAGGACGAACGTTTTTTGACGGCATATGACATCAAAAGATTGAAAGGAATATTTCATGTTCACGTATTAATTTCTATATGTTGCCAATGTCCAGGGGGCATGAACAGTTCATTGCATATATTTAAGATACTGAATATTTTATTTCATTGATTTTCTTATGCATATGATGTCATATGACGTCAATCCTTACGTTGTCTACAAAAGATTGGACGCGGTCTACAGCCATTTTTTCTGGATTGATTTTCATCAAAATTTCACAGATGTGTATGTTACGCCATAGCCTACCCTTGTCCGTTTTGCCAATTCGAAAAGGCAAAACATTTTAAGACTTATCCAAGATTAGAACCATTGATGTCAAATTTCGGTTCAGATACGTATAAAAGACTTCAGATCAGATAGAAAGCTAATATTTGGACTGAATATAAGTCTCTAAGTCGTCTTTACTTCTGAGAAGATCATAGTCATATGCTATCATAATACTCATAGGGCCAAAGGTTTATTTTTATTGAAATTAAAAGGTTTTTGAAGCCTGTAGGCCTTATTTTTATGTTTGAATCGCACAATTCTTTGGTGCAGGCTTTGATCCTATGGAACAATGTCACTTTCATTTCCGAAAAATGTAAGTTTAAGGTCATCATTGCTTAACTCTTGAAAACCTATAAAGGTAGACCGAATTATGTGACAATTGAATTTATAGGCATTTTCAATATATTTGTTTTGGTACATAGATTATAGTAATATGTGAAGATAAATGAAATTTGATATAAAAATGAGTTTCAGTTTCTTTTGCCATATCCATGAGGTCAAAAGGCTTATTTTCAAAGATAATGGAAGTTAAGGCCATACAAAAAAAAAGAACAAAACCTTTTTTTTTCAAAAAAGCTCTGGCATCATACATTTTGAGTCAGTTTTAATGAAATTGAAACTGCAGCGACAAAAAGTATCGTTTTATATTTTCAATTATTTTTAATTTTCAATGACATCTAATAACGTCAGCTTTGATGTCCACTTCAAAAGCTTGATCGCGCTCTAGATCCTTCCATTTAAGGCGGATTATCTTGATATTTTCACAGAAAATGTTCGTTATGATGTAGATGTGTACCTTGGCCTTCAAATTTCCAAAATCGATAAAATTAAGATTGCACAGCAATACCGAATTTCGAACATTCGTCCTAAAAATACATTTAAATGTTACAAAGCCCCCGATGCATTAAAAGCAAGAACATTGGACAGCATATAGGCATAGACGTTTACATTCTATTTTCTCAATAGTTTTCTCTTAAGTCATGTAATTATGACGTCATTAAAAGACAAAGAAGCATTTTTTTAAAGATTTCTCTCGTTCTACCTTCATGAATTAGATTCAATCTTAATTGAAACTTCAGAATTGATAGAATTGAAATTGATGTCATGCTTACTGCAAGAAATGTTTGTTTTGTCACATGATTATGACCTCATGTATATTTAAGCAAGAATTACTGAAAAAAAATCATATAAAATCGTCAATTATACCAATGAACTTAAAAATTTCAAAAATGTTGAAACTAAGTACGTTCATAAGGTCTTGAAAATTTCAAGTGATTACATCATCAAACATGGCAGATAATCATCTTTGGTTGAATGCCTGCTTGAAAATGTGTAAACAAACCTGTTTGCATTCTCGAGATTTTCTTTTTTCTGGACTTATAGAACGTTAGATGAACATGTCCTTTTAAAAAAAAAAGTTTTTTTTTTCTTTAGTCACGTAATTTTGACGTTGTTGAAATATAAAAATCATTCATTTTAGTTTGTATTCGCGTTCTAGCGTCATGAGTGCTGATGCCAATCTTAAGCATACCTAACGGAATTTATGTTGTGTCACTTGCTGATGACAACATTGATTGTAAGCAAAATATATTAAAAATATCATCCGATGTGATATATTAACTTTAAATAAGTAATATTGCCGTACCTTTAAATGCGCAAAAAGACCAGATTATTTCAAGTGATTACGTCATCAAACATGACATGCTTTTCGTATAGGGGCTAATTCATGAAGATTTATCAATTTGAAAAAAGGATTTGAAGCGGTCATTTGATTGGTTGAGCAAGATCCGGTTGTTGTTTTTTTTCGAAGGAAATAGTGCCCGTAGGGAATAATGAATTGTGATACGTTTTCGAGTAAATGAGATGCATTTTAGGATGCATTAGTATAATTACCCTAGAGTCAGAAAACCTATACGGATAATTTATTGCATTTGCTATCACGGCTTTCCGTAACCCTGAAGACAATGACAAATACATGTATATCTACCTATCGTTTTTTTATGTTTTGTAAAGCGGTTCTTAGCCGTTTCTTTTTATAAATCTGTAAAAAATAGCCAATATATAAAGCAAATGAATTGTTGAAAGTTTCTAGAAACTTATAACCATAATAAAATAGAAATGAGAAGTTATTTTCATGATTTTGCTTACACCTATCCATTTGTTTGTCTCTGTATCAATTTTACGGATGAAAGTCATGGATTTCAAAGTATTTTTTTTTACTATATAAGTTAAGTGGAACGAAGGGCAATGGTTATTTGCTAAGTCACATGCTTACAAAAAAAATGGATATTAAATAAAAAAATAAAAAAAACACTTTTTATATATAATCGATAGAATAACGTAAGAAAAAATTCTTGAGGATAGTCTTATCTTGAATTTTACCTTTTTTTTCTGCATTATAGTAAACGGTTGCGTCATCAAATTATCTATCAAATCTGATCTAAAAGTATTTAATCGATCATTATACTACATATTGAATTCGAATTTAACCAGAATCTCATAACTTAGTTACATTGTAGCTGACATGAGTCCCGAGCTCACCACAATGGTTATATTCAGAAAATTAAGTAAAGCCGATGAAATAGTTCAAAAAAGAACTTAGATAGTGTAGTGTTAGTATCTACACATTCATAATTATTTAAATATAATGAAAGAAAATATGTATATCAAAATGCTGAATACTACATACATAAACTTTTATTTATGCAATGTTTACAAATTGGTTTTAAGATTCAGGAGTGTGCATCTTAGTAGTTCTTAATAATATGTTCCTAATTAATTAGACCTCGCATTCTTATAACAAAAACTAAATTCGAAGGACTGTCTTTCCTATTTGGCTATATCTATCTTGAAAATTGACAATCATATGACAATGGATATGAAACATGATCTAAACTCAAAGTTTATTGCCATTATACATACTTCGAGTGTTCATTTCGTTATAGCGTTGTTTAACTTTTTATTTATTATGTTTAAGATAATATTTTAAAAAAATATGTAATAAAAAATCGTCTACCTGTGTTTTATATATATATATCGTAATTAAACATCATAGCTTATATTCGTTTCCATAACTATAGATTCATTTCTGTTTTCCATAGCCTATTTAAGAAATTGTGTTTCGTAAACTGTAAGGAATAAATTTGGTATATGTTCAATAAGGATTATCTATGTATACAATTATAAAGAAAAACAAAGTGCATCATCTAAGCATGAGGCGATTGTTTCAAAAAGAGATGGATATTTTATTAACTACACACATAAATGGCAAAACAGTCAAGGCGAATCACATTCTAACATGTGGGCTCAGGGCATAAATTAATCATAATTTTTAAAAAAGGACGCGAAACAGGTGTACTTAATAGTCATGTACGACTTAATCAGATCAGATCGTGAAAGATTCATTTAATATGGATAACTATATGTAAGTAAATAAGTGAATCTCTTTTAACATGTTTAATTATCAATTTCATTTGTAGTCTAAATAAAGCCATGATAGATGTGAATAGGATGCGAGATAGCCACACACGTGATCAAAGGACGTAATTTTAAGTTATTATTAAACACCATATAAGTCCTACCGATCACAAACTAGTTCTTGCAGTTAAAATCTCACTCTCGTTGACGTTAATGTAGTTAATTTAATTTCTACCTTAACGAAAATTTATGAAATGTATGAAATAAAGTCATAACTTTTTTTCTTATTATACACTCTCTTTACATTATAATATTATTTTCCTGTGTGTGCTGCTATCTGAACAACTTATGTTTAGTACATATGCACTTTCCATGATTAAAGAAATGCATTTTCAAATAAGTAAAAAATATTTAATACATTCACTTATTTAATATGTACATTGGTTTATAGAATCTCTAACAATGTATTAAGTGTATGACATTTTTATCGCCAAAGCATTTTACCGTTACAATCAAGTGCATGGAAATCAATCATTTATGGAAGTTTTTTTTTCTTTATATAAAATGGTTCGAATTATATCCAGAAAAGTACGATTTATTCATGAAGTATATAGGTTTCATTTCAAACAAAATGTTATACAAATTGTATGGGTAACTTTTTTTCTACCAGTTTGTAGCTTGTATACTTACAACGTATTTTGAATGAGTCTGTATGGGTTCATCATAAATGGTTTAGTGTTTGCAATTCCAATGCATCTCTGTTTTTAGTTAGTTATACAATATTATTTATATCAGCATCATATCCAACAGAAACCAGGATAAGTAGGCGGAAAATAGATAAGGTTGAAGACATATATATTTAGGATGATCGAAATACAAATATAACGAAGTAAATTAAAAAAAAAAATATCAAAAACTTTTATTGTTTCTTATCAGCGAATATGTTTTACTGAAACATGTTACTTTCATTTCAGTAGTAGATATTTTATTTTACGCATGAAATATTCAAACGTGTATACGGAATATATGTTGTAGTCATACTTCCTATTAAAGTTCGCTCATAAAAACGGGGTGGTTTTCGGGTATAATGAATAATAAAAGAATAGCTCCCATGGAATGTTCTCAAACAAATGCATGCATTTGGAAAGATGTATTTAATGGTATGCACTGAATCTCTAGATATCACCAAACTAATAATACAAGACAATGAAGACATCCTATATTATACATACTTGATTGTTTTTACATTATTACCTTCCTGATTGTTCAATATGAGTTTAATTGAGATTGCTTAGGTGTGTGCACCAATTCATTGAAAAGTTGGCATATCAAAATAGCCCGTATCATATTATTTTGGGCAATGGAAAATTAGCCATTGTTTAACCGGGGTCAGTAATCGATTCAGGTTGATACATTTATTAACGAAAAATGTATTCCTATTTTGGATAAAAAGATAATTATAGGTACTATCATAAAATTAATATGTAATGTTTTTCATGAGCAACTTATATTTTAATCCATTATGAAAACGACGCTGAGGACATTATGAGCCTTATATTTGCGAATTCTGTCGATCTTGCATCCACACCTAAATATTCATATTTATGGACTTTGTTCGTATGAAAATGAGGGAAATTGTACATATTTCTAGATAGGTAAGATTATTAGAAGTTTCGGCGCGGTTGTGGCATGTAGCTGTATCATTTTCTTTTTCAATTTATATTTCAACGAATAATACAAAAAATATAAAAATAACATGAGATGTCGATAGAATAAGAGAAAATTTCAAGACTCAGGGTGAATTTCCCCGCAGACAATAGGATAATCATGGAAATAGGAAGAAATTCAAGAGAAATGATTCATGGCCTTGATGGCCAAATTTTTACTTTGCATGAATTATGAAAAAATATCTCAAAATTACAATAATATATCATAAATATATATAAAAGGTAAACTGATGCCCAAGTCTGACCTGTAGTTTAGGTTTTAAGGATTTCGTTTCCTAAATATTAAAACAAACTTGCCTGCCTTGTATAATTCTATTGAAATGTTTTCTTTTCAGCAATTATTGGTAGTTCTTGGCAATGAAATGAACCAAGAATTAAAACATATATTACGCAAAACCAAACCCCTAAGTGAGAGCCGCATGCCATTGTCAAATTGCAAAATGATTTTGATCATTTTAGAATGTAGACTCATAATTATTATTGTGATTATGTGTCATTGAAGTGACTTTATACAACACCCTAACCATTGAATAAGCAAACGGACAGCCATTTCGCTTGTATCTTGAACAAACGACCTCGAGTTATTAATCGAACTTCACTTTAATCATCAAAACGTGAATTATGATACTCAATCAAAACTAGATCGTGTTGTACGAACATATAAAACTCTTTTCTTCCTAGTAAAAATGTTTCAAACTATATCCAATATAATTTTGAACGAGATCAATTATGTTTTAAAATGTCGTATGCATTAAGGTAAGCAGTGTTTATCTGGTCTAAAAGTATTCAATCGATCATTATACTACATATTGAATTCTAATTTAACCAGAATCTCATTACTTAGTAGTTACATTGTAGCTGACATGAGTCCCGAGCTCACCACAATGGTTATATTCAGAATATTAAGTACAGCCGATGAAATAGTTCAAAAAAGAACTTAGATAGTGTAGTGTTAGTATCTACACATTCAACATTTTTGAAATATAATGAAAGAAAATATTTATATCAAAATGCTGAATACTATATACATAAACTTATATTTATGCAATGTTTACAAATTGGTTTTAAGATTCAGGAGTGTGTATCTTAGTAGTTCTTAATAATATGTTCCTAATTAATTAGACCTCGCATTCTTATAACAAAAACTAAATTCGAAGGACTGTCTTTCCTTTTTGGATATATCTATCTTGAAAATTGACAATCATATGACAATGGATATGAAACATGATCTAAACTCAAAGTTTATTGCAGTTATACATACTTCGAGTGTCCATTTTGTTAAAGCGTTGTATAACTTTTTATCTATTATGTTTAAGATAATTTTTAATAAAATATATAATAAAAAATCGTCTACCTGTGTTTATTATCTATGCAAAGATAAATATATTAATTATACATTATAGCTTAGATTCGTTTCCATAACTATAGATTAATTTCAATAACTATTCGAAAAGTGTCGTAAGATGTTGCTGTATAGCTTTCCTTTTAAATTATAGATCTGATGTATGCACTTTGAATCCATACGTTTTCATTGTATTACAAAATTAAAGAAAAAAAAAACAAAAAAAACAAAAACGTTATTAGATATCTATATGAGCTACTTAGTGGACAATTTTTGAACGGTATGTATATTAAAATTAATATTGTATATCATATAGTGCTAATCCCAATTATGATAACTGTATTTGGTAACAATCTGTTTTCCATAGCCTATTTAAGAAAATGTGTTTCGTAAACTGTAAGGAATAAATTGGGATATGTTCAATAAGGATCATCAATGTATACAATTATAAAGAAAAACAAAGTGCATCATCTAAGCATGAGGCGATGGTTTCCAAAAGAGATAGATATTTTATTAACTACACACATAAATGGCAAAACAGTCGAGGCGAATGACATTCTAACATGTGGGCTCAGGGCACAACTTGATCATAAGTTTAAAAAAAAAGACGTGAAACAGGAGTGCCTAATAGTCATGTACGACTTAATCGGGTCAGATCGTGAAAGATTCATTTAATGTGGGTAACTATATGTAAGTAAATAAGTGAATCTCATATAACATGTTTTATTATCAATTTCATTTGTAGTCTAAATAAAGCCATGATAGATGTGAATAGGATGCGAGATAGCCACACACGTGATCAAAGGACGTAATTTTAAGTTATTATTAAACACCATATAAGTCCTACCTATCACAAACTAGTGCTTGCAGTTAAAATCTCTCTCTCGTTGACGTTAATATAGTTAATTTAATTTCTACTTTAACGAAAATTTATGAAATGCATGAAATAAAGTCATAACTTTTTTTTGTTATTATACACTCTCTTTACATTATAATATTATGTTCCTGTGTGTGCTGCTATCTGAACAACTTATGTTTAGTACATATGCACTTTCTGTGATTAAAGAAATGCATTTTCAAATAAGTAAAATTATTTAATAAATTCACTTATGACATTTATATCGCCAAAACATTTTACCATTACAATCAAGTGCATGGAAATTAATCATTTATGGAAGTTCTTTTTTTTTTCTTTATATAAAATGGTTCGAATCATATCCAGAAAATTACGCTATATTCATGAAGTATATAGGTTTCATTTCAAACAAAATGTTATATAAATTGTATGGGAGCTTTTTTCTACCAGTTTGTAGCTTGTATACTTACAATCAAATCTTTGCTAAAACGAAGAAGATATAAAACATACTTACTCCGCGAGACTGAAAGATAAAATAACAGTTTGATTAGTTTCATAAATAGCCGAGCTATAACATAAGGATTGCATGTGTCTCATGCATTATTGGTATATCTTGTTAAAACTGTATACTTCTGTCGACAGACACCTACGCTCAACACGTTCCATTACTCTGCATCCATTAACCGTTTTCTTTTCTCTACTCTTTTTTCGACTAGCATAACAAAGTTCTTTTACACGTTAAGCACAAACAATTTAAGCTAGAAAAAAATGGCATTTACATTTTGAATACTCTCCATGCAATGTTAAGAATACAAGTTAAGGGAGGTATATGGAATATGGGATATTTAAAATCACGAAAAAGCCTTTGGCAATGTTATCCTGCATCCAGTCAGATTACTGTAGACCCTTTCGATCAAAGCGACAATGCGGTAGCGAAATATTCGTACGATTAATGTATGGGAAGAAGCGTAATGAGCCACCGTTGGTTATCCGACGATGGATAACTCACACAAAAGATATTCCAACGCCACCATATTTTTGTATATGTAATGAAGTTCAGTATAGTTTAAATAAAATGGAAATTCAAAACTATAAACTAAGTTTGTATTATTCGTTGAAATATAAATTGAAAAAGAAAATGATAAAACTACATGCCACAACCGCGCCGAAACTTCTAATTATAATTTTACCTATATAGAAATAATTACAATTTCCCTCATTTTCATACGAATAAAGTCGATATAAATGAATATTTAGGTGTGGTTGCAAAATCGACAGAATTCGCCTATAAAAGGCTCATAATGTCCTCAGCGTCGTTTTCATAATGAATTAAAATATAAGTTGCTCATGAAAAACATTACATATTAATTTTATGATTGTACCTATAATTATCTTTTTTTTTTCCAAAATATGAATACAGTTTTTCGTTAATAAAGGTATCATCATAAATCGATTATTGACACCGGTTAAACACTGACCAATTTCCCATTGCTCCAAATAATATGATTAGGGCTTTTTTGATATGCCGCCTTTTCAATAAATTGGTGCACACATCTAGGCAATCTCAAATAAACTCATAATGAACAATCAGGAAGGTAACAATGTAAAAACAATCAAGTATGTATAATATAGGATGTCTTCATTGTCTTGTATAAAAAATAATACATACGATATCTTTCCAAATGCATGCATTTGTTTGAGAACATTCCATGAGAGCTTTTGTTTTATTATTCATTATACCCGAAAACCACCCCATTTTTATGAGCTAACATTAATAGGTAGTATGAGTACAACATATATTCCGTATACACGTTTGAATATTTCATGCCTAAAATAAAATATCTACTACTGAACTCAAAGTAACATGTTTCAATAAAACATATTCGCAGATAAGAAACAATAAAACTATTTTGATATTGTTTTAAATTTACTTCATTATATTTGTATTTCGATCAGTCTAAATATATATGTATACTTTACAGAAGTTCAACTTTCTCTACTTTCCACCTACTTATCCAGGTTTCTGTTGGATATGATGCTGATATAAATAATATTGTATTTCATTTTAATTTTCAATCAATGTTTTCTAAAAACAGATATATGCAGCGCCTGGAAAAAACGCTGATCACAAAATATATATCACCATATTTGACAAACTTAAATGGTCATAATTACTGTATAACTTATACTGAAATATAGTCTTTTTAAGTATATAAAACATTCACGATTCTTTAAACTATGATATGATACGATTCTTCATGGTATTTAAATAAAACAGAGATAAATGCATTGGAATTGCAAACACTAAACCATTTATGATGAACCCATACAGACTCATTCAAAATTCGTTGTATCCCTATGTCAGTTGTTCAGTTGTTATTACAACACTTAAATGGAAACTGATCATTAATTAACAACATGTAATAGTTTGCTCTTGGATTGAATAAATAGCTTTTTGTCACACGAAAGTTGAGTTTCCTCCAGTTCGTGTTGGTTTTGGACCCAAGAAAATAGTATTGCGAACAATTCGATAAGGCTTGTTCACAATCTAATATTACACAAGATGGCTTTAATATAATAACTGGTAAACACAAAATGTTGCGGACCGATTCACATGGTACCACAAGCACCTGCTTCGAGGATACAGTTTTCTATATTTAACATATATTACAGGAGTTGTGTTTTTGCGCAAAGTGACCTAGACTTGCCGAATTTATTTTTCAGGAAACAAAAACTTTTCCAACATTAACAAGTGAGAGTATATTTATATATTTATTTTTTTTACCGATCGTCTGTGAACAAGTTGCTTTTAAGTTCTTGATTTTGTTTTAAATAAAACCTGATTCGAAACCCTATAACGATAGTCAAGCCAGATATAAAGAATATATTCAATCTTACCTTCTAAACATTAATGTCACAAAATCTTAAATTCAGAGTTAAAAAAAAAAAAAATTAAAAAATTAAAAGAACATAATAGGAATAATAACGAAAGCATAGTCTATAGTTATGAGATATTGTTTCTGAAATTCAATAAGCTTTACTATGTGAAGTATTTAATATGTTCATACGTTAACCTAATCTATTTTCCGCCTTCTTTTCCTTGCATTATGATGGATAGGATACTGAGTTATAACGATTGATGTTGTATTTTCTAGTTTTCAAGCGGTGTCTTCTATAAATGATAGATGTAACGCCTGCAAACACGAGGATCACAAACAATTATATGCAACCATATTTAACAAACTATAAATCATAGTTATTGTTTAACAGATATTGAAATAATGTCTGGTGAAAGTATATTAAACAATCACGGAACTTAAAATTGTGATATTCTACAATTCGTCATTATATTCTAAATATTTAAAAAAAAATAAAAAATATTGCATTGTGTTTGAAATGCTGGATATTTGTTTGGGCATATGCGTCTGAAATGAACTGTTTAAGTAGTCTTGTATTGAATATTACTAAAAGAAGGCGGCTGATGTATATGGCTTTACAATTTGATTTTCTATAGATTTTATGTATTTTAAAATATTGCAATATAATATTATTCTAAATGTAATATTTAAATAAAAAAAGTTTTTTTTTTTTTGGGGTTTTTTTTTTTAAAAAAATAACTTGATTATAATTTTTATGCAATTTTAACTGAGTTTAATTGGAGTATTTTATAGAACATGTTTTGCTCTCATGGGTTTTCTTCACCAGAAGGACTAGTAAACGGCCAATGACCATGTACAGTTTGTGTGACGTCCAACGATTTCGAAAGCTGCGATAAAGAAAATTTGAAATATAAATATATATAATAATATTTACATGTTTGTTGGTTTTGATTGGGGTAGGGGGCGTGTGATACTCTGTATCACAGTTCTTCTTGATGTAAATACCTTGCCTTTATCGCATGTATTAATAAATAATGGAGACTTCGATACGGGGGCTGATATGGAGAAATATTTCCGTTTCTAAATATTGCATTTTTTCTCCATTCAATAATATACAATGCTTTAGTTTGTGATAAACGTTGATACTAAATGATACTGCAGTGTTTTTGATGCAATGTTATTTGATAACTAACTTATGTTACTCCCATTTATATCAAAATTATGCATAAATAACCCAAGAAGAAATGCATTACCATCGTTATTTATTTTGATTAATAATATGAAAAATATCGAAAGAACAAAATTGACGTGTCTCATATTAGCGTTGATCAAGGAAAAATATGTTCATAAAAAATGGAACTAAAAATTTAATAAAGTGGCACAAATGTTTATCTCGTTTGACTAGTGTGGCCTGATAAAACGATTGCAATAACATTTTATTTCTTACATATCTAACACTTCACATGCTTATTTTATTTGGCTTTATAGTGTATAAATGAAGCAGCACTGGTTATGATGGCTAAGAGTAATCACACATGAATCATAATGAATTCAAAATGAAATACTGATATTTTCAATTTATAGTTAATGAATAAACATCATTCAAAATTTATATTACTTTAAAGGTTAACTTTATTTACACATGTGCGTGTTCAAAATGATTATATTGATTTTGAATGTGTAAATGAAACAGTTAATTTGATTTCTACTTACGGATATCTATTAAATCAAATCATCGTTATATTAGATTGTCTAACGATATATCATTCTCTTATAATATATTTTCCAATTATGTATTTGTCTTCTATCTGAAAAACTTATGGAATGAAAGGCATGTTCAAATAATTAAATAAATAATACATGTATATTAAAAACAAAATGATTTATTTATTATGTTTACATTGGTTTCAAATAAGATGAGATAATGAAATATATCTCGTCAAATATAAAACCATTACAATGAAGTGCACGATCTTGAACCAATAACATTTTCCTCTGTTCATTTAAACTATTTTGAAACCATATCATGACAATTTGATACATTCCGAATTATATAGGTATCATTTCAATAAAAGAGTTATGCTAATTGTTTGTTTGTGTGTGCGTTTTTTTTCTACCAGTATTTTGATAAAAAACTAACAATCCACCATTTGTCCAAACGGAGAAGATATAAAAACATACTTACACTCATGAAATCGAAAATAACATTTTGATTAGTTTCTTAAATGGAAGAAATAAAGCAAAAACAGTGCATGTGTCTTATGCATTATTAGTACATTTTGTTAAAACTGATTGTTAATGTCGACGGACACCCACGGTCAATACGTACATTTCTCTCTATCCAACGTGGTATTTCAATAAGCATATCGAGTTTTTTATACGTTAAGCACGAAAATATGTAACCCAGCCGAATGA
The DNA here is from genome assembly GCA_021229015.1 of Solen grandis. Classification (NCBI taxonomy): domain Eukaryota; kingdom Metazoa; phylum Mollusca; class Bivalvia; order Adapedonta; family Solenidae; genus Solen; species Solen grandis. Next base: position 30,657,286 of record CM037791.1, on the reverse strand, counting down.
CCTATACATTTTGGATACCCTTCCTGAAGAGGTAAGACTATCAGTTATGACGGAAACGTGGTATATATTCAAATTACACATATAAAACGTTTTTCAACACCACCTGCTTGTTGTATATGTAATGAACATCAGTATAGTTTAACTAAAATGAAAACTCGAAACTATAAACTAAGTCAGTTTTATTCAATGAATAAATTAAATGAAAAAATATTATTTAATGAATATATTTAATAAAAAATACATCGTTTTTAATGAAAATACAAAAAATAAATAATGAAGACTAAAATGTTTATTCTCTACATCATAAATGCTAAGAAATGATATAGTAATGAGACAGCTTGACTCACTTATGTTATCATTTTACGCACCATTCAGTTCATTCCTCTGCTTTATAATATTTAAAGATGACCCGATGTTATAAATAGTTTGGACTTCCGTTAATTAAATCTAAAAGAGTCGCTCGTACTTTACAGCCAGTTCATTATTTTTTTACTTTTTTTTTTGATCCCCTCATGTATTTTTAATTTTTAAAACATGTTTACGTGTTTAATAATTTTTGCCAAGTTATTCATTTTCTTTCCACCTGACTATGAAGCTCTATGCATTAAGGTGTTTGCCTAAAGAAGAGATTCGATATTATCATACAAATATACCTTCTAATCATTACTTGAAAAAAAACACTTTAAAATCAATGATAAAAATACAAAAATATAAAATAAAAAATACCAATCTGCACTTAATTTAAATTGAATATAGGTTACGATTAAAAATAAATAAATAAATGAATAAATAAAACTAGAGCTATCTCTAAATGTGAGTTATACCCCCGAAAAATACTTTGATACAGAAGTTTTATTCCAGGCGGAGCATAGATAAGAAACTGTATACATAGTATATTGGTTATGATAGTAAGTAATAAGTAATTGAAGTTTTTATTTGAAGTCGATAGAGAGTCAGTTATGGTTGTTTGTCGCAGTAGTTTAATTCTTGGACACTGCAATGCAAGTTATATGTATAATATTCAAGTCATATTCGGGACAAAAATAAAGGGAAGATGGGACCAGGTAGAGTCACAGTTCTTGGACACTGCACTTTTTCTAGTCGCCATCTGCTTACATTTTAAGTTTCAAGCCAATACATTGTATAACTTTTGACTCATGTTGCGCACAAGAAATAGAGATAATTCAAAAATAGGATCAGGGCAATAACTCTGCCACATTTGAGAAAACTCAAATGAAATTTATGTCATGCACCTCTCCAGCTGATCATGGATGTACACACAAAAATTGAACTGAATCGGTTAAGAAATGTAGAAGAAGTTTGCAACACAAGATATTTAGACTCAAATAGGGTACAATAACTCAGTAATTCGTGTACGAACGAACGTGAAATTTGCGTCGTGCACATCTACTGCTCCTGATGAACATTTATGCCAAGTATCATGTGAATTGGGCAGAAAGTGGAGAAGGAGTTTTCCAGACAAGACTTTTCAAGTTGATTTCTGGAAAATAACTCCATAATTCTTGCGCAAACACATGGGGAATTTATGTCATGCACATTAACTGCTCCTGATAAATATTTATACCAAGTATCAGGTGAATCAGACTAAAAGTGAAGGAGAAGTTCATCGGACAAATCTTTTAGAGTTAATTAAGGGGCAATAACTCCGTCATCCTTGTGCAAACAAACGTGATTTTTTTGTCTTACACATCTACTACTCCTGATAAATATTTAATCCAAATAGTATATGAATTTGACAGAATCTGAAGGAGGACTTCACCGGACAAGACTTTTCAAGTTGATTCAGGGGCAATAACTTCATAATCTTTGTGCGAACAAACGTGAAATTTGCGTCGTGCACATCTACAGCTTCTAATGAATATTTATACCAAGAAGCAGGTGAATCGGAGAGAAACCGAAAGAGGAGTTCACCGGACAAAATTTTTCAAGCTGTTTCGGGGGCAATAAATGACAAAATGATAGTGAAGGATGTGTTTAACGGTCAAGATTTTGCAGACGGACAGAACGACCGACCAACCAACCTGCCGACCGACAGGCATATAAAATTAGAATAAGTATTATTAAGAATTTACTGTAAACTATTCTTCCATAAAATTAAATGTAAACGAGAGGGTCATTGAGGCCCTGGATCGCTCACCTGAGTCTGGGGTTACCCAAGGAACATCTGTGGTAGGATTATGACATCTGGTCAGTAATTTGAAGGTGATCATTTTTAAAGTGGCAAACAGAGTTTTACATGGATCAAGTTTATCTAAGCAAATTTTGTGAAGGTTTGCAAAATGATCATACCTGCAAAATTTAATCAAATTATTTCTTTCCTGTGGTTTCAGAGATGTTGTTTAAAGTTTCTCGTTATACATTTAAGGCTAATTAGCCTTGACCCTGGCAGCCATATTTTTTACGGATCTGAATAATTTTAGCATACTTGGTAGGGGGTTACAAAAGGAATATCTGCATTAAAAAATGAAATCTGGCCAGTGGTTTTAAAAGGTGATGATTTTTAAAGTATGCATTTTTTTTCTTTCCATAGCAATTGCAACCAGAGTTCTGCATGAATCAAGTTTATTTGAGGCACGTTTGTGAAGATTCACCAAAAAAATTATCCATGCGAATTTTCATTAAATTTAGTCCAGCGGTTTCAGAGAAGATGTCCTTTAAAGCAAATTGTTGACGACGGAGGACGCGCGATGACAGACGCAATGTGATCACAAAAGGTCTCCTTGAGCACCATGTACTCGATTAGCTAAAATAAACAATAAATGATCATGTCAACTGTTAAAAAAATGGTTTGCGATGTATAGATATAACACATGTAATAATATCTTATTTGTATAGACTAGGAATAAGCAGCAGTAGGATTATTAAATAGTAGAAAGACGATTTAATTGATTTACATTTAATATACAGTCAAAACAATCTTAAGAGGTCCGTCATTGGAACGACAGAGGTATCCGATAGATAAAGTTTAAATACAGTAGAACCCCGCCAAACCGAATATCGTTAAACCGAATTTCTATATGTTATATTTCCGTATATAATTAAATGCTACAGTTTGGTGATATTTAAATGACCGCTCAATGCAGGTTGACCGCTTAGTACAGGTGGTCGCTTATACAAGTTCAACTATACCCTTGTAAAGGTCGACGATTCATATTGTTTTCATTGGAAGTAGTCAATTTATTTCAATCTACAACTATATAGTGATATACTTTGGCAACTGAATATTACTGTATAAAATGTTGTTAGACACGGCTTATGAAAGTAAAACACTGTTTTAGATTTTCATTTTCCTAACTAAATGTACTTGAACACTGGTCACTGATTTGCAGGTGTTGCTTGAGGTCATGTTGTTTTTGCTTGAGTGGTTATCTTGTATCTAAAATAGCGCAATGCTGTGGTCAGTCAGTACCTGGCAGGCTGTTGTAGAGGGAGGAGCTGTTTCATCATTATTGATTACTGTAAGTTTTCCCCTGGCCCTGTAGTTTAGGATAAGGTTGAATTATTTAGGGCTTTGCTCGCGTGGATTGACTTTTCTTATTTAATTTGTAGTTTTGAGTAGTAATAGGTTTATTTTTCTTTATCCTGTAGGTAGCTACTGATTGCGGACACCAGGACCATTTCCCCTCCCGTTTCTGTGTAACCATTGTCTACTGAGCAAGAAACGATATCATAGAAGACTGTCTTTTATTTTAATGGTTGTTTTCAAGTGTCGTCAGGATGATGTAACTTTTAATTATTCGTTTACGGAGAGACGTATGAATGTGCCTGCAAGTGTTTGTCATCTCATGTTAACCATGGACTCGCATGTTAGCGTTAATTATGTAACATCTAAGTTGTTTCGTGAATGCCTGTGAGGATTATCTGTTATGTACTTGTGATAATTGTAGCCTAGGAAATAATGCCTGTGTGGCTTACGTATAATGCCTGTGTGGCTTGTATAATATATGTGCTTATGTATATTTGTGTGTACCTGTGTGGTGAACCAGCAGACGTGATGTGTCTGTGTGGCGTTTATGCGATTGTGTTGTACCCGTGTGGCGAACATGTAGTTGTGACGTGTCAGTATCAAAGATGACCCTGTGAACGTAGTGGAGATCTATGTGATGTATGAGACAGTTAAGGCTCAGTGAATTGGGACTGCCTTTTATTTATCATTTACATTTGTGATTAGATATACGTATATGAAGTGTGAACATTATAAGAGAAAAATTCATCTACTTTATTTGACTTATGAAAGGACAGTTCGATATATGTTTTTATGTATGACTTATGCTTGATATACTACTTGTTCATATTTCATGTATATTTTAATTCTGCATTTCCTTTGCTATATTGCCATTAAATATGGTCATAATTTATAAAGAATCTTGAGTCTCATTGTTTTCTTTGCTGTTATAAAAAGAAAACCGGGAACAAAATTATCTATATTGGTAAATATTGTGACACAATCATCCAAAAAATTCCATGAGTATCATTTGATTAAAACGTCACTTCACAACATCCCTGTGCACTTTCTTCGCAAATGAAAATTGCTTTCCTCGCAACAAATCCTTTGCGAAGGTGAACGTTACGTAGATGTAGATCATAAAGGATGCAACAATTCATGCTTAAAACGATATGACGATCCTTTGTCCAGCATGATTTTATGAGTGTCCTGTATTCAGCGTTATATATTAGAAACTGCGACCGAAAACATATTTCATATTTTATTGCCATCTCTCCTTATGATTGAGTATAGTATATACTAGTAAATGTATTGCTTTGTTAATGATATTCATCGGGTGATATCAAAAACATGTACAATAGCAATGTTCATAGTAATTATCACTGACGTGCGAAGTAAACTGCTTATAAACATATGAAACTAGATAAAAAACAACAAAACAGAGTTTAGTATTTTTACTTCAATATCGGTCGTTTGTATCGTGTAGATCATATGGCGTACAATGAATATGTATTCATATTTAGCAAATGGTGTTGTTTTCTTTGCTCAATTAATAGTTGAATTGATTTACTATGAAGTTTTTCTTTAAAAGTGTGTAGATCCCGGTTTTCCAGAATAAATTGGCAACTGTGAAGACACTGATTCATTAAAAATGACTCTTTACACGTAGGTCTCACAAGCTTTCAATATCCAATGTTTCCAGATACTCATTTTTCTCATTTGATAATATAATTATAATACTATGAAAATTACCAAATGAAGTTTCAAGATGTACGATTTTGTGGTATTTGACAAATTCCAATCTTAAAAATTATAGAAACAACCCCCCCCCCCCCCCCCATTAAATGCCAGGTATATTTGGTTCAAGGTGATTTGCACTGATGGAAAACTTAAACGTATATGAGCTTTTTATTTTATTTTTTTATTTCATTTGCTTGGTCATTGTTAACGATTAATATGTGGTGTGGGACCGCATGATGATCCAGAAGTTTTGCATCACTGCATCTGTATTATTGAAACATAATCTCGTTATTGGAGTAATCTTTAATGTGGGTTCATTTTACCAGGTTATGATACTATTTTCGGAATTATTAGTGAGGGTGAATAATAACAATGTCCATATGCAATATAAATTATTTGTTCCTGATTTTTTTTTATTTCCATAATTTTCAGTTGTTTTAAAAACTTTGAATTTACATTGTGACCCATTGTTTTATTAAAAAACGTCGTAGATGAAGCAACGCAGTATTTGCGAATTCTTTTCGATATCGTCATGACTTTACACATTTGGTAAAGGTGCTTCTATTTGACGACTAGAAAATGCAATCGGACGCATATGAAAATAATTACGAGATATATCAAGAAGAATACACTCGATTTGAATATATAATTTATATATGCAATACATTGCATATTTTGAATTATTTTTCTATTACCTATAATTAATATTATCATTTCTTAAAATTCGAACACATATTTTGTTAATAAATGTAACATCATATATTAATTACTGACACCTGTTTAACACCGGCAATTTTTATTCTTCTTTCATCGAACACATTGAATAGGGCTATTTGGATATTTGGATAGGGCTATTTGGATATGCCGCCTTTTAAAAAATTTGTGCGTGTGCATTTATGCAATCGTAATTAAACTCTGAATAGGGTTATCAGGCAGCTAATGAGGTAAATTGTCATATACAATTAAAGACGCCTAACATATGATGCCTTGTGTTGCTTTATGTGATTATAAGATTGTTGGTAGAGATTCAATGCATACTATTTACATCAAACTTTCAAAATGCATACCTTTGTGTACAGCCTTGGGAAGATGTTGTTATGTTTCTTTTAAAACTTAAAATCATCCTTTATTATGAGCGAACGATGATTCTATTTACATTTCATCTATACGTCTATATAGTTCGTGCCTAAAATAAAATGTCTACTACAACCATGAAAGAAACATGATTCAAAAATATATATTTGCTGACAAAATATATAATCTTTATAAATTTAAGAATGTTTACATATTAGTATTTTCTGCCAACTTATCCTAGCATTCTGATGGATAGTATGTTGATGACTTGTATTTTCTTAGTTTTAAGCAGTGTATTATATACAATATATGTTCAACCCTAGCAACAAATGCTGATCAGAAAAAAATCCACCGTATTTAACAAAATGTAATGATCATACTGTCTATCCAACTTAAAATAAAATATATTATGGTGAAAGTATAACAAACAACAAAATCTTGGATGAAATACATGTTTTTACATATACTTACAATGTGATAAGGATCACTTATTGTTCGCTATATAACGCCAGATTGCTTAAGTATAATGAATGGTAAACGTCCATTGATTGCCATAGACAGTTTAATAAGTGTTGTCGGAACTACACATATGCACAACTACGCCACCAACACCCATCCAGGTTGCTGTGATTTTGATCTTTGTTCAAGTGACCTCAATGCCAATAGGGATCATCTGCTAGGCATGACCTTTCACCCTATGAATTTTGACAACTGTGGGCCTAAGCGTTATCGAGTCATTGATCGGAAAAAAAACAATTTGAGGTCACTGTGACCTTGATATTTGACCAAGCGATCCCACAATCAATAGGGGTCATCGACTAAGTCACGACCAATCACCTTCTGAAGTTTTAGAAATGTGGACCAAGGAGTTATTCAGTTATTAGTTTGAAACGCAGTGGTCTATCGACGGACCGACAGACATTCGCAAAACACTATGCCACCTCTTCTTCGATTACATAATAAAGTGAATTGCGACACAATTTATATTTTTAAAACCTATATTTAGATGTTCTATTTAATTTCATTTACTGTTTCTTTGATGATAACATACACTCTTCGCAGATACACTATCTCCAAAGGGTGAGTTTACTGAACTGGTAAACACGCAATGTTGCGGAGCGTATCACATGGTACCACAAGCACCTGCTTCGAGGATACCGTTATATATATATATATATATATATATATATATATATATATATATAGATATATATATATATATATATATATATATATATATATATATATATATATATATATATATATGTGCAATGTGACCTATATTTGCCTAGTTCATTTTCAGGAAACAAAGACATTTCCAAAATTAACAAGTGAGAGTAGTTTTTTTTTGTTTTTTTTTCTTCTGCCGATCATATCTAAACAAGCTGCCTTAAAGCTCTTGATTTTGTTTGAAATAAAACCTGATTCGAAACCCTATAACGATAATCAATTCAGATATAAAAGATGTATTCAATCTTAACTTCTTAACATTAATGTCACAAAGTCTTAAATTTTAAGAGAACGGAACATCAAACTACATACTTAAGATCATCCTCGAAAGGAGCTAATGATTACTGAAATAGGATAGATGTAACGCCTGCAAACATGCGAATCACAAAAAATATACGCCACCATATTTAACAAACGATAAATCATACTTACTGTATAACTGATAGTGAAATATAGTTTGGTGAAAGTATATTAAACAAGGAAAAAATTTTGATATAAATGCATTGTGTTTGAATGCTGAATACATTTTTCGTCTGAAATAAACTGTTTACGCATCTAAACAAACGTTGTCACATTCTAACAGTCAACACAGAGCTTCATACGCAACAATACCATGCACTGTATGATACTGAAATTCCTGGACACACTTGTTATTAATTGAAGTTCACTTAAATCATCAGAATGTAATTATCGAATCGAGACATACGCCCTAGGTTAAATAACACATCTGTTATATATTTTCGATATATCAATGGTTGTAAAATAAGACCCTCCTATATTACAAAATAGTTTCGTTATGTTTTTGCTGTTAAATATTTAAACGCATTTAATTTAAAATATAACAGTCACATTTGGACATTTTTTATAAAATGTTTTCTTTAAAACGGGTTTGTATTTGTTTATATCTAATTTGTACATGGTACACGATTATATATGGCAATACCTTTAAAGTGTGAATTTATTTTATAGGCAGATTTGTGATACGTATATTTAGAAGGAAAATATCGACTTTGGTCTCTGATACAGTATTGTCTACGACAGCTATAATTAGAAGTATATATTTGAAGGTTTATGCTGTGGAAATATCAACAATAATTATTTTAGGTCTGATAGATAATGGATTGGATGAATAGCGGACATAGACAAAACACATTCACGTGATGTAAGGGCATGCCCTTCAAACCATTAATTTTCTAATGGGTTTCGGAAAATAACACTTCGTTCGGTTCCGTTAGATTATTTTTTTCAATCTGGAAAAACGAAATAACACGCTGTAATTCATGATGAATATCGAGACACACGCATGCCTTACATGATAAGATTTGAAATGTGTTAACACATATAATTTTGACAGATAATTATTGCATATAGTTACCATGTATACATGTGAAGAAGGTACAAGGAAAACGACCTAATCATTATTTCGCTATTTTTAATTTTTGCCACTGTAATAAAACGAATATTTGAGAGTGTCATATTTCATTAATTATCTTTTATTACAGCGACTTTACATGTTGTACATTGAAAATTGTCCTTTTATTCCAACTTCTACTAAAGTAAATTCTTAAGATTTGAATTTTAAAAGCTTAAGATACACGTAAAGTAAACAATACTCTGCTTGCAACACATGCCCGAAAATATAACGAATACGAAATCACAATACCATCTTATTTCTCATCTCATCTTTTTTTTTATTCAATTAAATATTACGAACACCGTATAAATAACATTCAGATGTACTTACAACAGGTTCATTTCGAAAAAAGTATAGATTTTATTTGTAGTCTAAATAAAGAAGAAGAAACAACACAGATTATGTATAATCATACCATGCCATGCAAAAGAATTATACGTGTCACCTCACCAAATGTACTAGCTATAATACATGGGAATAGGATGCGATATAGACAAAAACTTGACCAAAGGACGCGACTATAAATTATTATTAAACTTACAATCTCAACCTCGTTAACGTTTCATTATATTCTAAACCGTATAACCCGTCCTGTTGCACAAATATGCATGCTAAAACAAAGACCCTTGTATTTATTAGTTTCCTTATATACCAGACATGATAACAGTTATGTTTGCCATAATACTTATTCACTTTTGATTTTTGTAACGTATCTAACTTATGTAAAGCATACATTAAAGATTAACTGTTTAAACTGTTGAGAGGACAATATATGTTTCAGGTCACTTCACTTAGCAAGATCGCTTTAAAATCTATGCTGTGTATCATTAGTGTGAAGAAATATTTTAAATGGTTTCAAATGAGGAATGTTTGTGTTTTGCTTAGTATATTTTAAGAGATAATGCAATATAATATTTGAATATTTAAAAGGTATTCATTAAAAATATTGTCTAAATTGTTATCAATGATGCGCACAGTTTGAATACAAATACATTGTATAATATTTGATCATTTTACGCTCCAATTTATCAATACATTGATTTACTTTTTATATGACTAACAACATTAAGATGATATCTGACTATTGATTGACACCGCAATAGTATATTCATAATTTCATAAGGACCGCCCTTTTTTGTCGTATAAAAGATTATTTCGATGCATAATACACAATGAGTCAAAAAAGCAGCAGTTAGAAATATTTACGCATATGCACTAAAACATTTTACTTAAGGTTATTCATACGTCACCATATAATTGTACATTTATTTGAATTTATATGTCGGTACTTAATTGATTATCTTCCTTACTTTTAAATGGCCACAAACAAGTTATAAAGACAAAGGCATATAATTTTCGCCTCATTTATATAGCCCTTTATCATTTTGAATTTAATAACACATCTGTTATATATTTTCTTTTATATTTTTCTATCTCGGACAATTACACCTCGTTCGTCTCTGTTATTAATTTCAATCTGGTAACACGAACTAACAGGAAATATTCCATGCTGTATACCAAAACGCATACATGCCGTATATTTCCTGATAAGACAGAACGTGTGTTAACACGTATACTTTGGACAGATGATTATTGCATATAGATAATAAATAACATGTGAAGTATGGACTGGACAAAAGCAAAAAAAAAAAAAATCATTTTACTATTTTTAATAAATAGGGCACCTGCTCATTTTCTCCCGAAGTTTTGTCCGACATTGCCATAGGTAGAACACTATACACTTAATTGCAGGGGTAAAAATCACTCTAAAATTGAAATCCTTATACTTTGACTTAGAACCTTTTCAAATGTCAATGCAATATATCGTTAAATAATCGCATGTTATCACAGGTATTATCCGGTGGTCGTATCAAAATGTTAACTCATCATTCGGATAGTTTGTGAATTCATGTCCACAAAATGCATAACATGAACATATTTAGACAAGAGGTATGATTAGTATTCTAACATATATTAGTATTATTTCGACTGCTTAGCCAGGCATTCGTCTTGTTATGTGGATGATACTTATATATGTTCAAGTATTGCATACTATAAGGTATAATGTATCGCCTGAAGATACGCACTACACGAAATATGTACTGGGATATTTATCAAACTGCAGTGATCATACATACTGCATATCTTTCTTTCTTAATATGTTGTAGAAGATGTATCTAAATATTTTTTTCTTAAAAAGTAAGAATATTTCATATTATTCTAATTAAAGTAAAAAAAAAATATCTTCATGATAAATAGAAATGGACTACATACAATACATTAATACAAATCGAACACGTTCATGCCGAATCAATATGCGTTGTTTACCTAATACATTAGTTCACACGTAAATTGACGAGTTGTTTATTCATCCACTATATGTTTGTTGGGACCCAGAAAAAGTAGATTATTTACAATGTGATATGAGTCATTTTCATGCTATATCACATAACATTCGATTGCTTAAGTACAAAAAATAATAAAACTGCGCAGGAATTTTTTCCCCAAAGTATCCATATAAATCCTAAGCTGGTTTTCAAAGTTATTCAGACAACTCAGTATATGTTTGTCTTTATTTTTTATGTTATACTTATTCATCTATTACAAAACATTTTTTCGATTAAGATCTCGAATCAGACTTCCGCAAACTCTTTGTATAAAATTATGTACGGTTGATCAAATTGCTGAATTAGGTCGGCTAAATATAGAATATGTAACATTTAGTTTCAAATCAGTTCCCGACATATGATGTATAATCAGTAAGACTAGACAACAGTTATTTGTAGAAACTAAAGGTTTTTATTTATAAAACAATTCCTTAATAAAACAAATATCATTGTATTCACATTTTTCAATGGGGTTTGTCTTAACAACATTCACCGAAAATTCTAATATTCCCTAATCCCCACCCCCCTTCTACTTCCTCAAGACATTACCGTTATTTGTTGATGCCCCATGCAAATAATGGTAGTTCGCGAATGACTTGGATAAGCATATCGGAGCTGCCTAGTGGATAATGGAAATTTGCTGGGATGCCACTTGGCCTGTTTTAGCGACAAGAGGTCGGGAACGCATCAGGAAACTGTTTAATGCAAATAATATTGCAGTTCTCCCGAGTGTTCCCGATGGCTCAATGTGACTTTCGACGCTCTCAAAGTTTATTCGCTTCACCGAGGAAACCTGATCCCGACGCCTCAAAGGGTTCATAAATTTCGATACCCGAGGCAAAAAAATGTTCATTAAGACTGACATAAAGTCTGACCCGTAGGAGAGAAAAATATATCGGAAACATGATAGCAGTAATACAACTTTCTTGTTTATAATGTATTTTAAATATAATAAAATGACTATAAGTTTATGGCCTTTATCGCAAATATTGATGAAGTAAGTAATCGATACGGTGGCATATAAACAATTTCGGTTTCAATATATTGCATGTTTTCTACCTTCAATATATATATATATATATATATTGATTTAGTTTGTTTAAGACGTCGATACTAAGCTGCAGCCGATAGTTTAGAGAGTATTGAAAATAAGAACTGCAGTGAATTTGCACTTACTGTTTCTTTTTTCATTATTTCTTGACTGCTAAATTAATTTTGACTTCTAATATATAGAAATAAATCTGCATATATATCCACGGTTAATTATTTTAAGAAGAATAAGGAGATAACAAATTTCACTTATGACTTATTTTAAAGATTAACAAGGGATATATGTTGTTCATTATCTTGAGTCTAAGTGTTTAATAACCCGGTTTCCTACCAAATGTTTTCGCTCGTTTTGATAAAATAAATATCATTCTGATTAGTGTGGCTAGATAAACGATTCCAATAACGTTTGATTTCGAACCTATCTACAATTTAACATTAATCAATTTTCCTGGCGCTATCTTTTCTAGATGAACTAGCACTGGATAAGATGACTCAAGAGAAATGATACATATATCATAATGAATTCAAATAAAAATGCGGAAGTCCGGACGCGCAAATATCTGTAAACATGTGTGCTGTGGATAACTTGATAATCTTGCTAAAAACTAAGTTTTGTTTTGTATTTTAAGAAGTTTAAAATAAGAACTATTTGCTACATGGTAGCAATTTATCGTCGTGATGAATATGGCATGATATACAGATATATCGTATGTTCTTTAATACTAGATCTTGTTTAGCTTAATGACATTAAACATTCGTTTTGTTTTAATGATCAACTTAATAAAGAACTATTATTATTAAATAAATCGTTATCTTCCTGCTCGTTAAATGTAAACAACATTAAAAATGTAAAGCTTTTGCTACAAAATACAAATGTTCTTTAACTGCTGCAAACATATCAACACTATATTCAACATGGTGGGTAAGGAATAAAAATCCGATCAAAGTGTATTTAGATTTTCCATGATAACTTAATTTACAGATGTGCATGGTAATGGTTAATTCTGTAATGTATCAGTGGAACGTAATTAATTTCTACTTTTCCGAAAAATTATGAATAAAATCGTATCTTTTGTTATAATATTATTTTTCAGTCTATGCTTCTACCTGAAAAACTTACGTTAAGAATATCTGCACTTTCCGTGATTACAGAAATGCATTTTCAAATTTTGTTATATTATTTAAATATATTAAAAATAGACTAATTTACTTTGGTTTGTCTAATGTTATCTCTAATAATGTCAAATATCGCATAAGAATTTAACATTAAACCCAAGTACGCGAAAATTAATGTATGGAAGTATAATTTTTGATAATATAAACTGGTTCGAAATCATATCCCGACAATTATGCTATTTTCACGAAGTATATAGGTCTCATTTAAAACAATTACATTATACAAATTGCATGGATGACTTTTTTCTACCAGTTTGTAGATTGTATACTTACAATATAATCATTGCTAAAAAGACGAATATAAAAACAAATACTTACTAATCTTCCCTGAAAGGTAAAAATACATTTTGATTAGTTTCATAAATAGTCGGACTAGAACAAAAATATAACATGTATATTTTGTATTATTGGCATATATTGTTAAAATTGTAGGACACTATTGATATATACCCACGCTCAACACTTTTCATCCTCCATCAACCTTTTATCTAATCGGATTACTGTATCGCATTTCGATCAAAGCAACAAACCGGTAGTGAACAATTCGACTGACGATGTATGGAGACAATAATAATGAGCAAACGTGGGTTGTCCGACGATGAATAACACACACAAAACGTATTTCAACGTCACGCTCATTTAGTATATGTAATGAAGTCAAAATGAAAACTCGAAACAATAAACTAGGTTTGAATTTTAGTTGATATAATAATTAAAAAAATAAAAATCAACATATGCCAAAGCCGCGCCGAAACTTTTAGTTAAAATCTTACTTATTTGGGAAAAGTACAAATTCCCTCTTTTTATACGAATAAAGTCGATATAAATGAATATTTAGGTGTGGCTGCAAGATCGACAGAATTCGCCCATATAAGGCTCATAATGTCAGCAACATCTCATAATGAATTAAATATAATTTGCTCATGAAAAACAAAACATACAAATTTTATGATAGTAACTTTATTTATTTTTTTTCCAAAATATGGACACATTTTTTTGTTAATAAAGGTATTATCATAAAGCGATTACTGACACTGGTTAAACAGTGGCAAATTTCTCATTGCACCGAACAATTTGATTAGGGCTATTTGATATGCCGCCTTTTCAATAAATGGGTGCACACATGAAGGCAATCTGAATTAAATTCATAATGAACAATCAGTGAGATAGTAATGTAAAAACAATCAAGTATGAATACATATGATGTCTTTATTGTCTTGTATTATTAGTTCGGTGGTATCTAGAGATTCATTGCATACCATTAAATATAACTTTCCAAATGCTTGGATTTGTTTGAGAACATTCCATGGGAGATATTCTTTTATTATTCATTATACCCGAAAACCACCCCATTTTTATGAGCGAACGTTAATAGGAAGTATGACTAAAACACAGATTCCGTATACACGTTTGTATATTTCATGCCTAAAATAAAAAATCTACTACTGAAATGAAAGTAACATGTTTCAATAAAATATATTTCTATCAGCCTAAATATATATGTCTCCATTAGAGAAGTTCAACCTTATCTATTTTCAGCCTACTTATCCTGGTTTCTGTTGAATATGATGCTGATATAAATAATAGTGTTATTTTTTTTAAATTTTCATTCAGTGTTTTCTAAATAAAAGATATATACAGCGCCTGCAAAATCGCTGATCACAAAATATATGTCATCTTATTTGACAAACTGAAATGGTCATACTTACTGTATAACTTATACTGAAATATAGTCTTTTGAAGTATATAAAACATTCACGGATCTTTAAACTGTGATATGATACGATTCTTCATGATATTTAGATAAAACATAGAGATAAATGCATTGGAATTGCTAAGACTAAACCATTTATGATGAACCCATACAGGCTCATTCAAAATACATTATTTTCCTGTCAGTTGTTTAGTTGCAGTTGTTATTACAACACTTAAATGGAAACTGATCATTAATTAACGACATGTTATAGTTTACTTTTGGATTGAATAATTTGTTTTTGCCATATGAAGGTTGTTTTTCCTCCAGTTCGTGTTGGTTTTGGACCCAAGAAAATAGTATTACGTACAATTCGGTAAGGCTTGTTCACAATCTAAAATTACAAAAGATGGCGTTAATATAATAACTGGTAAACACGCAATGTTGCGGAGCGTACCACATGGTACCACAAGCACCTGCTTCGAGGATACAGGTTTCTATATTTAGCATATATTGCAAAAGTTGTGTTTTTGTGCAATATGACCTAGACTTGCCGAGATTTTTTCGTCATTATTTTCTACAAATTTAAAAATTAAATAATAATAATGCAATGTGTTTGAAATGCTGAATATATGTTTGGGCATATTCGTCTGAAATGAACTGTTAGCGTATCTAAAACAAACGCTGTCACATTCTATCAGTCAAACCCAAGCTTCATACTCAACAATATCATGCACTGTATAAACATATTTTGTGATACTCTCATTCCTTGTCAAACTTGTTACGGCTCTCCGCAAACCTGCGGAAAAACATAAGGGGTTTGTTATGTTTATTCTTTTTAGGACAGAACATCCTTTTGGATTTGTAGGTTTTATTTTTATTATTTTTCACCTCCCTTTTTACGCGTTAATTTCTATATATTGTTATACTTCAAATATTGAATTTTCAGATAATGATTTTTCCATTTCTGTGATTTTCAAATGCCTATGACGTCAAAAGACGTCACCTTGATGTCGTCTACAAAAATGTGTACGTGATCTACAGCAATTCTTTCTGAACCGATTTTCATCAAGTTTTCACAAAATGTGAATGTTATGTTCTAGTTGTGTATCCCGGTGTTCGTTTTCCCAAATTCGAAAAGGCAAAGGTTTTATGGCGAATCTAAGATTCGAACTATTGATGGCAAGTATAAAATACCTATAAAGTCGCTTTTAGAAGAGTTAGAAAACAAATATTTGGACAGATAATACATCTTTAAGTGTGTGTTTTACATTCTGTTAATATGTACGTTATATTACTTCTAATATTTACGCGTTAATTCAAATATGGTGTATTTTTTTTTTTAATTTAATTACCTATACATCAAACCATGGGCTTTTGAATGCAATGTATTTCATATTCATGTGATGTCATACAATGTCAGATTTGACGTCAGGATAAAAAGGTTTTTCGCGGTTTGCAGCCATTAATTTTGGACCGGTTTTCATCACAATTTCACAGATTATATGTATATGTAACACTCTAGATGTGTATCCCGGTGTCCGCTTTTCCAAATTCGAAAAACCATTGTTTCTATGGCGAATCTAAGGTTCGAACTGATGTCAAATTTCAAGTAAGTGTAAAATCGCTTGAAGATGAGTTATAAAGCTGATATTTGGAATGAATATTAGTCTTTAAGATTTCTTTCAATTCTGTGCGGACGAACGTTATTTGACGTCGTATGACGTTAAAATGTCAAAAAGAATATTTTATATCCACGCGTTAATTTCTATATGTTTGCATGGATCCATGGGCATGAAAAGTTTATTGCATATATTTAAGATACTGAATATTTTATTTCATTTATTTTCTTATGAATATGACGTCATATGACGTCAATCTTTACGTTGTCTACAAAAGATTGAACGCGGTCTACAGCCATTATTGCTGGATTGATTTTCATCAAAATTTCACAGAATGTGTTTGTTACGCTATAGCCTACCCGTGCCCGTTTTGTCAAATTCGAAAAGGCAAAAAAATGTATGGCTAATTCAAGATAAGTACCATTGACGTTAAATCTTACTTCAGATACGTATAAAATCACTTACAGATAAAATAGAAAACTAATGTTTGGACTGAATATATGTCACTTAGTCTTCTTTTCTTCTGAGAAGATGAACGTTATATGACATCATAATACTCATAAGGCCAACGGTTTTTTTTATTGAAATTAAACGGTTTTTGAAGCCTATAGGCCTTTTTTTGTTTGATTCGCATGAAAATTCACTGAAGGTGCACGACCTAATCCTATAGAACAATGTCACTTTAATTTCCGGAAAAAAAATGTAAGTTCAAGTTCATCATTGCTTAAATCTTGAAAACCTATAAAGGTAGTCTGAATTATCTGACAATCGCTTTTATAAGCATTTTTCAAATGAAATGGATGTAAAAAAATGAGTTTCACTTTCTTTGCCTTATCCTCCAGTTCAAACTGCTTATTTTTCAAAGTTTTTGGAAGTTAAAGCCACACAAAAGCAAGTTAAAGTCAGGAATTTGATATCCTTTTACCTTTTTCGATTTTAGTCTTTGAGAAATGTAACGAGTCATATCATTCGTATCAACACATGGAATCTAGCTAGTGTTTCTTTTTTCCATCCAAGTCTGAGGACCGTGATAATTTAATTGCCTCGAGAAAATAGTTCAAATTTGTAAATTCAATCATTTTCAACGACGTTCGAATTCGAAAAATTAAAAAAAAATATATTTCAAAACCGATTTTCGAACTTTGGTCCTAAAACTATTATTAAATCTTACAAATGCTACTGATGAGATAGAAGCATGGAAATTGGACAGCTTACTGGCCGAGATGTCTATTATCTTTTCTCCGAAAGATTTCTTCTTAACTGACGTGATTATGACTTCATTTAAAGGACAAAATTCCTTTTTTTTTTTCAAAAAAAAAAATATCTCGCTCTTTTTAATTTTCAATGACGTCAGATTTGATGTCCACTTCAAAACCTTGATCGCGCTCTAGAGCATTCAATTTAAGTCGGGTTGTATTGATATTTTCACAAAAAATGTAGGATGTAGATGTGCACCTTGGCATTCAAATTTCCAAAATCGAAAACATTAAGATTGCACTGCAATACCGAATTTCGAACATTGGTCCTAAAATACATTTAAAAGTTACAAAGCCCCCCTGATGCGTTAGAAGCAAGTAAATTGGACAGCATATAGGCATAGAGGTTTACATTCTATTCGCTCAATGGTTTTCTCTTAAGTCACGTGATTATGACGTCATTAAAACAACAAAGAAGCGTTTTTTAAGGTTTCTCTCGCTCTGGCTTCATGAATTTTGAGTCAATCTAAATTGAATCTTCAGAATTAATTTTAAAATTTTTTTTGGTTAAAAATAAATGGTTTAATTGAGTCATTCTAAAGAAATAATTACTGAAAAAATCATACAAACCGCCAATCGTACCAATGAACTTAACATTTTCAAAAAGGTTGAAATTGAGTACGTTTATAAGGTCTTGGAAATTTCAAGTGATTACATCATAAAACATGGCAGATGATCATGTCTGATTGAATGCCTGCTTGAAAATGTGATAACAAACCTGTTCGCATTCTCAAGTTATTTTTTTTCTGGATTTTTAGAACGTTAGATGAATATGTCCTTGCAAAAACAGTTTTTCTTAAGTCTCGTTATTTTGACGTCGTTGAAATATAAAAAAAAAACATTCATTTTAATTTGTATTCGTGCCCCAGTGCCATGTGAGTTGATGCCAGTCTTAAGCATACCTTACGGAGTTTATGTTGTGTCACTTGCTAATGACAACATTGATTGTAAGCAAAATATATTAAAAAGATAATCAGATCGGATACATTCACTTTAAGTAATATTGGCGTACCTTTAAATGCGCAAAAAGTCCAGACATTTTCAATTGATTACGTCATCAAACATGACATATTCATGTTTTTCGTATAACGGCTAATCCATGAAAATCTATCAATTTGAAGAAAGAAATGGAAGCGATCGTTGGTTTGGTTGAGCAAGATCCGGTTGTTCTTTCGAAGGAAAGAATGCTCGTGTTGAATAGTGAATTGTGATACGTTTTCGAGTTGCATTTTAGGATGAATTAGTATAATTACCCTAGAGCCAGAAAACCTATACGGATAACTTATTTGCATTTGCTATAACGGCTTTCCGTAACCCTGAAGAAAATGTCAAATACACGTATATCTATCTATCGATTTTTTTGTTTTCAAAAGCGGTTCTTACCGGTTTTCTTTTCTAAATCTGTAGAAATGAGCCAATATATAAAGCAATTGAATTGTTGAAAGTTTCTAGAAACTTATACCCTTAATTACATAGAAATTATTTTCATGATTTTGCTTACACCTTTCAATTTCTTTCTATCTTTTTTTGCAAATGAAAAACTCAATCAATTTAAAGGTTGAAAGTCATGGATTTCAAAGTAATCTTTTTTTTAACGAAGTTCAAAAAATATTTGTTAAGTCACATGCTTACGAAGAAAAGGATATTAAATAAAGAATGAAAAAACTTTTACCATATAATCGATATAATAACGAATGAAAAAAATATTGAGGATAGTCTTATCTTGATTTTGTTTCCTTTATTCCTGCATCATAGTAAACGGTTGCGTCATCAAATAAGATCCATATTTATGCGTTCTCAATATCATCTTGAGAACATAAAAATAAAAGAAATATAAATAAATAAAACATAAAATAAAATTGATGATCATAAGTGTATATATATATTTATTATAATGATGTTACGTATTAAAGCTTTCATTATTAATCATCATTATTTCATTTCTTTGTAATAATTTTTATATACAATACCTTTGAAATAAGCAAACGGAAATATATTTCGTTTGTATCTTAAACAAACGACCCCTAGTTATTAATTGAACTTCTCTTAAATCATCAGAACGTGAATTATGATACGCAATCGAGACTAGATCCTGTTGTATTAGTATATGAAGTTCATTACTTCTTAGTAAATATACGCTTGTTTCAAATTATATCCCATAACATATTTAACGAGATAATTTATTTTTGAAAACATCGTATGCATTTAAGTGAGCAGTATGTATCTGATCTCAAATTATGCAATCGATAAAGGTACTACATATTACATTCGAAACTAACAAAAATCGCATTATTTTAATAGTTTCTTTGTAGCTGACATGCGTACCGAGCAAAATATGAACTTTCTGAAATAGTGTTAGTATCTATACATTCATAATTTC
Organism: Solen grandis; assembly: GCA_021229015.1. Classification (NCBI taxonomy): domain Eukaryota; kingdom Metazoa; phylum Mollusca; class Bivalvia; order Adapedonta; family Solenidae; genus Solen; species Solen grandis. The sequence continues at coordinate 30,636,798 of CM037791.1, read as the reverse complement.
CTGAATATAATGAAAGAAAATATGTTTATCATATTATTTTTAGATTTATATGTCGATATCTTATTGATTATCTATCTTAAGTTTAGTTGGCGGCCACATAAGAGTTATAAAGGCAAATTCATAGATTTTCACCTGATAGATAGCTATATTTTAGATTTATGGCTCACACATATAAAAAAAAAATCCGTGTAACAGAAAGAGACATTTTAATTTAAATAGTCAAGGAACAGCATACGCCCTAGGTTAAATAACACGTCTATTATATATTTTCGATACATCAATGGCTGTATAATAAGACCCTGCTATAAAACAATATGTTCCTTTTTAAATATTTAAACGTATTTAATTTGAATTATAACATTTAATTTGGACACATTTTATTAATTTATATGTGCTAACTTTGTTGAAAACATGTTTTATTTATGTTAACTTGTATACGGTACGTGATTATTTATGACAAAAGCATTAAAGTGTAAATTTATTTTAAAGGCAGATTTGTGAATAAGAAGGAATATATCAACAATCTTTTAGTTCTGACAGATAATGGATGAAAAGTGGACATAGGCGAAAACATATTCACGTGATATAAGGACATGTCCTTCACACCATTAATTTTCTACCCGGTCTCGGACTATAACACCTCGTTCGTTTCCGTTAGATTTTTTTTATTTGGAAAAACGTACATACACGCAATGATCCATGCTGTATACCAAGACACGAGACATACATGCCTTACATTTCCTGAAAATATAGGACGTGTGTTAACACGTATACTTTGGATTGGTTGTTGTTGTATATAGTTATAGTGTGAAGTATGTACAGGAAACACAAGACTTAAACATTATTTTGCTATTTTTAATAAATAGAGTGCGTGTTATTTGCAAATGTTCTCCCGAACTTATTTTCAACAAAACCATAGCCGGTATCTTATAAACTTATCTGCAGTGGTATAAATCACTCTAAAATGGGAATCTTTATACTTCTCCTTATTACCTTATCAAGTGTTAATGCAATATACCGATATATAATCGTATGTTGTCACACATATTTCGATTATCAGGTGACCATATTCAAATGTATACAAATGTAATCTCATCATTAGGTTAGTTCGAGAATTCAAAAAATATGCATACTGAACATATTTTGACTAGAGGTATTAGTAAATTTTTTTTTTTAATTCGCCAGACATTTTTATTCGTATGTGGATGGCACTAATATATTTTCAAGTATTGAATACTATAAAATGTAAATGTGACGCTTGCAGATACGAGGTACACAAAATATACACTGGATTATTTAAAAAAAATGCATTGATCATACATGCTTTACATTGTACTTGTTTGCAATATATTTTAGAAGAAGTATCTGAATATTATGTCTTAAAATTGTGAATATTTCATAATATTCAAATAAAAGTAAAATAAATTTGTTCATGATAAACAGAAATGCTCTACGGACAGTACATGAAAACAAATTAATCAGATTTAGGTCGAATCAATATGGGTTTATTATTGTACCTTATTCATTAGTCCACACTCAATTTATTTATTGTTTTATTTCACCCACTGTATGTATGTTTGGGGCCCAGGAAAACGTGCATTACTTACAATGCGACAAGAGTCACTTTTTAATTGCTATATCATATAACATTCGATTCCTAAAATACAATTAAAACAGAACTTTATTAGAAAATCTTTGCCTAAATTATCCAAATCAATCTTAAGCTATTCTTCAAAGTTATTCAAACAAGTCAATAATTTTTCTTCTTTCTTTTGTATTTTATGGTTTACTTGTTATCTTTTATAGTTCTCCCAAGGGCTCCCGATGGCTAAATGTGGTTTTCGACGGTCACAAAGTGAAAAGGAAATGTGCAGACATGCAAATATCTATATAAACATGTTAAGTGGATACATAGATAATTATTATATAAACTAAGTTTTGTTATCGTCAAGTTTTATGGGAATATGTAGTTCGCAAAATATAAACATAAGCGCCTCGGAGCTTTATAGTGGCTCATGGAAACGTCTGGGATGTCGCCCAGTATTTTTTTTTTCGAAACATCAGAAAACATTCCAATGTAAGCATTTTCGCATTCCGTTGGCCAAATGTACCCGACGCCTCTTGAGGCTCATCTATTTCCATTGGTAGTACATATCCGATGCAAAAAAATGTTCACCAAGACAGACATTATGATTGACCAATAAAAGTGAACAGAAAAAAATATCGGAAAAATAATAGCAGTAATAAGAATATCTTGCTAAACATGTATAAGTCCACTTTTTGTTGTTATCATGTCCGTCACAAACAATTTTTTTCTCTATAATTTCAATTTGCAAATAAATCAATAATACTTCTATCTAAATATGGGTAACTATACGATTTCTATTTGAAGATGACGATTCAATCTTTCTTTTTAAAGATAAACAAAAACTTAACACTTTCGAGTCAATCGCTGTAGAAAGGGCGTTTATTTTAAGAAAGAGAGTGAAATCATGTAAATAAATACGTCTCACTAGGTGTGATTCCACCATGGTTGTTAAGAGGTCAGCCTATTAGGCCAAAGGTTATGAGCTCGATCCATTTTTAACTTTTCTTTTAGGTTTTGTTTTTAGTATTCCTTGCATTTTTTTTCACTTACAAGCATATTTTCAGGTCTTATATTTAAAAATTATCAACAAATACATTTTAGTACAGCACAGACCATGAAGTAGTTTAATATTTAGACACAAAAGAGATTTATCCTAGATTTAACAGCCATTTGACTCATTTGCCCAAACTAACTTCTCTATAACTGAACTAAATTGTACTTTAAACAGGTCTGTACTGATGTACATAGCTTTACAATTTGATTTTCTATAGATTTTTATGTATATTAAAAAATTTGCAAAGTAATATTGTTTTAAATGTAATATTTAAATAAAAAAAGAGTAAAACTTGCAGTAAGTTTGTTTTTGTTTTTTTAAAGGCGTTTATTTTTTTAAAGAAATAACTTGTTATTATAATTTGTATGCAATATATCGTTTTGAATGTGCAAATAAAATATTAAGTTGTTATGTCTGAAACGGTTGATGAATCAACTTAGTTTCAAACATTGGTATTTTATAGAACATGTTTTGCTCTCATGGATTTTCTTCAACAAAGAGACTAGTAAAAGGACAAAGACCATGAACAATTTGTGTGAAGATTTCGAAAGCTCCGATTAAGAAAATTTGGAAATATATATAATAATATTAACATGTCTATTGACTTTGGTTGGGGGCCCGCTGTGATACTCTGTATCACTGTTCTTTTTGTAAGTTCCCCTTGCCTTTATCGCATGTATTAATAAAGTAAATAATGGAGACTTCGAGACGGAGGCCGATATGGAGAAATATTTCCGTTTCTAAATATTGCATTTGTTCTCCATTAAATAATATACAATGCTTTGATTTGTGATAAACGTTGATGTTAAATGATACTGCAGTGTTTTTGATGCAATGCTATTTGATAACTAACTCAAGTTACTCCCATTTATATCAAAATTATGCATAAATAACCCAAGAAGAAACGCATTACCATCGTTATTTATTTTGTTTTATAATATGAAGAATATCGAAAGAACAAAATTGACGTGTGACTCATATTAGTGTTAATCAAGGAAAAAATATATTCATAAACATGGAACTAAAAATTTAATAATGGTGTCACAAAATGTTTTCTCTCGTTTTGACTAGTGTGGCCTGATAAAACGATTGCAATAACATTTTATTTTTTTTACATATCTAACACTTAACATTGCTTATTTTATCTTGGCTTTATAGTTTATAAATGAAGCAGCACTGGTTATGATGGCTTAAGAGTAATCACACATGAATCATAATGAAATCAAAATGAAATGCTGATATTTTCAATATAATAGTTAATGAATAAACCTTCATTTAAAATGTATATTAACTTTAAAGGTTAACTTGATCTACACATGTGCGTGTTCAAAATGATTATATTGATTTCTGAAATGTGTAAATGAAACAGTTAATTTGATTTCTACTTTTACGAATATCTATTAAATCAAATCAGAAATTGTGTATCTTATATATTAGATTGTCTAACGATATAGCATTCTCTTATAATATATTTTCCAATTAATATATTTTTCTTCTAACTGAACAACTTATGGACATGAAAGGCATATTCAAATAATTAAAATTAATTGAATACATGTATATTAAAAACAAAATAATTTATTTATTTAGTGTGTATATTGGTTTTCAAATAAAATGAGATAATGAAATATATCTCGTCAAAATATATAACCATTACAATGAAGTGCACGAATCTTGAACCACTAGCATATTCTTTTTGTTCATATAAACTGTTTTGAAACCATATCATGACAATTTTGCTAAACTACCGAACTATATAGGTATCATTTCAATAAAAGAGTCATGCTAATTGTTTTTGTGTGTGTGCGTTTCTTTTCTACCAGTATTTTGATAAAATACTAAAAACCCACCACCCACCGTTTGTTCAAACGGAGAAGATATAATAACATACTTACAATCATGAAATGTAAAATAGCATTTTGATTAGTTTCTTAAATGGAAGAACTAAAGCAAAAACAGTGCATGTGTCTTATGCATTATTAGTACATTTTGTTAAAACTGATTACCAAAGTCGACGGACACCCACGGTCAATACATTCCGTTTCTCTCTATCCAGTGTGGTATTTCAATAAGCGTATCAAGTTTTTATACGTTAAGCACGAAAATATGTAACCCAGCCGAATAACCTTTACTTTCTGGATACTCTTCCTAAAGAGGTAAGACTATCAGTTATGACGGAAACGTGACTTATATTAAAAATCATAATAGAGTATTTGGATAAGTTAAAACCAGGCTGGACAATTTTATCTTGATTCCAATCGAATTACTTTATCGATTTTCGATAGAAGCGACACAACGGTAGTTAAAAATTCGTACGGGTGAAGTATGGAAACTAGCGTAATGAGCAGCCGTCGGTTATCAGACGACGAATAACACATATAAAGGTTTTTCAACACCACCTGCTTGTTGTATATGTAATGAAGGTCATTATAATTTAAATAAAATGAAAACTCGAAACTATAAATAACGTCAGTATTATTTAATGAATAAATTTAATAAAAAATACATCGTATTTAATGAAAATACAAAAAAAAATGAAGACTAAAATGTTTATTCTCTACATCATAAATGCTAAGAAATGATATAGTAATGAGACAGATGGACTCACTTATGTTATCATTTTACGCATCATTCAGTTCATTCCTCTGCTTTATCATATTGAAAGATGACCCTATATTATAAATAGTTTGGATTTCCGTTAATTAAATCCAAAAGAGTCGGTCGTACCTTACAGCCAGTTCATTTTTTTTTTCTTTCTTTTTTTTTTATACCCCCTCATGTATTGTTATAGAATTGTTTACAACACATGTTTCACGTGTTTAAAACATTATTAACAAATTTGTTCAATCATCTTCCAACTGACACATAAAATTATGTGCATTAAGGTGTTTGCCTTAAAAAAGAGTCAGCGTGACTCAATTATGTTATAATCCTTCGCATCTTTTAGTTCATTCCTCTGCTTTATAATACTGGAAGGTGACCTCAATTTATAAATAGTTTTGATTTCCGTCTATTAAATCCAAAACAGCCGGTCGTACCTTACAGCCAGTTCGTCATTTTTTATCCCCTTATGTATTGTTATTGGCTTGTATATAACACATGTTTCACATGGTTAATACATTATTTGCCAAGTTATTCATTGTCTTTCCACCTGACACTTAAAGCCCTATGCATTAAAGTGATTGCCTAAATAAAGAGATTTGATATTATCATACAAATATACCTTCTAAACATTACTTGGAAAAAAAACATACCTTTAAAATCAATGATAAAAATACACAAATTAAAATTTAAAAAATACTAATCTGCACTTAATTTAATTGGTAACGATTAAAAATAAATAAATAAATAAAACTAGAGCTATCTCAAATGTGATGAATACCCCCGCAAAATGCTTTGATACAGAAGCTAGATTCCAGGCGCAGCATAGATAAGAACATGTATACATAGTATAGGGGTTATGATAATAAGTAATAAGTAAGTGAAGGTTTTATTTGAAGTCGATAGAGAGTCATTATGGTTGTTTGGCACAGTAGTTTAATTCTTGGACACTGCACTGCAAGTTATATGTATACTATGGGAAAAATAAAGGGAAGATGGGACCAGGTAAAAAAAAAAAATTGTAATCTATCATGTCATGCACCTCTCCAGCTGATCATGGATGTACACATAACAGTTGAACTGAATCGGTTAAGAAATATAGACTTTTGCGTTACAAGATATTTAGAGTCGAATCAGGGGCAATAACACCTGTAATCCTTGAGATAACTTAAGGGAAATTTATATCACGTCCCTTTCAAGCTGATTATCAATTCACACACAAAAAGTGAATTGAATCGGTTAAGAAATGTAGAAGATATTTAGACTCAAATGGGGTGCAATAACTCAGTAATTCGTGTACGAACGAACGTGAAATTTGCGTCGTGCACATCTACTGCTCCTGATGAACATTTATGCCAAGTATCATGTGAATTGGGCAGAAAGTGGAGAAGGAGTTTTCCAGACAAGACTTTTCAAGTTGATTTCTGGAAAATAACTCCATAATTCTTGCGCAAACACATGGGAAATTTATGTCATGCACATTAACTGCTCCTGATAAATATTAATACCAAGTATCAGGTGAATCAGACTAAAAGTGAAGGAGAAGTTCATCGGACAAGACTTTTAGAGTTAATTAAGGGGCAATAACTCCGTCATCCTTGTGCAAACAAACGTGATTTTTTGTCTTACACGTCTACTACTCCTGATAAATATTTAATCCAAATATTATATGAATTTGACAGAATCTGAAGGAGGACTTCACCGGACAAGACTTTTCAAGTTGATTCAGGGGCAATAACATCACAATCTTTGTGCGAACAAACGTGAAATTTGCGTCGTGCACATCTACAGCTTCTAATGAATATTTATACCAAGAAGCAGGTGAATCGGAGAGAAACCGAAAGAGGAGTTCACCGGACAAAAATTTTCAAGCTGATTCGGGGGCAATAAATGACAAAATGGTAGTGATGGATGTGTTTACCGGTCAAGATTTTGCAGACGGACAGAACGACTGACCAACCAACCTGCCGACCGACAGGCATATAAAATTAGAATAAGTATTATTAAGAATTTACTGTAAACTATTCTTTCATAAAATTAAATGTAAACAAGAGGGTCATAGAGGCCCTGGATCGCTCACCTGAGTCTGGGGTTACCCAAGGAACATCTGTGGTAGGATTAGAGTTCTACATGGATCAAGTTTATTTAAGCAAATTTTGTGAAGGTTTGCAGAATGATCATACCTGCAAAATTTAATCAAATTATTTCTTTCCTGTGGTTTCAGAGATGTTGTTTAAAGTTTCTCATTATACATTTAAGGCTAATTAGCCTTGCACCTGGCGGCCATATTTTTTACGCATCTGAATAATTTAGCAAACTTGGTAGGGGGTTACCCAAGGAAAATCTGTACTAAAAAATTGAAATCTGACCTATGGTTTTGAAGGTGATGATTCTTTGTTTTTCTTTCCGTTGCAATGGCAACCAAAGTTCTGCATGGATTAAGATTATTTTAGGCAATTTTGTGAAAATTCACCAAAGAATTATCCCTGCAAAATTGAATTAAATTATGTCGTTTAAAGCAAATTGTTGACGAAGGACGACACGCGAGGACAGACACAATGTGATCACAAAAGTTCACCTTGAGCACCATGTACTCAGTGGAGCTAAAATTAAACGATAAATGATCATGTCAATTGTTAAACAATGGTTGGCGATGTATAGATATACCACATGTTTATTTAGTAAATAAATATAGAGTTAATAATATCTTATTTGCATAGAACAGGAATAAGTATCAGTCGGTTTAAATAAGAAATATACTTTTATATTGGTTTACATTTATAATATCTTCGAAGCAGTCTTAAGAGGTCAGTCATTGGTACGACAGAAGCTTCTGCTAGATAAAGTTTAACTATATAATTAAATGCTACAATTTGGTGATATTTAAATTGACCGCTAAATGCAGGTTGACCGCTTAGTACAGGTGGTCGCTTAAACAGATTCAACTATACTCTGTTTAAGATCGACGATTCACATTGTTTTCATTGGAAGTAGTCAATTTCTTTCCATCACATTTATTTAGTGATTTACTTTGGCAACTGAATGTTAGTTTATACAATGTTGTTAGACATAGTTTTTGAAAGTAAAACAAATATTTTAGATTTATTTTTAATAACTTACGAGTGTGATTATTATATTCGAGGACTTTTACTTTAAACTTACAAATTTCAAACACATTTCAATAAAACTGTCATTTTCAAAGAAGACATCATTATCCCTAATGTTCTTGTCACATCAAACCAAGAAAAGGGGCGTGACGTAAGCCATCATGTGACAACACTTTCAATGCTGCCATATAAGCACTACAATTTTGTCCCGAGGTCCAAATCTATGACCCCGCAACTGATCTTTAACATTTAAAAAGAGCAAGCAATAACAGATGACAAAACCTAAACTATACGGTTGATATTGTAGATGTTCGATGCTGAATACTGCCATTGTTCCCCTAACAACACGGGGCGTATTCGTGGTGCAAAATGAAAACCGATTTGGCAGATATCGTGTTGATCATATGACGCACTTTGAATATGTTGGTGCTGTTTTATTTGGTCAGTACATAAGTTACAATTCAAAAGTTTTACTATGAATGAGTTTCATTTAAAACTGTGTCAATCCCGGCTTTCGAGAATAAATCGACAACTGTGAAGACACTGATTCATTTAAATGACCCTTACAGGTAGGTCTCACACGTTTTTAATATCCAATACATTCCAGAGACGCCTTTTTCTTATTTGATAATATAATTATAATACTAAAAGAAAGCTTGCCAAATTTCCAATCTTATAATTTATAGGAACAAAAGTGCACCCCCCCCCCCCTTAAAAACCAGATATATTTTGAAAGTGATTTGCAATGAAGGAAAACTTTAGCGTATATGAACGTTATATATATATTTTTTTTTTTTTCCATTTGTTTGATAATTGTTAACGATAAATATGTGCTGGGGGACCTCTTGATGATCCAGCAGTTTAGCATCACTGCATCTGTATTATTGAGACATTATCTCGCCATTTTACCAGGTTTTGATACTATTTTCTGTATTATTGAGACATTATCTCGCCATTTTACCAGGTTCTGATACTATTATCGGTATTATTGAGACATTATCTCGCCATTTTACCAGGTTCTGATACTATTTTCTGTATTATTGAGACAAAATCTCGCAATTTTAACAGGTTCTGATATTACTTTCGGTATTATTATCGCCCATGGCCAAATACGGCGAACGCATTTTTTTTTTTTTTTTTAATTTGTAATAAATTTACTACTTGAAAAAACAAATTATGTGGCAGCATGTTCTTTCTATAATTTGCATTTCTTTTGAAAAATCGAATTAATCGTAGTTTCATCGAAGCCAAGCAGTATTTGCGAATTCTTTAGGTATCGTCTTGAATTTCCACATTTGGTAAGGTTGCTTTTATTTGACGACTAGAAAATGTAATCTGACTCATATAATAAAATAATTACGATTTTCTTGTTCTTTTCAAGACGAACACACTCGATATGAATATATATTTAGGTGAGGCTGTAAGATCGACACAGTTCACCATTATTGGAGTAATAATTGACCCTACATCGTTTTCATATATATATATATATATATATATATATATATATATATATATATATATATATATATATATATTTAAAATGCGTTTAAATATAATTTATACATGGAATACATTGCATATTTTGATTAATTTTTCTAGTACCTTTCCAGTGATATAATTCTTTCTTTAAATACGAAACATATTATGTTAATAAAGGTAACAGCATTAATTAGTTACTGACACCTGTTAAACACCGGCCATTTTTATTCTCAGTGTACAGAACAGATTGAAAAAGGCTATTTGGATATGCCGCCTTTTTAACAAATGGCTGCGCGTGCATCTATGCAATCGTAATTAAACTCATGATTTTTTAGGTAGTTAATGAGGTAAATTGACATATACAATCAAGGATGACTAATATATAATGTTTTGTGTTGCTTTATGTGATTATTGGTAGACATTCAGTGCATATTATTTAAATCAAACTTTCCAAATGTATGCATTTGTGTACAGACATGAGACCACGTTGTCATGTTTCCTTTATACTTGAATACCACCCCTTATTATGCGCGAACGTTATTTGGAAGTATAACTACATTTATATTTCATATATACGTCTGTATAATTTGTGCCTAACATAAATTGTCTCAACATTGAAAGAAACATATTTCAGTAAATATATTTGTTGAACAAAAACAATTAAAATATAAATTTAGCACGTTACATATGTATTTCATCAGGACAAAATATATAATCTATGTAGTATAAATTAAAGGATGTTAACCTATTAGTACTTTCTGCCCATTTATCCTGGCATTCTGATGGATAGGATGTTGATGACTCTTGTATATTCTTACTTTTCAGCAATGTATACAGCATATCTTCAACCCTAGCAATAAATGCTGATCACAAAAAATATGCCACCATATTTAACAAAAAAAAGCAATGATCTTAATCTCTATTTAACTTAAAATGAAATATAGTAAGTGAAAGTGTATCAAACAAGAAAAGCTTGTTCTTGTATCTAAACATTTTTTCTGAATTTTAATGAAAGAAAATATGTATATCAACATGCTGAATACTTTATACATAAAACTATATTCATGCAATGTTTACAAATCGGTTTTAAGATTCAGGAGTGTCTATCTTAGTAGTTCTAAATAATATGTTCCAAATTAAGAAAAGATTCATTTAAGTGGCCGTATAAGGATAGATCTCGCATTCAAATAAATTTAAATGATTGTCTTACTTATTTGGCTATATCTATCTTGAAAATTGACAAACATATGACTATGGATATAAAACATGATTTAAACATTAAGTTAATTGCCATTATACATACTTCGAGTACCCATTTTGTTAAAGTGTTGTTATACATTTTATCTATTATAATTAAGTTAATATTATATAATACAAAAAACGTCTACCTGTGTTTTATAAATATGCAAAGATTAATATTTTAGTGATACATTATAGCTTAGATTCGTTTCCTAACTATTCAAAATCGTAAAAAGTTGCTGTTATTATTTCTTTTTTTAATTATAGAACAGAAGCATCCACTTTGAATCCATACGTATCCATTATAATACTAAATCAAAAAATTGCACGTTATTAGATATCTATATGAGTTACTCAGTGGACCATTTTTGATAGATATGAATATTGAAATAACTATTGTATTGCATATACTGTTACTCCCTACTATGATAACTGTGCCTTCGGTAACAACATTTTCTCCACAGCCTATTTAATAGTTGTGTTTCGTAAATTGTAAAGCATTAATTTGGGATATGTTCAATAATGTTCATCTATTTATACAATTAAACAAAGTGCATTATCTAATCATGAGGCGATGGTTTCCAAAATAGATGGATATTCTATTTACTACATACTTAAATCGCAAAACAGTCAAAGCAAATGTCATTTTAACATGTGGGATCAGGGCAGAGGTTAATCATACGTTTTTAAAAAAGGACGTGGAACAGGTGTGCTTAATAGTCACTTAAGACTTAATCGGATCAGAAATAAATGTGTCCAATGGATTACTAAATATAGGTAAATAAGTAAATATCATTTAACATGATTTATTATCGATTTCAGTTGTAGTCTAAATAAAGAAGAAGAAAAAATCACATGCTATTTATGGTCAAACCATGCAATGCAAATAGATTATCCGTGTCAACTCACCAACAATACTACCCGTGATAGATGTGAATAGGATGCGAGATAGACACACGCGTGATCAAAGGACGTAATTATAGATTATTATTAAACACCATATAAGTCCTACCGATCACAAAATATTTTTGCTGTTATAATGTCACTCTCGTTAACGATTCATTATATTCTATATCGTATAACCTGACCTGTTGCACAATGGTACATGCTAAAACAAAGACCCTTGTATTTATTAGTTTCCTTATAAATGTTTCCTTTAACACTTATTCAGCTTTGATTTTTTGCATTGTATCTAACGTGTGTGAAGCATTCACTAAATACTTACTGCTGACACTGTTGAGAGGACAGCGTATGTTTCTAGTCAATTAACATGGCCAGATCTTTGTAATGTGCATCATTCGTGCGAAGGAATATATGGAATAAATGAGGAATGGTTGTGTACTATATCTTTAAGAAGAAATGCAACAACAAATGCATTCATTAAAGCGTTGTCTATATTTAACAGTTATCAACGATGCGGACATTTTGAAAACAAATACATTGTATATTATAGTACTTAATCGTTTTACACATCAATTTTGTAATATATTGGTATACTCTTTTTCTGACTAACAGCTTTAGGATAATATCTGACCATTGATTGATCCTGCAATAGTATTCTCATAATTTCATAAGGACTCTCCGCTATTCATCGCATAAAAAAGTTACGTGGATGCTTAAACAAAATGAGTCAAAAAGCTGCAGTTAGAAATCTTAATCTGGAAATAAGTACAAATTCCCTCTTTTTTATACGAATAAAATCGATATAAATGTATATTTAGGTGTGGCTGCAAGAACGACAGAATTCGCCTACATAAGGCTCTTAATGTCCTTAGCATAGTTTTCATTATGCATTAGAACTGTATTTGCTCATGAAAAACATTACATATTGATTTTATAAGTACATATCATTCTCTCTTTATCTCTTCTAAAATATGAACTCATTTTTTCGTTAAAAAATGTATCATCATGGATCGTTTACTGACACCTGTTAATAACCGGCCATTTTCACCAAACAATTTGAATTGGCCTATTTTGATATGATGCCTTCTCAAAAATTGAGTAATCAGACAGGTAATGATGTTGTAAATACAATCAAATATGTCTAATATATAATGTCTTTATTGTCTGTTTTATTGGTTTGTTGGTATCTAGAGATCCAGTGCATGTCATTAAATCCAACTTCCTAAAATACGTGCATCTGTTTGAGTACAGTCCATTAAAAGCTATTTTTTTAAATTAGTTTAAATATCCTAGAACCACCCCATTTTATAAGCGGACGTTAATAGGAAGTATGACTACAACATACATTCCGTATACACGTTTGTATATTATTATTGTATAAAACTACATTGATTATTTAACGTTGAACAGAGAAAAAGTTGTCACGGCTGAAGCTCTCTGTTTAAAGAGATCCTTATCAGACAAAGCATAGTAATGGTATAATAATTATTTTAATTGGAATGTCGTAAAATATTTCTTATGGTCAGTTGGAATACAGCTGGAATCAAACACGAACATTACAACGTCACCACAATGACGAATTAGACATATATACATGGTATGCGAGGAAAGCAGCTACTGTTTTAATACTTGTTTACAGATAGTCGAAAAGATTCAGTTTATGGTACTGTTTTTTAGACATATAGGAAACTCAGTATTGATGATATAGTATTTCAATGTTTAACTTTACACACTATCTTGAATCATATGTTTAATACTTTCGTGTGTTTTTCGTATAGATTCGGTAAACGTATAGGGTGTGTAGGTCCATTCCAGGGATATATGCGCCAATTGTTTTTAAATTAGGCGAATATTTATGCCCAATAGTATGTTTAAATATATATAAAAGTTAAACTGGTGCCCAAGTGTGACCTGTAGTTTAGGTTTTAAGGATTTCGTTTTATAAATATTTAAACAAACTTGCCTGCCTTGTATAATCCTATTGAAATGTTTTCTTTTCAGCAATTATCGGTAGTTCTGGGCAATGAAATAAACCAAGAATTAAAAGATGTATGACTCACAATCAACCCCTAAGTGAGAGCCGCATTCCATTGTAAAATTGCAATATGATTTGGATCATTTTAGAATAAAGTTTCATTATTATAATTGTGATCATGTGTCATTGAAGTGACTTTATACAACAATTAAGTTTCAATACTCTCTATATGGTGTAGTAAATAAATTATGACACTGGCTTTTAGAACCTAGTGTGATTTAAACGGGATCAACAGTGATGTGATTTCCACTTTTTTCCAATTTTATACTAACATTATTTTAGCCTCTGACGAAACGGATTTACACTCGCTTGTCTTATTGAGATAATGCTAATCTCTGTCGTTAATCCGTGTATCAAATGGTCGGATAGAATATAAGTAGATATGCCAATGTGTACCCATAACCGATAGAGAGTTGGATATATTAGATTAAAACAACGGTACTGCCATTTTTTTTATATTAAAATATGCGTAAACATTGATTTTTTCATGTTGTCAAATTATCCTCGTATTTTGGGTTTTTTGTCATAAAAAAAAGCTTATTAAACTTTTTATCAAATTATATTTTTCTTATAAAATTAAATATTTTTAAATAAAATTAATAACAGACTCTTTGAACGCGATAGAGCATAATGCTCATCCGAGACAGATGAGGTTTAACTCTGGATCAGATATGTATGTAGTAATATTCAATT
>CM037791.1:30593314-30621996 GCA_021229015.1 Solen grandis | reverse complement strand
ATGATCCTCATAAATAATATGAAACATCTCTCTCTCTCTCTCTCTCTCTCTCCCTCTTTACTTAAAGAAAAAAAAAAGAACCCCGGAACCTTCATGTTAATTCATTGTCGTTTATTTGCATGTCTCTCCATGTTGTATACTTTGTACCTGGATGAAAATAAAGTTCTGTTCTGTTCTGTTCTGCTATCAAGTCACATTCGGTTTTGATGGACAGTGCAAATAAGTGTCATGTTACGTATTCATGGAACCCAATACACAGAGATAATTTTAGAATCGAATTAAATACGATCATATTACAGCTAGAAAATGAATTGCAGGATTATGTTAATAAGCTTGAAAACCCCGATGTACGTGTACAAACATTCACCGACTATCTCAATGAACGTGGAAAGAAGTATTTCGAAAAAAAAATGGGAGGTAAACAATGTCAGTTTGAAAATTTTGATAAAAACAAACAAGAATGGTATGATAATAAATGTAGAGAAAAACGGAATAATGTTCGTTCAGCGGTAAATGACTTCTTACGGGACAAAACTGAGGTAAATAGACGAATACTTTATGAAAAAAAGAGAGATTATAAGTATTATTGTAGAAAACAGAAGGCGTTATTTAATAGGCAGCTTGGTAAGAAAATGAATGAAATGAGGAGGTTGAAACCGCGAGACTTTTGGAATCAGTTCAAACGGTCTAAGGTAAACACAGCAGGTGACAATGTTACGAATCAGGAATTTAACGAACATTTTAAAAACTTAGCAAATTCCGTTAACGATCAGGAAAATATCGAGATTAGCGAGTTTCTTAGCAATTTTGATAATCGCGATCATAGACAAGCCACATTTCCAGAATTAGATAAACCAATTACAATCGACGAAATTTTGGCAGCATCGAAGCGTTTAGGCGATAATAAGGCTTGCTCCGTAGATTGCATTATATATGAATATTTTAAGGAGTGTATGGATATTTTAGGGAAACCGTTAGAAATCATGTTTAATTATATACTTAACAGTAATACGTTTCCACAAAGCTGGTCAATTGGTGTCATAAAACCACTGTATAAAAAGGGTGATACTTCAAATCCTAATAATTACCGTGGTATTACAATTACTAGTTGTTTTTGTAAGCTTTTTACGGTCATAGTGAATGAAAGGCTTAAGAAATGGTCTATCAGCAATCGGGTAATTACAGACGCACGTTCGGTTTTAAGCAGAACTGCAGTACGGTTGACTGTATGTTTGTGTTGAATTCATTGATAGAGCGACAATTACGTAACAAAGAAAAGCTGTTACATGCATGGTTGATTTTCGCAAAGCCTACGACTACATTGACAGAAATTCATTGTGGTTTATGTTATCAATGAACCAACTAGAGTCGCAACAACTTCTGCAACCCTAATAGATCCAATACTAATCTCTAGTAGTATAGACGTCTACAATTCAGGCTGTTTAGAAGTTGATAGTTCTATCAGCGACCATAAAGCTACTTTTATTCATATAAAGTCTATTTTTCCTGAAAAGAAATGTTCAACAAGAAAAATATGGTTTTACAATAGAGCAGATTTCACTTATTTAAATTCGTTAATAGCTGCATACAATTGGGACTTCATTAATACTTTGTCTGTTGATCAAGCATGTGATACTTTCACTGATATCATACTAGAATTTATGTCAGAATGCATACCATCAAAAGTTATAACTATTCGACCGAACGACAAACCTTGGTATGACTCCGAAATTCGACGCTTTACTAAATACAGAGACAGACAGAGACGTTTAGCTTTAAGCAATCCAACAGACAATAACTGGTTCAAATATAAAAAAAAAACTTAGGAATAAATTAATAACCTCAAAATTTTTGCGAAGCGCCGATTCTTTAATAATATTGAAAATAGATTAGAAGAAAATAGTTCTAATAAGTGTAATCATTTCTGGAAATGTATAAAAGGTCTTATGAAAAATTTTAAAACGTCAGAATCTATTCCCATATATATACAGCGCATGCGCGTGGTGCAAGATGGACATTTGTTTATCGCTGGGAAAAATACCTAAAATTCACTGTTAAAAGTACTATTGTGGAATTTGTAAATGCTAGAAGTGGTAAAAATACTTTCTAAACATATGTGCTACAAGAAGTTGGATAATGATTTAACTGGAAATGGTTATTAAGGTGCCAAAAAGGGTGTAAAGTTCAGAAGAATCAGTGACTCGGCTTGGCGGGAATATTGTGCATGAATTTTATGATGGACATCAAACCTTTTACTATAAAAGCACTAGGATTAGGAGGTATCAGGCTACCAAGAAGTGTCGTGGTGATGTTTGGACATAACGAGGATGACCAAAAGGAAACATAGACAGTATAAGGGAAGTAGCGGCAGTGAATCGGACCAGACTGCAAATCCAACCAAAATAACAAAAACGCGAGGACCACAAAAGGGGCAT
Source organism: Solen grandis (assembly GCA_021229015.1). Taxonomy (NCBI): domain Eukaryota; kingdom Metazoa; phylum Mollusca; class Bivalvia; order Adapedonta; family Solenidae; genus Solen; species Solen grandis. The sequence goes on along the minus strand of CM037791.1, from coordinate 30,619,561 downwards.
GATCAGTCTTTTGATGTAAGTGACATTTTATCTCAATCGAGAGCTGTACTTTTTGAAGAAAATACGAACTCAGGTGACCTATCACACTCTGACGCTTTTTGTAACGATTCTTTTATTGCTAATATGGACAAAAAGTCACCGATCCACCAGACTCCTGGCCCCAGCAAACAAGCGTCCCCCTCAGGGGCCCCACAAGCTTATGGCACCAATACACATTCAACGCCCATGGCGGCCAGTGAAAGTAGTAGTATATCTTTATTTCCTCCAATATTGAAGATTATAAACATTGATATAAACATGAAGCACAAACATGTGATACAAACATCAAGCACAAACAAATCGAAAAACAAGATAAGAATGAATAAAGATTAGAGAATAATACCTATCATTTATATACGTTTATAACGTTAATTGTGACACAATTAGAGGGATAATTGAAAAATACTCAGACTAAAATTGATAAAAATAAGGGACGAAGATGGAGAAACTATTCAAAATATTATATGAATGGCTTAAGTTTTGAAGAGGGGGAAGGCAGTATCATTTTATTATTCTTAAACAGTGCACTGAAGAAAGTAATTTTTATTATAAGCGTATTTCGAAAAAATGTGATTGTCGCGTAGAACAGATACGTCACTGTTAATTCATTAAATTTACAAACACACACGGATTTATGTAATTTCAAAGTCTTAGAGTATTTATGCAGCAATGTTATATTGTTTATATGTTTGACGGATTTCGGATTTTACAATATGTCACTTTTTTTCTTTTATTATTTTTTTTTTAAAGAAAATAAATACTAATTTATCTATTATATATCACTTTCAGTTGCCGTAGCAACGCGATAGGCTTATTTTATTTATTTACTTTTTTTTTCAGTATGAATGAACAATATAAATGCGAGAAGAAATACCTCATATCTCAAGGCCATTTGCAGCCAAAGAGTTTTAATACTAATCGAATGTGTAATAAGTTGACATATTTCGCCACAAACTGACAACCTATCCTACTTCCTACATAGGAGAGAATGAACGGTGTGTATTGGAACAAATGAAGGCAGTGTTTTTTTTTTCTTTTGAGTGTGTTTTTTTTATTTTTCAAAACTATGACTGTTTACCTACCACTGTGTGCATGGACTCACTGCTGCATTTTTTTAAATGTTATATTCTTAATAAACTTGACATGACTTGACTATTTGAGTTTACCGTCGCTTCGACAGTATTTCAGTCATATAGCGACGTCCAGCTAATTACAGGTGGAGGAAGACCCCGAAGGCACGGAGGTATCCGGGTAGAACCACCGACCTACCGCAAGCCAGATGGAAGGCTTCCTCACATGAAAATCCGAATGACCCTGCCGGGATTCGAACCCATTCGGTAAGGGACTGAGTGAGTGTTAAAGTCAGCGACTTTACCCTCTCGGTCACGGAGGCCCCACATTCTTAATAAAACTGTTCAAACATGTTGTATCACTGGTCTTATTATATTTTATGCAATAAAACATCATTAAATAAGAGTAAAATAGAATAAAAGACTTACATTATTCATAGCAGAAAAATCCCCCTTTTTAAGCCCCTCCCAACTTTCGGCCCGGACTCCTTTCCCCACAACAGTGAGAAAAACACTGGAAGGGCAAGAAGCATGAAACTGTTATTTCACAATAAAACACAAAGTACGCTAGCAGTATGCTTCTTTTAAAAAAAATCGCTGGCAATATGCACATTGTCTGTAGTAAATGCAGAGAGTCTGCCTGTGCTTCAAAAAGTGATGTGCAGAGAGACCTCCGGTGCAACGACAAAACCCAAAGTAGGGGTTTTTCAAGAAATTGACATTAAAATCGGCCAATTTATCGGTATCTTCTTAAAGAATATACTTAAAAGAATACATTCGATAGTCATATTATAGATATAATCAAAGCAATAACCTGCTGAAGCCTGTAGAAAGTGACGAGGTTGTGTTTCATGTTGGTACATCGCTGAACTGTTTGGCCGAGTTTCTGGTCGCAGTCGCTAATAATTAAAAGGTTTACACGCATACACATAGCTAAGATACTCTAATATTCCGTGCAATCCTTAATATTGAGAAACTCAACTTTGAAAAGTGACCATTGGTCTGTTTCTTTCCCTTCCGTCCAGCGTTTGCTAGTGTTTATGGCAGAGAATGACCGGTGCAAACGCAGAGAGCCTGCCGATATAGCGATTTCCGCAGAGAGCCTGCCGATATGGTTATGCACCGTGATATTTGTACGCCACATTATGGAAACTTTTCGAAATGAAAAGCGATGAGAGAACCCTCTACCTTCCGATACACACTAATTTCTAGGCTGTTATCTCGCTACCTTGTGCATGAAATTTTGTTCTATTTATTCTATTTTTAAACTTCATATACATGTATACATGGAACGTGAGGCGAAATGAAGCAACGGCTTAAATGGAAATGAAATATTATACAAAATCTTTAAATACTAAAATATGTATTTTTATTATCATTATTTTTTTTATTATTTTTTTTTTTTTTTAATGCCGTACATACTTAGATATTTGCCTCAGGCATGTGTGTCTTATGTAACTAACCAACACAGTGTGTTGCTTTGCTATTAATATCATTATTGCTATTACAATACAGTGTATTATTTTTAAATATTTATTTCCAATATATATTTAATATAAATATGTTTTTGGCTCTATCCCCCATCAAATCGAATGTACCAAATAATTTCTATGTATATATTTTATTTTTTTTATGTCTGATCAAGAATGTCAAACTCATGATGTAATGGTGCACAGATTGGTAACTGTTTATCTTCTCTCTCTCTCTCTTTATATTATCATTATTATTATTAATATTCTTTACCCACTTTCGTTTTCGCATTGGGTAAGGAAAAGCTAGTATACCTGTAAATAATCTCTTTTGTTGAATTTTATTGTCTAAATATATTTTAATTTTTGTAGGTTCCTTAACAACCTTTCGCTTTCGATATAGTTAAGGAATTTTTTGTTGTATATTTTTTTCTAGGTTATTATAAAGTTTGTTTTTTTCTTCCCCGGAACCTTCATGTTAATTCATTGTCGTTTATTTGCATGTCTCTCCATGTTGTATACTTTGTACCTGGATGAAAATAAAGTTCTGTTCTGTTCTGTTCTGCTATCAAGTCACATTCGGTTTTGATGGACAGTGCAAATAAGTGTCATGTTACGTATTCATGGAACCCAATACACAGAGATAATTTTAGAATCGAATTAAATACGATCATATTACAGCTAGAAAATGAATTGCAGGATTATGTTAATAAGCTTGAAAACCCCGATGTACGTGTACAAACATTCACCGACTATCTCAATGAACGTGGAAAGAAGTATTTCGAAAAAAAAATGGGAGGTAAACAATGTCAGTTTGAAAATTTTGATAAAAACAAACAAGAATGGTATGATAATAAATGTAGAGAAAAACGGAATAATGTTCGTTCAGCGGTAAATGACTTCTTACGGGACAAAACTGAGGTAAATAGACGAATACTTTATGAAAAAAAGAGAGATTATAAGTATTATTGTAGAAAACAGAAGGCGTTATTTAATAGGCAGCTTGGTAAGAAAATGAATGAAATGAGGAGGTTGAAACCGCGAGACTTTTGGAATCAGTTCAAACGGTCTAAGGTAAACACAGCAGGTGACAATGTTACGAATCAGGAATTTAACGAACATTTTAAAAACTTAGCAAATTCCGTTAACGATCAGGAAAATATCGAGATTAGCGAGTTTCTTAGCAATTTTGATAATCGCGATCATAGACAAGCCACATTTCCAGAATTAGATAAACCAATTACAATCGACGAAATTTTGGCAGCATCGAAGCGTTTAGGCGATAATAAGGCTTGCTCCGTAGATTGCATTATATATGAATATTTTAAGGAGTGTATGGATATTTTAGGGAAACCGTTAGAAATCATGTTTAATTATATACTTAACAGTAATACGTTTCCACAAAGCTGGTCAATTGGTGTCATAAAACCACTGTATAAAAAGGGTGATACTTCAAATCCTAATAATTACCGTGGTATTACAATTACTAGTTGTTTTTGTAAGCTTTTTACGGTCATAGTGAATGAAAGGCTTAAGAAATGGTCTATCAGCAATCGGGTAATTACAGACGCACGTTCGGTTTTAAGCAGAACTGCAGTACGGTTGACTGTATGTTTGTGTTGAATTCATTGATAGAGCGACAATTACGTAACAAAGAAAAGCTGTTACATGCATGGTTGATTTTCGCAAAGCCTACGACTACATTGACAGAAATTCATTGTGGTTTATGTTATCAATGAACCAACTAGAGTCGCAACAACTTCTGCAACCCTAATAGATCCAATACTAATCTCTAGTAGTATAGACGTCTACAATTCAGGCTGTTTAGAAGTTGATAGTTCTATCAGCGACCATAAAGCTACTTTTATTCATATAAAGTCTATTTTTCCTGAAAAGAAATGTTCAACAAGAAAAATATGGTTTTACAATAGAGCAGATTTCACTTATTTAAATTCGTTAATAGCTGCATACAATTGGGACTTCATTAATACTTTGTCTGTTGATCAAGCATGTGATACTTTCACTGATATCATACTAGAATTTATGTCAGAATGCATACCATCAAAAGTTATAACTATTCGACCGAACGACAAACCTTGGTATGACTCCGAAATTCGACGCTTTACTAAATACAGAGACAGACAGAGACGTTTAGCTTTAAGCAATCCAACAGACAATAACTGGTTCAAATATAAAAAAAAAAACTTAGGAATAAAGTTAATAACCTCAAAATTTTCGCGAAGCGCCGATTCTTTAATAATATTGAAAATAGATTAGAAGAAAATAGTTCTAATAAGTGTAATCATTTCTGGAAATGTATAAAAGGTCTTATGAAAATTTTTAAAACGTCAGAATCTATTCCCATATATATACAGCGCATGCGCGTGGTGCAAGATGGACATTTGTTTATCGCTGGGAAAAATACCTAAAATTCACTGTTAAAAGTACTATTGTGGAATTTGTAAATGCTAGAAGTGGTAAAAATACTTTCTTAACATATGTGCTACAAGAAGTTGGATAATGATTTAACTGGAAATGGTTATTAAGGTGCCAAAAAGGGTGTAAAGTTCAGAAGAATCAGTGACTCGGCTTGGCGGGAATATTGTGCATGAATTTTATGATGGACATCAAACCTTTTACTATAAAAGCACTAGGATTAGGAGGTATCAGGCTACCAAGAAGTGTCGTGGTGATGTTTGGACATAACGAGGATGACCAAAAGGAAACATAGACAGTATAAGGGAAGTAGCGGCAGTGAATCGGACCAGACTGCAAATCCAACCAAAATAACAAAAACGCGAGGACCACAAAAGGGGCATGATCAGTCTTTTGATGTAAGTGACATTTTATCTCAATCGAGAGCTGTACTTTTTGAAGAAAATACGAACTCAGGTGACCTATCACACTCTGACGCTTTTTGTAACGATTCTTTTATTGCTAATATGGACAAAAAGTCACCGATCCACCAGACTCCTGGCCCCAGCAAACAAGCGTCCCCCTCAGGGGCCCCACAAGCTTATGGCACCAATACACATTCAACGCCCATGGCGGCCAGTGAAAGTAGTAGTATATCTTTATTTCCTCCAATATTGAAGATTATAAACATTGATATAAACATGGAGCACAAACATGTGATACAAACATCAAGCACAAACAAATCGAAAAACTACCTATATATTGATATGTACATGTATATACAGCTAACTGACATACAACTAGTTACTACAATACTACTTGCTTACATGAATTATTATATACCATCCAATATAACGATAAGAATGAATAAAGATTAGAGAATAATACCTATCATTTATATACGTTTATAACGTTAATTGTGACACAATTAGAGGGATAATTGAAAAATACTCAGACTAAAATTGATAAAAATAAGGGACGAAGATGGAGAAACTATTCAAAATATTATATGAATGGCTTAAGTTTTGAAGAGGGGGAAGGCAGTATCATTTTATTATTCTTAAACAGTGCACTGAAGAAAGTAATTTTTATTATAAGCGTATTTCGAAAAAATGTGATTGTCGCGTAGAACAGATACGTCACTGTTAATTCATTAAATTTACAAACACACACGGATTTATGTAATTTCAAAGTCTTAGAGTATTTATGCAGCAATGTTATATTGTTTATATGTTTGACGGATTTCGGATTTTACAATATGTCACTTTTTTTTTTTATTACTTTTTTTTTTAAAGAAAATAAATACGAATTTATCTATTATATATCACTTTCAGTTGCCGTAGCAACGCGATAGGCTTATTTTATTTATTTACTTTTTTTTTCAGTATGAATGAACAATATAAATGCGAGAAGAAATACCTCATATCTCAAGGCCATTTGCAGCCAAAGAGTTTTAATACTAATCGAATGTGTAATAAGTTGACATATTTCGCCACAAACTGACAACCTATCCTACTTCCTACATAGGAGAGAATGAACGGTGTGTATTGGAACAAATGAAGGCAGTGTTTTTTTTTTCTTTTGAGTGTGTTTTTTTTATTTTTCAAAACTATGACTGTTTACCTACCACTGTGTGCATGGACTCACTGCTGCATTTTTTTAAATGTTATATTCTTAATAAACTTGACATGACTTGACTATTTGAGTTTACCGTCGCTTCGACAGTATTTCAGTCATATAGCGACGTCCAGCTAATTACAGGTGGAGGAAGACCCCGAAGGCACGGAGGTATCCGGGTAGAACCACCGACCTACCGCAAGCCAGATGGAAGGCTTCCTCACATGAAAATCCGAATGACCCTGCCGGGATTCGAACCCATTCGGTAAGGGACTGAGTGAGTGTTAAAGTCAGCGACTTTACCCTCTCGGTCACGGAGGCCCCACATTCTTAATAAAACTGTTCAAACATGTTGTATCACTGGTCTTATTATATTTTATGCAATAAAACATCATTAAATAAGAGTAAAATAGAATAAAAGACTTACATTATTCATAGCAGAAAAATCCCCCTTTTTAAGCCCCTCCCAACTTTCGGCCCGGACTCCTTTCCCCACAACAGTGAGAAAAACACTGGAAGGGCAAGAAGCATGAAACTGTTATTTCACAATAAAACACAAAGTACGCTAGCAGTATGCTTCTTTTAAAAAAAATCGCTGGCAATATGCACATTGTCTGTAGTAAATGCAGAGAGTCTGCCTGTGCTTCAAAAAGTGATGTGCAGAGAGACCTCCGGTGCAACGACAAAACCCAAAGTAGGGGTTTTTCAAGAAATTGACATTAAAATCGGCCAATTTATCGGTATCTTCTTAAAGAATATACTTAAAAGAATACATTCGATAGTCATATTATAGATATAATCAAAGCAATAACCTGCTGAAGCCTGTAGAAAGTGACGAGGTTGTGTTTCATGTTGGTACATCGCTGAACTGTTTGGCCGAGTTTCTGGTCGCAGTCGCTAATAATTAAAAGGTTTACACGCATACACATAGCTAAGATACTCTAATATTCCGTGCAATCCTTAATATTGAGAAACTCAACTTTGAAAAGTGACCATTGGTCTGTTTCTTTCCCTTCCGTCCAGCGTTTGCTAGTGTTTATGGCAGAGAATGACCGGTGCAAACGCAGAGAGCCTGCCGATATAGCGATTTCCGCAGAGAGCCTGCCGATATGGTTATGCACCGTGATATTTGTACGCCACATTATGGAAACTTTTCGAAATGAAAAGCGATGAGAGAACCCTCTACCTTCCGATACACACTAATTTCTAGGCTGTTATCTCGCTACCTTGTGCATGAAATTTTGTTCTATTTATTCTATTTTTAAACTTCATATACATGTATACATGGAACGTGAGGCGAAATGAAGCAACGGCTTAAATGGAAATGAAATATTATACAAAATCTTTAAATACTAAAATATGTATTTTTATTATCATTATTTTTTTTATTATTATTTTTTTTTTTTTAATGCCGTACATACTTAGATATTTGCCTCAGGCATGTGTGTCTTATGTAACTAACCAACACAGTGTGTTGCTTTGCTATTAATATCATTATTGCTATTACAATACAGTGTATTATTTTTAAATATTTATTTCCAATATATATTTAATATAAATATGTTTTTGGCTCTATCCCCCATCAAATCGAATGTACCAAATAATTTCTATGTATATATTTTATTTTTTTTATGTCTGATCAAGAATGTCAAACTCATGATGTAATGGTGCACAGATTGGTAACTGTTTATCTTCTCTCTCTCTCTCTTTATATTATCATTATTATTATTAATATTCTTTACCCACTTTCGTTTTCGCATTGGGTAAGGAAAAGCTAGTATACCTGTAAATAATCTCTTTTGTTGAATTTTATTGTCTAAATATATTTTATGAATATTTTTGTAGGTTCCTTAACAACCTTTCGCTTTCGATACTAGTTAAGGAATTTAAGAGTATTGGTATTTCATATATTGCATGATCCTCATAAATAATATGAAACCTCTCTCTCTCTCTCTCTCTCTCTCCCTCTTTACTTAAAGAAAAAAAAAAGAACCCCGGAACCTTCATGTTAATTCATTGTCGTTTATTTGCATGTCTCTCCATGTTGTATACTTTGTACCTGGATGAAAATAAAGTTCTGTTCTGTTCTGTTCTGCTATCAAGTCACATTCGGTTTTGATGGACAGTGCAAATAAGTGTCATGTTACGTATTCATGGAACCCAATACACAGAGATAATTTTAGAATCGAATTAAATACGATCATATTACAGCTAGAAAATGAATTGCAGGATTATGTTAATAAGCTTGAAAACCCCGATGTACGTGTACAAACATTCACCGACTATCTCAATGAACGTGGAAAGAAGTATTTCGAAAAAAAAAATGGGAGGTAAACAATGTCAGTTTGAAAATTTTGATAAAAACAAACAAGAATGGTATGATAATAAATGTAGAGAAAAACGGAATAATGTTCGTTCAGCGGTAAATGACTTCTTACGGGACAAAACTGAGGTAAATAGACGAATACTTTATGAAAAAAAGAGAGATTTTAAGTATTATTGTAGAAAACAGAAGGCGTTATTTAATAGGCAGCTTGGTAAGAAAATGAATGAAATGAGGAGGTTGAAACAGTTTAAACGGTCTAAGGTAAACACAGCAGGTGACAATGTTACGAATCAGGAATTTAACGAACATTTTAAAAACTTAGCAAATTCCGTTAACGATCAGGAAAATATCGAGATTAGCGAGTTTCTTAGCAATTTTGATAATCGCGATCATAGACAAGCCACATTTCCAGAATTAGATAAACCAATTACAATCGACGAAATTTTGGCAGCATCGAAGCGTTTAGGCGATAATAAGGCTTGCTCCGTAGATTGCATTATATATGAATATTTTAAGGAGTGTATGGATATTTTAGGGAAACCGTTAGAAATCATGTTTAATTATATACTTAACAGTAATACGTTTCCACAAAGCTGGTCAATTGGTGTCATAAAACCACTGTATAAAAAGGGTGATACTTCAAATCCTAATAATTACCGTGGTATTACAATTACTAGTTGTTTTTGTAAGCTTTTTACGGTCATAGTGAATGAAAGGCTTAAGAAATGGTCTATCAGCAATCGGGTAATTACAGACGCACGTTCGGTTTTAAGCAGAACTGCAGTACGGTTGACTGTATGTTTGTGTTGAATTCATTGATAGAGCGACAATTACGTAACAAAGAAAAGCTGTTACATGCATGGTTGATTTTCGCAAAGCCTACGACTACATTGACAGAAATTCATTGTGGTTTATGTTATCAATGAACCAACTAGAGTCGCAACAACTTCTGCAACCCTAATAGATCCAATACTAATCTCTAGTAGTATAGACGTCTACAATTCAGTCTGTTTAGAAGTTGATAGTTCTATCAGCGACCATAAAGCTACTTTTATTCATATAAAGTCTATTTTTCCTGAAAAGAAATGTTCAACAAGAAAAATATGGTTTTACAATAGAGCAGATTTCACTTATTTAAATTCGTTAATAGCTGCATACAATTGGGACTTCATTAATACTTTGTCTGTTGATCAAGCATGTGATACTTTCACTGATATCATACTAGAATTTATGTCAGAATGCATACCATCAAAAGTTATAACTATTCGACCGAACGACAAACCTTGGTATGACTCCGAAATTCGACGCTTTACTAAATACAGAGACAGACAGAGACGTTTAGCTTTAAGCAATCCAACAGACAATAACTGGTTCAAATATAAAAAAAAAACTTAGGAATAAATTAATAACCTCAAAATTTTTGCGAAGCGCCGATTCTTTAATAATATTGAAAATAGATTAGAAGAAAATAGTTCTAATAAGTGTAATCATTTCTGGAAATGTATAAAAGGTCTTATGAAAAATTTTAAAACGTCAGAATCTATTCCCATATATATACAGCGCATGCGCGTGGTGCAAGATGGACATTTGTTTATCGCTGGGAAAAATACCTAAAATTCACTGTTAAAAGTACTATTGTGGAATTTGTAAATGCTAGAAGTGGTAAAAATACTTTCTTAACATATGTGCTACAAGAAGTTGGATAATGATTTAACTGGAAATGGTTATTAAGGTGCCAAAAAGGGTGTAAAGTTCAGAAGAATCAGTGACTCGGCTTGGCGGGAATATTGTGCATGAATTTTATGATGGACATCAAACCTTTTACTATAAAAGCACTAGGATTAGGAGGTATCAGGCTACCAAGAAGTGTCGTGGTGATGTTTGGACATAACGAGGATGACCAAAAGGAAACATAGACAGTATAAGGGAAGTAGCGGCAGTGAATCGGACCAGACTGCAAATCCAACCAAAATAACAAAAACGCGAGGACCACAAAAGGGGCATGATCAGTCTTTTGATGTAAGTGACATTTTATCTCAATCGAGAGCTGTACTTTTTGAAGAAAATACGAACTCAGGTGACCTATCACACTCTGACGCTTTTTGTAACGATTCTTTTATTGCTAATATGGACAAAAAGTCACCGATCCACCAGACTCCTGGCCCCAGCAAACAAGCGTCCCCCTCAGGGGCCCCACAAGCTTATGGCACCAATACACATTCAACGCCCATGGCGGCCAGTGAAAGTAGTAACATTTTCAATAGATCGGATACAGATAAGCTAAATTTTGTGTTGGAGACTGTTCTTGATATCAAGAAGACACAAGACGGCATGAGGCGAATGATAGACTCTAAGTTTGAAAAGCTTCGCGAAGAAATGAAACACACAATAGATACTAGGATTAGACGAAATTTCGATGGACATGGCTCAAGGTCAAGGTCGCCTGGATGAAGTCGTAAACACCATTCAGTCAATGAAAATACGTGTGGACCGCCTGGAACAACTACCACGTGACCACGCAATGGACACAGGTACCCAATCACATGGCCATCATCGGAGAATGAGCACGAGCGACACGGACCTGTCAATCACGACTAGCGGGATCCCAGTGACGGACGGGGAGGATTTACTACAAACAGCGGAGAATTTGATTCACGCCTTAGGAGATACTGTATCCAACAATGTACTCATTACCGGCGTGAAAAGATTACCGACACACTTTAGAAACAGACACCCATTAGTAAAAATCAGTTTCCAGAACGTGGACGAAAAAGTTCTGGTACTTCCTAACAAGATGGAACTGAGAAATAGTCAATCTTACAAACAGGTATACCTTAAAAGCTGTAAATCGCACATTGAACGGCTTGTGGAACTCAATGCTCGTGCGATTTTGCGTGAACTTCCACAGGGTCGATCCCTACGTGTAAACGTGAACGGCCACATTGTACAGCGAGCGCAAGATCAGGACCGGATAGCTCGTAACGAGGACCGTGACTAGGATGCAACCCGGTCTTTCGAACATATAAGACTTGGACAGCTTAATGTGTGTGCTCCCTAGATTGTGATATACTGTCCATTTGTGAAACTCACCTTGCTGATCAGAATTCTTTATACATTCATGGGTATTCATGGTACGGATACAATAGAACAGAGGTGCACGTGAATGCCCCGAAACCATCAGGTGGAGTTGGAATTTTTGTGAGAAACAATTTAAGTGCCGAATATGATAAAAAGGTTTTAGACACATGATGGAGTATTATGTGTACAGTTTAACCACAAATCCACCGACTATGATTTTATAGTGTGTTCTTGCTACCTTCCACCCGAAAACTCCCCCCGTGGACGCGATGCACAGTCCTTTTTTTCTCATATATTATCGCAAATATACATTAACAGTGAAAGTGACGCAATATTTCTGTGCGGGGACTTTAATTCCAGAATAGGGACCCTACGCGATAGTGTTTGTGAAATAGATTCCATCCCAGATAGACTCATTACGGATCAGACGGTAAATCGTCATGGACACAGTTTCATAGAATTCCTAAATGACAGTAGGTTTTGCATTTTAAACGGAAGATTTAATGAAGAAAGCAATGACTTCACATCCGTTTCTCGAAAAGGAAAAGCCGTGGTGGATTATATATGTGTTCCACAGGACGTACTTCACTGTGTCAGGTCTTTTAAAATTGAACAGATACACAATATCATCGAGAACAATAACCTGCACGGTCTGCTTGGAGAAAGGTCACGTGTACCAGACCATAATGCACTGATAACGGAGTTCATTGGGTCATACAATAGCAGCACGGGAAACACGAGCGAACAGACTGGAGACACAAACGGACCTGTACGCTACAATCTAAACAGAATACCGACAAATTTCATGAGCAGTAATACGTCAAGACTGGCATTGCTGGAGGTAATTCGTCATATAGAATTGTGTAGAGAAACACAACATGAAATAGACTGTACTTATAAACATTTATGTGACACAATAATTAACGAAATGGACTCTTCTATCCCAAAGATTTCCGCACCAAGACTAACAAGAAAAAAGTTCAGAAACAATAAACCATTCTGGAATGATAATTTAACCAGACTATGGAATGATATGAGATCTAAGGAAAAGGTATACCTAAAGTGTAAAAATAATCTAGGTGAGAGAAGGGAATTAAGACAACACTATATAAACGCGAGGAATACTTTCGACAGATGTCTCCATAGGACTGAAAGACAATATCGGAAGTCAGTCACAGATGACATTGAGAACTCGGCTTCCAATAACCCTAATGATTTCTGGAAAAAGATAAAGAAACTAGGACCGAGGCAACACAGAGAGATTCCAGTAGAGATTATATCAAGCGAGGGCGAAGTGCTAAAAAACGAGAATGTAGTATACGATACTTGGAAACACGATTTCGAGAAAATTTATAACCGCGATGACAACAGCGGCTTCGATGAACAGTTCTATAATGAAATTTTGAGACATAAACTTTTATTAGAATCGAACATGTTAGATCCGCTCTATATTCCAAATTTACAACTTAACCGCGTAATAACGCTTGAAGAGGTAACACGAACTGTAATATCAGCGAAGTCAAAATCAGCGAGTGGAATTGACCAAATTCCGTATAATATGTTAAAATATCCCAGTGTTATAACGGTACTGCATCACTTATTCCAGCTTATAATGGACACAAGCATTATACCGTCCCCTTGGCGCAAGGCTATCATTTGCCCAATACTAAAGGACCCGTCCAGTGATAAAAGAGTACCGTTAAATTATCGCGGAATAAGCCTCCTGTCGTGTATTAGTAAATTGTTCAGCTCGCTAATTAATACTAGAATCAAAAAATACCTAGCGGACAACAATATTTTAGCAGACGAACAAAACGGATTCCGTGCGGACCGGTCTTGTGAAGACCATGTATTCACGCTTGATAGTATAATCAGGAATAACGATTCAGTTTATACGGGATTCATTGATCTCAAGAAATGCTTTGAATACATAGACAGAGACATGAGGTTATATAAATTGCTCGTCAATGGGATTGATGGAAACATTTACAACTCAATAAGGAGCATATACAATAATACAACATCCTGTATACGGATAAATAATAAATTAACTGACTGGTTCAAATGTAAAACTGGAGCAAAACAAGGCTGCAATTTATCACCGACAATTTTTGCAATTTTTATCAACGACCTTGTACGTGAGATCAATGACCTTAACCTTGGTGTCTCTACTGGTGATATGTCCGTTTCCATGTTGTTATACGCAGACGATATAGTGTTCATCTCCAATACAGAGGTCGGACTTCAGACCATGCTAGATACTATGCATAATTGGTGTATGCGATGGCGTGTGATTATCAATACAGAAAAATCAAAAGTGATGCACTTCAGGAAAAGACATACCAGACGCACAGATTATCAATTTAAAATCGGTGACAAAGTGCTAGAAACTGTAGATAAATACAAATATCTTGGCGTTCTTATGCAAGAGACAGGAGATTATTTATTAAACTGTGAATTGTTATCAAAAAGTGCCGGGAGGGCACTTGGTAGTGTTATTTCAAAAATTCACAATTTAAAGCAGTGTGGGTTTAACACCTTTCAAACAATGTATGACAACTGTGTTATACCAGTAGCGGACTACTGTTCTTCAGTCTGGGGACACAAGCACTATCAAACTGCTGAGAATGTACATAATCGCGCCATGAGGTACTTCCTCGGAGTACACCGATTTGCACCTGTGTCGGCTCTATTGGGCGAAACGGGATGGTTGCCATGCTTATATAGACGATGGATTTCGATGGTCCGTTATTGGAATAGACTCGTGAAACTCGATGAGGGAAGACTTACAAAACGTGTTTTCCTTGCAGACTATTCCAACTGTGATGAAATGTTGAACTGGTGTGCAGACATTAAAAGCGTATTCACGGATATGGGACTGACGCCACATTTTATTAATAAAACGTGTGTAAATATGGACTGTCTTAAAGATAAACTTTATGATCTCTATTCAAGAAAATGGCATCAATTATGTGAAAACAAACCAAAATTAAGGACATATAGGACGTTCAAGTTTAATTTTAAGTGCGAGGATTACCTCCGGTTAGACATTAAACGTCAAGAACGCTCAATGCTTGCGCAACTAAGATGCGGCATATTGCCACTTAGAGTTGAGACTGGCCGTTACAGTGGGGAACCGTTAGAGCAAAGACTTTGTGTTCTGTGCAACAATGGACAGGTTGAAGACGAGAAACATTTTCTGTTAGAATGTTCACTGTATGACATTAACAGTGAACCCTTCATATCTATGGGACTGTCGGAGAAACTCAAAAAATTCTAAGTTTACTACTTCAGCCAATTTAATTAGGCGTTCTGTATTATACATGTAATACTCTATCATAGACTGAATTTATTCCGTCATTCAAATTAAGGAGCCTAATTGATTTCATTATTTATGTGTACATTCTGACGTATTTGATCTGGGATAATACATTGTTATGTTATATACTGTACCAATTCTTACATCACAAGATACTTGTTGTAGCATTAATAGTCGGACTTTTAATTTAAATGTCATCCAATTATACTGAGGTAATATGTTATATACCGGGGTTATTTAACAGTAATACGCAATAACAGTATCAAAAGTAGAGTTCGCTAATGATATATAATACCAATGGTTTTTTTAATTTGAAATCCATTTTATAATATATTAGCCTGTAACATTGAAGTCACACAAGTAATATACATGTATACGCATTGACCGTTAGATATATTGCACCAATGTTTTATACTTTGATATTTGATATATTTGTCGTGGGAATTATATGTATATGACTATCATGACTCATTTAGAATTGTATTATAGTATTTGATACAATGACCACGATATGATGACTCGTTTGGAACTGTATGATAACATTGGTACAATGATTACGATAGTATAACTCATTTGGAATTGCATTAGAATATTCGTACAATGATTAAGATATTATAATTCAAACAGATTTATATGAACAAGTACATATGCATGCATACACATGTACACCAACACATACGCATACGCACGCATATATACGCACGCACACACTGGAATAGTTCATTACGCGGTGTGTGTGTGTGTGTGTGTGACATATACCATAAAAGTAGAATTGTATCTCATTTAGAAGTGAACACATTTTGTATCCCGTAGCTCAGTACATTCAGTATTCACGCTTAATGCTGAAATCCGCCATTTAATTAACTTACATATTTTACTTGTAATAGTTATTTTCATTATATATTCACCAATGTTCTTCTTGCACCATATAAGTTAATTTATTTTGCAAAAGGTGACATATAGGCCCGTTGGGCCGGGTGTATTTTGTATTTGTACATGAAATGTGTTGATATTTATATATATGTACACATGTCACTATAATAAAAGATTATCATATCATATCATATCATTTAATTTGAAAATCGCAACATAGAAGCAAATAATATACTTTTAAAACCTATTTTCAGTGCGGAATAAACAAAAATAAGGAAACTGACTGGAAAAGAGATTGATATAGCCTATATATTATAGGTAACGTCATTATGCAACAAAACGAAACAAGTTAATTGAAAAAGAGAGGAGCTCATAGTTCTTAAAAACTTTTAGAATTTTGGATGGAAAAAATGCAAATGAAACATTCCAAAAGCATGTATCACATTTTAGAAAGCGCGGTGACTACACGATCTGATAGTTACTATAGATGTGGCGCTACTTTTGACGAACCAGAAAAAACATTTTGAAATGTCAGATGAATTGAAAAAATCACACATATTGTTTATATTAATGGTAAAATAGTTGATACAAATGTGCCCCATGGCAATAGTAAATCAAATGCACCTTTAGCTACCAGAGAAAGTATGTTCTAGAAGCAGTGAAACAAGAAGAATTTAAACCTGTTCAAGTCCATATTAAATAAAATCAAAACTCAGTGCTTCAGTCAGTGAAAAAGCATCCTCTTTTTTTATAGTGTGCGACAGGCAAAGTATATCCAAACAGCAACTAGGTCATCTAAAAAAGCCGTAATTCACTAAAGAACTGTAATATGATTTAGAGGTTATATATCTGATAGATCCACATGACAATATAGGATTACCTGGAGGTTTTGAACGAATACAAAAAGAATATATTCCAGTTTAAAACGGTGTTTATTTTATGGCACTTCATTCAACCTTGAGGAGTTTTATGTGTCAACATTGCCAATCCAGCATTTTATATCCTCATGCATTTGGCATATAATTCATGAATGGAAGCATCAAAAGGTTCATGATGTTTTTTTTAATATATCAAGGATAAAATTCCACAACTGACAAAATCAAACATCCTATTGTGACTGAAAGAGAGCAGGGTCTTTTAAATGCAATATCACCAGGGTTTTTTTCTAAACATGATAAACTTGATCTGCTAACATAGTATTCGAGACATTAAAAATTTAAAAATAACAAAGATATATGTAACAAAGGAGTTATGTTAATTACACTTTTACAATCTAAACTGAATCAGATTAACAATATTGTATGGGATGCTCAAATATGGTCCAGGTTGGTGAAAATATCCAGTTTAAGTCCGAAAATAGTTTCCCAAGAATGTTAAGCTAATATATTTTTGATAGTTGATAGACAAGGGCATTACAGTTGTTCAAGAAGCAGGCGCATTCTTGATACGACAGACAAAATTATTTCCAGTGGCATTTCCTAAAGAATCTTTCCAATGGCCATCTTCCACCTAGATGATATAATTAGAGTTTTCAATAAAAAGCATAGGGATGTCAACAAAGGAGGAAAAGTCAAACAATTGATAAACAAAAAGCTTCAGGAAAGTGGAAAAATAGCCGTTAAAATAACCAGAAAAGACTAAAAAGAAAAAAGGCAAGAATTGGTTATATTGACATAAATGATAGCGTAATTATTCCAGCATCTGATTGTGTCTCAAATATGAAACTGGAAGAAAATTATGATGAGAACTAGTATTCCAGATTTATTGAATCAAGTAATGAACAACAAAGTACTGAAGAATAAACTCCAGAACTACTTCTAGAAATAATTCAAGAAAAAATACTTCTTTGTACCAATGATAGCAAATCAAAAGATATTACTATTTATAACTGTTCAAGATTTGACAATAGGCAATTTGGTTGGAAGAACTGTTTCTGTTTTGATAACGACCAAAAGTATATTTTAGAAAATATATATAAAAAAAACTTTCATCAAAGCATATTAAAGCAGTGAATATTCTCTTTAGAAATCAGTTTAAGTTTTCAACTCCAGTGAAATAGTGCCTTACTCGATGGCAGCTAGGCAATGTGATGGGGCCAGTCGAGGTAACATTTAGATTGGTTAAAGTGTGTTATGCATGCGTTCTTTTAAACAAAAACCTTTGGTCATCTAGCGGCATGATAAGTTTTGTTAATCCGCTTTGTCAGTTTTGTGGCTTTCCAGTGACTCCGCCCACTGAGGCGTGATTGTCATATATGGTTATTCTGTAATTTGTTTTAATATCTGTTGATTCGGAATATAGTAAAGTAAAAAAAAAAAGAATTCTAGTTTGAACCTCCGTCCTGTGCAGAAATTTGTCAGAACAATCTTTACAAATTTGATGTCAAATATCGTGCTCAAGACTTAAACAGAATACTGTATATTAATAACTAATTGGATATATCTGTGTTGAAATATATTTAACCTCGGAAAAGTTATTACGTATTACCGGAACTAATTTCACCGGGTTACCATTTCCTTTGTTATATGATTATTGGAAGAGTGAGGGTCAGAAAGATGCACGAAATTTCCAGACAGTAAGCTACCAAGGCGGTGTTAATGTAAAAAATCATCATGATCAGCAACAACAAGGACAATGATAACGAAACAAATCAGCACAGATAAGTTTATTTAGGGATGCAGGTTCCGGAATTTATAATCTTCCCGATATTTATTACTTCCCTTGATAACGTAGCTTGTATTGATGCTATTGTATAAAATTAAATATATATTTACGAGGCTTTATGATATATGCCACAATGTTTAATTAAATTTACCCACTTCAAGCATTATATCATAATCAGCTTACATACTAAGGCCGCATACTGGGCTTTGGGTCGTCGATACAGCCATATATATAGTGTTAGTGTTTTTTTACACTTTCTACATTATGTTGTAATATGTTTGAATAAACAGCGGTTTCATTGCTTTTCAAGTTGACGGTATGTCTCTAAAAATCTGAATATTTTAAGGTCACAAAACATCTTCCAAAACTTTTTTCTGAATCAGGTTATTGTGTGTCACTGACATTGTATAATGCTATGTGTTTGTTTTGTGTTGACGATGTAAATTGTACAAGTCTGAAAATAAAAGATGTTCTGTTGCTTGCAAGATCCATTAACCAAGTTTTAAAACCCGTGGCCTACGAGCTTAAGGAAAAGTTATCAGATACCCATTTTATGTGTCGAATTTCTTTTTAATAACGATAGAAGTCTTGCATATTTTGAATTCTTCTTTTTTTTTTACACCAGTTGATACAAGTAATTGATTCATAAGGAGTTTTTTCCCAAACATTTTCAGTTTACCGTCCACGGTGCCCGAGTGGTTAGAGCGTCCGCCTCGGGAGAGGGAGGTCGTGGGATTGATCCCCGGTCGCGACATACCAAAGTCGTAAAAAATGGTACTAGTATAGCTCCATTGCTTGGCGCTCAGCATATAAGGTTAGTTGCAGGACTGGTTGGCCCGGTGTCAGGATAATGTGACTGGGTGTGGCATCATGCCACGTGTCTACGGCGTGATACTGCAGTGTAGCAGCACTATATCTGTCTCAAGTAGACATCGTCTCCAAATGACTGAAATACTGCCGGTTGGACGTTAAACCAACCAAACAAACAAACTAATCAGAAATAAGATTGTGCGTGTTATCCTTTGGAACAATTCATTTTGTTTATGTGTATTCATGTTTACCAAAACATTAAATTGAATAATAATAAAAAAATGAAATTTGTTGAGAAATAAAGTAATACAGTTGAAGTAACGATTAAAAAAGATGCAAGTTACTTTTAAATGTTTACGTACCAGTTAAACTCAGTGTGAAAAAACTGCAATGTTAATATATGTATTGATATAATGTGAAAAATATATAAATGATTCAGCTACCTGTTATCTTGAAGTGAACTAAATATACACATTTATTAGTTATGCCCTTTTAAAGAATGATCACTTGTTTAAAGTGTGATTCTTTTTATTTGTAACTGTGGGTGAGACCTAACTGATACCTTTTTTTAGATGAGATGTAAGGGGATGCTTGTCATTTACTGGGATGTTTTCATGTGTCTAGGTTTTGACAGTTTGCCCGTGGGGTAGCCTTATGAGTAAACAATGGACTGGCCCTGTCGACAACAGATAGAGGTTTGTGAAACCCCTTAATGCTTTTATCAACTTCGATCACGTCATGTCGATGATAGGCGCAGCATGTTGTTTATGTAGCTATATGTTTTATTTTAACCAGCAGTAATTTAGTGTGGTATACGCTGCTCGGCAAAGTACATTGAAATGCAAGGGGTGTCATTATGGATTGCAATTCTCCTGATACATATTCCTTTTGGAGTGACTATCAAAAATGGTGAGGCAAATGTTTAAATTATATTATTTCGTGAATGGAAGGTAATTTTACTCGTATATTTATGAGTATATAAAATAATGAGAGACCAAATGAAGATACAAAAAAAAAAAAAATCAAGGCATTTATTACAATTAAAAAGATGCAATCAAGTTAACTATAGCCTCTCACTGATTATAAGTAATATAAAGCTTGAAGTAATACTCTGGTAGTAATATGCTTATCTAAAATCCAAAAAGAAGTAGCCCTTCTAAAATATAAAATATTAATGAACTCTTTAATTTCAAAAGCAAATTAAATGCATGTACATGTAAGTTAAAAATATATATTTGTTTGCTTGACTGATTAGTGTTTAACGTCCAGGCAGTGTTCTGGTTATTTTGGGGAGTTTAAGTGACAAACAGTTCTGCCAACTTGCGGTATTACGCAGTTAAAACACGCACAGCTAAATCTAAACTTCTTTTATCTTTCTTTTAAAGTCGATTAGGAAACAAGTTCTTGCAATGTATACTAATCCCCCACCCTCTTGTTGGACTAGCATTTTGCCCCCTTCCTAGCCCCAACGGAGTTCGAACTCTCAACCTTCGGATTTGCTGTTACCATCGTTACCCCTGCACCGCGGCGCCATTTTGAGCCATTGTTCAACTATGAAGCCTAACAACGGGTCAGTCATTCTTGGAACTATAATTAACTGAATGTTAGGTGAATATACATATATATTTGATGAAAAAGGTGCGCGTAAAAATGGTAGTGGTATAGCTTCCCTTTTTGGCGCTCAGCTTCCAGGACTGGTTGGCCCGGTGACAGGATAATGTGACTTGGTGTGGAATCATGCCATATGTCTAAGGCGTAATGCTGCTGTGTGGCAGCACTATATCTGTCTCAAGTAGACAAATGACTGGAATACTGGCGGCGGGACGTTAAACCAAGCAAGCAAACTAAAAGAACATAAGATTTATTTTATTAGCAACACTATAAATGGATATAATGAGAACACATAATTTATATATAAAAATACGCTTAGGTTGATTTCTGATTTACGCAGTAGATTTTAGACGTTAGAGAATAAAATACAGATTTTTTTTTTCGTGCTGAATGAAATTAGTTTCTATTGAAATAAGAATGAGATAAATGCGAAACAAAACGGCATTTGGAAATAATTAATTGAAAAGATAAATTGAGTGGGAAAATAGTGGTAATATATACATTATGATATGTATACGAGGGGTGATAGATAAGTTCGCGAAATTGCTTTATTATACTGAAACCTGGAATAGAAAACATCATGAGATACGTTTACTCAGGAATGACATAAAGTTCAGATATTATTTAGATACATTGAACAATAAAGTTTACATGAAACATTGAACAACGATAATATGTAGTACTTTATTAATTTATTGATCTTTTGAGTTTACTGTCGCTGCGACAGTATTTCAGTCATATAGCGACGTCCATTTAATAACAGGTAGAGGAAGACCCTGAATGAACTGAGGCATTCGGGTGGAACCACCGACCTACCACAAGCCAGCTGGAAGGCTTCCTCACATGAAAATCCGAATGACCCTGCCGGGACTCGAACCCACGCGGAGAAGGGCTGAGTGAGTGTAGCACTTGAAGTACGCCGACGTCAACATTGGGTCACGCTGGCTTTACTTAACATGTACATATATATACATGTGTATCATCTCACCTATCTGTTTCTATAAAAGTAGACTCACAATAGCGATTGGATAAAGATCGGAACTAGCCAGATTCATCGGCAGAAGTGCCGTACTTCAGTTTCCTATTCGAACATTTTTGAGATGTCAAAATAACGAGAAGCCAAGCGCTCGAAAAGTGAGCGGGAAGTGATCGAAGAGGAAAGGTTGGTCGAGAAAGGATCGTGCAGAGATCTAGTCTGGTCGGTCAGTTCCTGCTAAATTCAACCTATACTCGACTGCTATTTGATTGCTTTCTGGTCCCTATTCGACTTGTTGCCAAGATCTTGACTACTATCTGATCGCTACTCGACCACTTTCTGATCATTATTCGGCCGTTAATTGTCTATGCACGATAGAATTCCGCAACATGGTCCGATACATGCGATCGTGTCGGGTCGACTTCGGGTTGTGTTCAAATAGGGATCGTGGAGATGCCATTAGGGATCGGGGTCTGGGTGCTTGTTAAGGTGCGTTCCCACCGCCGATCAGATCACCTCGATCAAGCCCGACCGGGCGATTTTGTGTCGGTCTGGTTCGATCGGCACGAGAGATCGAGTTGGTCGGGGAGATCGACCGAGGTCGGGCTTCCTACTCGATAATTTTTGACATGTCAAAAATTATCGAGTAGCGATCGAGTGACCAGGCGGTCGTGAAGCGCTCGGGAACCGATCGTGTATTGATCGAGTAGAAGATCGAGTTGATCGTGTAGAAATCGGTGTGGTTGGGTTAGCATCGTTTTCCCGACCTCTACTCGATCTTCTCGACTTCTACTCGAGTAATATCCGATCGCAACTCGATCACCTCGACCTCTGTTCGATCTGTTTTCCAGATTGATTAGACTAATCTCCGACTGCTACACGACCGCACACGATCACTTCCCGATCGCTCTCCGACCATACCAGACTTCGCGTGACTTAGAAATATATATATAGACGTAAAACGGCGCGCTTGGAAATGTAGTTGGAAATGTAGTTGGAAATGTAGGCATAATAATAGTTTATTCTCCAGTAAATTGATGTTAACTATGATGATTATATGTATGTTAATATTGTTTGGCTCGCATTTTTGTCTAACTTTTAAACTTACATTATTTTTCAAACAAGGAAAATAACCCTGTGTTATTTATGTTTCTTTTCATTAAAAATCAATTTAACTATCGTGTTTTCTTATACTTAGAGTCTCCTTATAAAAAGTACAACAAGTCCAATTTATGCACAGTGATTACATAAAGAAAATAGAATATTAAATTTAAAACACCCCAACAGTTGAATGACGTCATACGGCGTCTAATTACATTTAAGATTTAGATAAATTAGATAGAAAAAGGTCCAATTAAGATGATACATTAAATAATTTAGCTCTTATATGATCCTAATCAACACAGTCGAACAAAATATGTTCCTGACAAGAAACGTAAAAAGGTTGGTCATCCCGATTGAAAAAATAAGATTACATAAATGAGCGTCCTGTTGATAAAGAAGTTAGACATAGGTCGAGATGTACAAAGTTCAATTCCCAGCTACCGTCCTTTGCTCTATACATGACTGTTGTCAGTTACCGGTGAAGGTATGTGACAGTCTACTACTTGTTGTTAGTTTAGGTCAGAAGTCTAAGTCTGTCCAGGAAATAAGTAGGTTTACTGACTATCGTGATAAGACTGAAATACTGTATTAAGCACAAACACGAGAAACAAATAAGCAACTTTCTTTAAAGTTAAAGTTAATTTCTGTCATTACAAAATATGTCATGGACACGTTCATATCTGACTGCTTGCTATATAATTAATACATTTCTGGAGTTTCTGCTTTGACATATATATTAGGTTACAACATACCCGCAACATATAGGCACGGTATACCAAATACTCGTCAAGAGTCATTAAACTATATCATCTCAGCTAACAGAGTATCTAACAAACTAAATCATATTCTGTTGCCATTCAACTGAACCAGCTATGGAGTTGAAGTATTGTTTAAGGTAGTCCTTCTGAGAGACCCCAGCTGATGTCACTACATTCCTTCCGTGGGTCGAAGCACCATCCGCTAACTGCCTTCCCTGGCGCCATTAACCGGGCACTAAGTTGTTGTGCTCGTCCTCATGATCGATGGCCAGTCTTGCAATGGCAGGGTACCGTATCCTGATGAGATTGTGCAGTGTAACACACGCAAGGATAATTGAATCAACGGTCTCGGGTGTCTGGTTCAAGCAGCCAAGTAGGCACTGAAAACGCATAGCGAGAAGACCGAATGCATTTTCTACCACTCTTCTTGCCCTGGACAACCTAAAACAAAAGAGATGATAATGCTAAATACAATAATATTTTGACTTGATGCGCAAGTTGGTGGGGGGGGGGGGGGGGGGCTTTACCATCGCTGCGCCAGTATTTCAGGCATATAGCGGCGTCCAGCTAATTACAGGTGGAAGAAGACACCAAGGCATTGAATAAACGACACTATCCGTTCGGCCACGTGGGGGCGGTGGGGGGGCTGGATGCACAGGTATTTTGCAAGATGTAGTTCAACGGGTTGACTAACCTGTAATTGAATATGCGTTCGTCGTTGGTCAAGCTACGTCTAGAGTAAGGTTTCATCATCCATGTTCTCAGCGGGAATGCGTCATCTCCAATGATAAAGTATGGAGTGTTCTTGTCATCGCCAGGCAGTGGGCCAGGATCCGGCAAACCAAGTTTGTTTTTTGCTAGCATTGTTCTGAGTTCAGTGTTATTGAACAGCTGGACATCGGATGCACTACCATTAGCACCAATGCTAACCCAGATGAATTTATAGTTTGCGTCTACGAGTGCCAGTAATATAATTGAAAAGAATCCTCTATAGTTATAGAACATGGAACCAGAGTTCTTCGGATTCCTTATCCTCACATGTTTACCATCAAGAGCCCCGCATGCATGAGGGAAATTCCACTTGGTTCGGAAGTCGTCGGCGATCTGCTGCCAATGTTCAGGGGTGACGACGGCTGGTAACACCTCCTCTGAGTACTCCTGTATTATAGCTTCTAACACTTCTGGAACGAATTTGCTTATGGTGTTTTTACCAACTCGAAAAGAGTACATCAAGTCTGAATACGAGGCTCCTGTTGCGAGATGACGAAGAGTGACGGCCAACTTCAATCCAGGCTCTAGGGCTTCCCTGTAATAGACATTTGAATAATGATAAGTAATACATGTATCTAGCATATCATTACTAAAATATAATTCGTACACTATGATACAAAATAGTATTTTTAAGTTTATTTGTATTTGAAAGTAAACATTTAACAGTATTTCAGTAAATAAAATTGTCAGTTGAGTTACGTCAATGCATCATGGACAGGCGTAATCCACACTAATAATCATTACATAAAATACATTTATGGAGCTGTAGATATCAATTATGTTCATGGCAAATTAATACAGAAATACGTGGATAATTTGGGATCGAACCCGTTAAATTTACCTGTAATTGGTGTTCATCTTCTGAATTCTGGGTAAAATGCGATGAACAAGCTCACCGAACATGTCAGCGTCCACCCTGAGAAAGTTTTTATATCCGTTGGGGTCCTCTCTATTGAGCTCCTGTAGTAAATTCTCGTAATGCCCGTACAGAGGACGCCGTAAAAGCCACTGCTTCACCCAGACTTCCCTGCGTCTCCGTCTTCTCCTTCGTCCCTCGGCCGCTTCCTCTTCATCCAACTCAATGACGGCCATGACCCTTTCTCTCTGTATCTCTAGCCATCTTGCCCACAAATGTAACTGTTCCATCTGCATGATGCATGTGAACTGATGAAATGAATAATTACCAACTTTGTATTCCGATACACGACCATGAAAATCTGGTCGGGTGAAGATCTGGAAGCGATCGAGCAGAGGTCCAGTTAATCGAGTTAAGATCGTGTAGGACTCGTGTATAGGTCGGGATGATCGAGTTGAAATCGGGATGTTGATCGAGTTGACGTCGTGAAG
>CM037791.1:30554059-30593214 GCA_021229015.1 Solen grandis | reverse complement strand
TATACCACCCTCAATTTACTGATGACGACACTTGAATTGTCAAATTAAGTATGAAATAGTCATAATATTATGAAGAAAGACTGTTGAATCATTAACTGAATATAAAATTTACTGTAACGGTAGAACAAAGTGTCAAAGTAAATAACGGACTTGCCAGTCTTTTTAAAGACACAAATGACCATCAGGAAACTCTTAAGAGATTAAATCAAATACAGGATAAAAACTGAGTTCCAATAATTTGTTGATCCATTATAGAGAGAGGACACAGGCCTATGAACACCTGGTGATGAATTATATGGTGATAAAGTTAACAAATGATCCACAAAGTTGGTAAAGGCACCAATTCATTTTTTATGTCAGAAAAAAAGTTAACAATTTAATATCATCAAAAGGTTGCATTATACATATCAGTAAGCACCATTTGAGTTGCTATGACTGGAAGTTAATATTGGCTGCGTTATGAAGTTATAAACCAATATAAACAGCCAACTTACCAGATGAAGGGAACAAATAATACCATTATAGACAATTAAGTCATGATAAAGCGGAAATATCATCTATAAGAAATAACCAATATTTGACTTCAGTTAGAATTTTTACTTATCCTTTTACCACATATAGACTCATATAGATGCATAGGCAAACAGAGGAAACCCTAATCAGACTGCTGTCTGATCAGCGTCTCCTTTGTTTGCTCATACAATATTGTAGCTCAGTTTCTACATAGTCATCTGTGGCAAAGAAAAATCCATCATTTCATAATCCATTTAAAGATGATAGTCAAGTCATAATTTTGTACATGAATATTCATGAGGTAAAGGGGAATCTGGCCCCTGGCCACTAGCAAAAACTGCTACACAGGTATCAGCAGAGTAAATATTATCGACTCCCTTCCCCCTCTTTCATATAAATGATGTTAAATCTATATATATATTTCTTATCAACAAATTTGCCCAACATTATTTACAAATAATGTTAAGGAATATCCAGCTTACAGATTAACTAAAAGGAAAAACATTACATAAAAGCGTTTGACACTCTTGAAAGTAACACTTCCATAATAAAACTGTATTCTATTACTGATAAGGTGCCAGATTTAGATCATCTTCAGGTACATGCAGACAGTGGAAGATTTATCAGGGAACACTTAAATATACTTCAGGACTTAAAAATGGCTCACCTTGGAAAAATGTAGAATAAATTATTTTATGTTTTTCAAATGATTTTAGATTATTTAGAAATGTAATAATGCATATTACAGCAGTAGACTGGTGCGTGTTTAATGTCTTTATCTTATCACTTAAGAATATGCAAGCTTAAAGGATGGGTAAACCTTTGTAAAACAAAAGACATAAAATATTGAAGTTTTATATATGAAGCATTTTCAAAGTTCTTAAGTATATAAAACTCTCTAGACATGCTTCTGAATGGTGCAGATCCATTACAACGCTGTTTTGGTGTTACCGCGTTATATTGGCCAATGCCTTGGTCCATGGTATGAGAGGCATTATACTGGCTTTTGTATGATCAATTCAGGCCTTTTGGTGAAAGGCAACTTAATACCATATTTGGGGGATTAAAAGCATTATTTCCTCAAGTTTGGGGAAAGAAACGTATACCATAGGGTACATTGCAACTTTGAGGAAAATTGCATGAATTGCATGAGGCGGATATAGTCACCAATGAAAGGCCACTTACAAAGAAGGAAAATAAGCCCTACACTGTATGCACTTAGCTGTATCCTCTCCTTGAAAATTTAACTTTCATGAAAAAAGTCCATTTTGATAATTTAACAAATAAAATTCATTTTGACGATGTATTCCGAGAATGTTATAAAAACCAGGTCCAACTGTCTGGGTTGCAGGTTGATAAGATTTTGTTTATGCTTATGCATAAACTTTTCTTGTGATTAAACAAATTCCTTCTCCACAGTTCTACACCCAGGAAAGTTATAAAAAATATCTTTTCTACCTTTCCCCTCAACCTTAAGATGTGCAGTTATATAACTTTCTGAACTCCCCCCCCCCTTCCCCTTTGTTTATGACTTAAATTTTTTAAGGTTAAGATGGTAACTTAATTAAATCTATTCATACTGAGAATTTCCTTCAGTTTGATCTGGTTTGACAATGATCTTACACACTGGAAATAATGTATACCAGTAATATGGGTATCCTTCACAGACTCATTATTTTGATAAATTGATGTCATTTTGCTTTATGGACTATAACACCATGTATCATATGTTATATACACTGACACACACTTGTAGATATGACCAATGCGTCATTACCAACATAAAAGATTTTTTTTTCAATTATCAACAGTTATTGATCACTCAGCAGTACTTACATAAATGTTATTATATTACTGGCATCATACTGGTAATTAGGACTTTCTGCCTAAAGCAGAAAGTCCTATTGGGTTTGTTATGTTTATTAGGACTTTCTGCCTAAAGCAGAAAGTCCTATTGGGTTTGTTATGTTTATTATTATTATTATTATTATTCTTTTCTTCTTCCTAACTAAACGCTTATTTTTATATGTTGCAATAGTCCTAGGACGATGAAATTTTTATGGCGTATTAGTCACGTGAGGAAATTTTGATTTCAATGATTTTCAGCACCCTTTGACGTCATATGACGTCACAGCTAAAAATAGTGAAAAATGGTGTTCGCGCTCTACAGCCGTCATTTATGGTCGGATTTTCTTCAAATTTTCACAGATGGTACATCTTGAATCAAAGGTGTGCATATCCTGTCAGCTAACCTAAATTCCGAAAGACCGAAGTTCTGTGGCTGAAATAAGATTCGAACATAGGACCGAAAATTTCATTTAAGGATTAAAGAGCTTCAGGATGAGATAGAAAGTTGAAACTTACACAGTTTGCAGTTCTGCAGAATTTCTACATATATTTTGAGTGGTGACGTCATATGACGTCATGTGACTTCATAGGCATACTTCTAAATTTTCATTTTCGGGCAATGATTTCGACATGATGCCAGTTGTTCAGAGTAATGAAAATTTTAGAGATATGACAGTAAAGTATGCGTTTTTGAACAAAAGCATCTTCAGCACCCTATGACGTCACATGATGTCACAGCTAAAAATAGTGAAAAATGGTGTTCGCGCTCTACAGCCGTCATTTATGGTCGGATTTTCTTCAAATTTTCACAGATGGTACATTTTGAATCAAAGGTGTGCATATCCTGTCAGCTAACCAAAATTCCGAAAGACCGAAGTTCTGTGGC
Organism: Solen grandis; assembly: GCA_021229015.1. Taxonomy (NCBI): domain Eukaryota; kingdom Metazoa; phylum Mollusca; class Bivalvia; order Adapedonta; family Solenidae; genus Solen; species Solen grandis. The sequence continues at coordinate 30,589,967 of CM037791.1, read as the reverse complement.
TGAAATAAGATTCGAACATAGGACCGAAAATTTCATTATAGGATAAAAGAGCTTCAGGATGAGATAGAAAGTTGAAACTTACACAGTTTGCAGTTCTGCAGAATTTCAACATATATTTTCAGTCGTGACGTCATATGACGTCATGTGACGTCATAGGCATACTTCTTAATTTTCATTTTAGGGTAATGATTTCGACATGATGCCAGTTGTTCAGAATAATGAAAATTTCAGAGTTATGACAGTAAAGTATGCGCTTTTGAATAAAAGCATCTTCAGCACCCTTTGACGTCACATGACGCCACAGCTAAAAATAGTGAAAAATGGTGTTTGCGCTCTACAGCCGTCATTTATGGTCGGATTTATTTCAAATTTTCACAGATGGTACATCTTGAAACTAAGGTGTGCATATCCTGTCAGCCAACCGAAATTCCGAAAGACCGAAGTTCTGTGGCTGAAGTAAGATTCGAACATAGGACCGAAAATTTCATTTTAGGATGAAAGAGCTTCAGGATAAGATAGAAAGTTGATACTTACACAGTTTGCAGTTCTGCAGAATTTCTACATATATTTTGAGTCGTGACGTCATATGACGTCATGTGACGTCATAGGCATACTTCTTAATTTTCATTTTAAGGGTAATGATTTTGACATGATGCCAGTTGTTCAGAATAATGAAAATTTCAGAGTTACGACAGTAGAGTATGCGCTTTTGAACAAAAGAATTTTCAGCACCCTATGACGTCATGTGACATCAAAGCTAAAAGAAGTCCATACGAAAAAAAATAAAAGAGTAAAGGGTAGAGAATTTAATATATATTCTTTCTAACGGAATTAATCTTAATATTTTTCAATTTTAGCAGAAAGTCCTATCATTCGTATCAACGAATGAAATCTAGTTATTATTATTATTCTTTTCTTCTTCCTAACTAAACGCTTATTTTTATATGTTGCAATGGACCTAGGATGACGAAATTTTTATGGCTTATTAGTCACGTGAGGAAATTTTGATTTTAATGATTTTCAGCACCCTATGACGTCACATGACGTCACAGCTAAAAATAGTGAAAAATGGTGTTCGCGCTCTACAGCCGTCATTTATGGTCGGATTTTCTTCAAATTTTCACAGATGGTACATCTTGAATCAAAGGTGTGCATATCATGTCAGCTAACCGAAATTCCGAAAGACCGAAGTTCTGTGGCTGAAATAAGATTCGAACATAGGACCGAAAATTTCATTTTAGGATTAAAGAGCTTCAGGATGAGATAGAAAGTTGAAACTTACACAGTTTGCAGTTCTGCAGAATTTCTACAAATATTTTGAGTCGGGACGTCATATGACGTCATGTGACGTCATAAGCATACTTCTTAATTTTCATATTAGGGCAATGATTTCGACATGATGCCAGTTGTTCAGAATAATGAAAATTTCAGAGTTATGAAAGTAAAGTATGCCCTTTTGAACAAAAGCATTTTCAGCACCCTATGACGTCACATGACGTCAGAGCTAAAAATAGTGAAAAATGGTGTTCGCGCTCTACAGCCGTCATTTATGGTCGGATTTTCTTCAAATTTTCACAGGTGGTACATCTTGAAACTAAGGTGTGCATATCCTGTCAGCTAAGCGAAATTCCGAAAGACCGAAGTTCTGTGGCTGAAATCAGATTCGAACATAGGACCGAAAATTTCATTTTAGGATTAAAGAGCCTCAGGATGACACAGAAAGATGAAACTTACACAGTTTGCAGTTCTGCAGAATTTCTACAAATATTTTGATGCGTGACGTCATACGACGTCATATGACGTCATAAGCATACTTCTTAATTTTCATATTAGGGCAATGATTTCGACATGATGCCAGTTGTTCAGAATAATGAAAATTTCAGAGTTATGAGAGTAAAGTATGCGCTTTTGAACAAAAGCATCTTCAGCACCCTATGACGTCACATGACGTCACAGCTAAAAACAGTGAAAAATGGTTTTCACGCTCTACAGCCGTCATTTATGGTCGGATTTTCTTCAAATTTTCACAGATGGTACATCTTGAATTAAAGGTGTGCATATCCTGTCAGCTAAGCGAAATTCCGAAAGACCGAAGTTCTGTGGCTGAAATAAGATTCGAACATAGGACCGAAAATTTCATTTTAGGATTAAAGAGCTTCAGAATGAGATAGAAAGTTGAAACTTACACAGTTTGCAGTTCTGCAGAATTTCTATATATATTTTGAGTCCTGACGTCATATGACGTCATGTGACGTCATTAGCATACTTCGTAATTTTCATATTAGGGCAATGATTTCGACATGATGCCAGTTGTTCAGAATAATGAAAATTTCAGAGTTATGACACTAAAGTATACGCTTTTGAAGAAAAGAATTTTCAGCACCCTTTGACGTCATGTGACGTCAGAGCTAAAAATAGTGGAAAATGGTGTTCACGCTCTACAGCCGCCATTTATGGTCGGATTTTCTTAAAATGTTCACAGATTGTACATCTTGAAACTAAGGTGTGCATATCCTGTCAGCTAACCGAAATTCCGAAATACCGAAGTTCTGTGGATGAAATAAGATTCGAACATAGGACCGAAAATTTCATTTTAGGATTAAAGAGCTTCAGGATGAAATAGAAAGTTGAAACTTACACAGTTTGCAGTTCTTCATAATTTCTTAACATGTTTTGAGTCGTGACGTCAAATGTCGTCATGTGACGTCATAAGCATACTTTTTAATTTTGATTTTATGGCAATGATTTCGACATGATGCCAGTTGTTCAGAATAATGAAAATTTCAGAGTAACTAAAAATATTGAAAAATTGTATTCGTGCTCTACAGCCGCCATTTATGATCAGATTTTCTTCAAACTTTTACAGATGGTACATCTTGAAACTAAGGTGTGAATATTTTGTCAGATAACCTTAATTCCGAAAAACCGAAGTATTGTGGCTAAAGTAAAATTCGAACATAGGACCTTTAAACTAATTTCGGAATATAATGTCAATTGTTCAGCATGAACATGAAATACCAGAGGTGAGGCATTACATGAAACTTCTATCTCCTGCTTTTTGCATTAACACAGCTTGCAGAAAGTCCTATCATTCGTTTTCACGAATGACATCTAGTTATTATTGTCATTATTTATGGAAAATAGAAAACAAGATCTTTTGAAGCAACAATTTTGTGGACTTTGTTAGGCATCCAGGTAGGCTTACACATATATTAACTCTGCACATTAAAAATAGTGTGTGTATAAAGTGCAGTACATTTGAACAATAACTGAAAATGTGTCCAAAGGACACAGAATGCTCACATTTTGTGCCATTTTTACTAAGTCAGGGGCCATAACTCTGCTTTTGAAACCAAACCCCAGTTGTACAACTTTCACTTACATTCCTTCAAGGTTTTATGATCCTGGTTCAAGTAACTTTGGTAAGATGCATGACTCAAGATTCTGTGACAGAAGGATGGTCAGACAACATGGGAAGATCTATATCACCCCACCCACCCTTTTCAAAGTGGGGGGTATAAATAAATCAAAGGAACATGCCACCATAGTACACAGCCATACTATACACTATTGTTTGATATCTGGCCTTTGCTGAAAGGTGGCTGTTGGGCAGAGGTGACTGTTACTACAGGTTTAACACAGCTTACAATTGTTCCTTTGTTGAAAACAAAGCATACAATCCAGTTATGGCCAAAGGGGTCTAGCAAGTAAGTTTGGTCATTATATCAATACATATATAGTGATATTATAACCAAACTTATTTGTCAGACCCCGTTGATTAAGGCCACCGTCTCAGTGTGTGGGTTGGTCAACCAAAAAAGGCAAATATATTAAGTTAATTGATCCTGCCTACCATTTAAACCTAATCAGCCTGCAACATACACAGAGATCAGGACATTCTGATTGATGCATGTCAACAATTTTTCTTCTAGAATATGTTCCTCATGTAGTATTGCAAAATCTGATTAGGCAGATGCTCTCATCCCGGCTGATCTGCGTCTTGATTTGTCCAAGAAATTTGGACTCCATTGCATTCCACTCATAAAGGTCAAAGTTCATTTAAGGCAGATATTTATAGGCCGACTGAAAAGTAATGTAGCCATGGGTGGGGAGATATCCTACAATAATCTTCATATATCAGACATTCTGGAAATCTATTAACCTCCCCATTATCTTTCAATCTTGTGTCAGGACACATCAGCGAGACGTATTGCATTAAGACTGTACGACCTTGTTCTCAATCAGTCACTGTTAATCTGTTGTGATCATCAAACAACCTGCTAACTTTCATCATCATTAAATTGTTAAATACCAATAATCCAGTGTTAATCTGAGGCCAAGAGTTCTTCCGAAGGTAAACAACAGCACTCCTATGAAGACATTGGGCATTGAAATTGATCACAGTTGATGACAAATAACTGCAATGATATATTTAATCCTACATATAATATACAGGTACCCCTTGCTGACCAAAGCCTCTGTATTAATACAATAATATTTGTTTCTCTTATATTGTTCTCTTGTAGGATAAAGTTTGTGCTGACCATGAATGACAACATATTGCAGTTAAGCTTATCATTTCTTGACAAATATCTATTGATTGTTTGTATGAAAATAATATATCTTAAATGCACAACAGGTATGAAATATCATGACGTGGTTGCATGAAGAAACATTCTACGAAGTGAATGACCCACCAAGGTATCAGGAATTAAGCCACAGAATGACAGAATAGTGGTACCACACTTTGTCCATCAACAATGGGTACTGGGCATTGTTTTATAGAAGCTCAAGAAAATCATTTTGTATGTTCTTAACTTTTCTGTTAATATCCAAATATGACCTTGACTTATAAAATCTGACCTTGAGTTTAAAATTGCATGCTTACACACTGCATTGTTGCAGTCATCTTATATGCTTTTGCAATGAAAAACTGGGCTTAATATCTTGTGTACTCACAACATTTCCTTGGTCAATTTCTTTTTTTTCATGACAGAATTAACAGAATCAATTGTATGTATTTATATTCAATTAAGATACAAGCGATCAGTTCACATTATATATATATACATGTAGTGACTGTAGACTAGACTGATTACAGTCACATAATTGACATCCTTGTAATTTCCTGTGAGCTCCACATTGTACACTGTATACAGTGCCCTATATATCACGGACTTACTGACTGCATAGGAAACCCATTGTTGACACCATAAAGTTATGTTGAAATAAGCCCATGAAAGTACTGCATACTGGGCCCACTAGATTAGCTCTTATGTATGTGAGAACTGGTTAACATTTCTGTAATGGACTTTTTCTATCAGGCTATAAAGCATGATTTCTTTTTTAAAAAGTTGCAAAACAATTAAAAATGATTGCATGATAAAGCATGTCAGCTCTAAAACCAAAGCCGACCCTAATCGGTCTCAATATGGGATAGGACAAGACTGAGTCTTCTGATAAATTCAACTAGACTAGTTTTCCTTACTTGGCAAACAGCGCAGACCCAGATCAGGGTATCCTCTGTTGTTTGCTAATTCAGTATTGTATGGTTCAGATTCTACATTCGCTGCGCAGCAAAGAAAAATTGTTTCATATAACATTTATATCAGAAAACTAATATGCAATAAGTAATATATATCTGTACATAAAATGAGGTACAGAATAGGGTTAAACATTATTTCCTTATACCAGTTGAGAAACAAGTGTTTACTACTGCTACTAATCCCTCTTGATGGATCTTGGGTTGCACCAGAGAAGATCCTGACAATATTTTGGGTCTACCAAGAATCAAACCCTTCCTATCCATAGTAAATTCAGCTATAACTACCTGGCCAAATTGGAAAAATATAAAATACACTATTCTATGTTAAGAATTTTTAATTTCTAACTTAAATTTTTTTCCATTTATTTAAAAAATCAGTTTTATCATCGTATATCAATCCTTCTTGATAGTTACTGGGTTAGACCAGTACTTTGCAGCTATGGAGATATGAAAAAAATTCTAAACCCTCTTTATCTTCAACAGGGATCAAACTCTTAACCTTAAGATTCGTAGTGAATGACCACTACCTCAAGACAAAACCCATTAACTGAGAAGAACAATACAGACCACAGAAGATCTGGCAGTGAGTAGTAAGTTACATATAATGATTGATCATACAAACCTATATCGGACTATGTCCACCATCAGTAATCCAATCAAGTATGAGGATTTAACTCCTGTAATCCATTTTAAGGTACCACTTTCTATAATTAATCCATTTGGAAGTCAACAGTTATATGAAAAGTTCATTTTCTTCTGAACAATAATCTAAAAACTTTATCTAAATCGGTCAAGCCCTTGTCACCTTTCCAGCCTATGCTTTCATTTTGTTAAAATAAATAAAATCATCAATGTTACATAAGAAATCTATAAAAGCACTACACTTCACCCTAACTGATGTAGAACAAATCCATCTATTCCATCAAATCACAATTCCATTCATAATGTACCGATTTGTCCTCTGCAAAAACAACACAAAAACTAAAAACCGTATAAAAAATAAATGGTGAGGAAAACTGTCACTCTCTGTTATGAAGTTTAATTACATGAATAATGCTGGAAAATATATCCTCAAATGCATTTTATTGTTAATCCGACAGAAAACACCGACATCACAATAAAAACTGTCAATTTTCTTATATTAACACAATTAATCACACACAATATTCCTTCAAACTTTCCCACAGTGTCCTAAACATGCTTTAAATGCACTCATACAAATGTATGTGGTAGGTGTCCACATATAGATGGTCAGATGTCCAGTGCAGGGAGAGCATTATGGTCAGTCATAACCACTACCTTGTCTACCTGCTGTGTTTAATCTTGACACTATCTGAGGGGAGGGGGAGAGTTGTTCCTCAGTTAAAGGGGAAGCCTGTCTATCTTGATATGTGCTCGTAAGGGTGTGCTTGCCAAACAATATTAAAAAGATTAAGAATTTAGGGATTGATAAAGAAAAAGAGATACAAAATATTTGAAAAGAGGGATAAATATGAAAATATATGAACAAAGAATTTGCAGTCATTCCACTTGTGACTTAGAGAAAAAAGATAGATTAGAAAGATAGACAGAAAAAGAATGAACAGATAGACAGAAAATATTTAGACAAAGAAAGAATGTTGGATAGATGGAAAGATAGATGGTGCTGAAATTCAAAGATGAATACTATCCACAGGGACATATCCAGGCTTGAAATAAAGATACGCACGGAGCTGGGGGGTTCATGACCCTCAGCCAGGAGGGCCGGGGATTTGCCTCAAGATTTTGAATTTAGAACCACAATGGTGAGTTCAAATAAAGATGTTCTCAGAAGTCTGAATTTTTTTTGTCTTTGAAAATCTTTTTTATGCATGTATGTATTGTGTGTTATTGACACTACACCCTCAAAACAGACAAAATCAATTTGTTATTTCTCACGATCTTTGCTTGTAGCCTTTTTAAACACAATAACTTATGTACATCTCCCTTTTACTTTCAATACATGTCAATCTGACAAATCTAAAATCAAAAGGAACAAAATTGAAACAAATTAGTTCTCTACATGATATATGGTAAGTTGTATCAACCATCCAGCTCAACTAATACCGCCCACTGAGTTATCGATGTTTCGGAAGACAATGATATACGTAAATTTCAATGTGTAAACTGATGTGTCGACATGTGTCAATGGGCAAACTACACAACTAGCTAATGGGGCATGTCACTTTGAAAAATAAAATCAACCGAAGTATAGAAAATACTTGATTTATTGCAAGTTCATTCTGATATCCTTTTTGTTAAATTTTAGGTGAACTACAGGATGGTTCCCCGACCTGCTGTCACCTATGACGGGGAAAATAAAAGTTTGAAAAAAAAAAAATTTAACAGAGATCCGGTCCTATGGATGATATATAATTTCCTTTTCTTCTTCTACACACCTTTAACATTTTTATAGCTATAACAATTACAAGGAATATTTCTCTCCGTGTAACAAGGCAGCTGTGTGAGGTGGCTGTAGTTTGCATTTTTTTTTCTTCTCCACAAATTACTGATATAATTAGAATATGTAAAATAAAAACATCACATCTAGTCATGAAATCTAAGTCATAATCTTGTTTATCATTTATTTATCATGCCATACTTGCTCATCTGACTTTATTAACATAACAAGAGGGCCATGATGGCCCTGAATCGCTCACCTGAGTACCATTGCTTCAACTGATGTCAAGGTTTTTAAACAGACAAGGATTCTGATATAACTTAATCTAAAACATTTTACCCCTGACAATACTACACACCAAATACCTAAGCAATGGGCCATATGGTTTCAGAGAAGACTTGGGCGCAGGGTCATTTATCACCGTAGGGCCAAGACTTTGAAAATCTTTGTAATGAACCATTAGATGCTACTACATACCAAAAATCTTACTCTAGGCCTTATTGATTAAAAGATTTTTTAAGATTTTCCTATATAACTCTGTGTAAAACAAGTGACCCCTGGTGCGGGGTCATTTATCACCATAGGGCTATGATTTGTACAATCTTGGTAGTGGCCCATAAGATGATGCTTCATACCAAATATCTAAGCTCTAGGCCTTATGCATTCATGGAAGAAGATTTTTTAAGATTTTCCTATATAACTCTATGTAAAACAAGTGACCCCTGGTTCGGGGTCATTTATCACCATAGGGCTATGATTTGTACAATCTTGGTAGTGGCCCATAAGATGATGCTACATACCAAATATCTAAGCTCTAGGCCTTATGGATTCATAAAAGAAGATTTTTTAAGATTTTCCTATATAACTCTCTGTAAAACAAGTGACCCCTGGTGCGGGGTCTCTTATCACCATAGGGCTATGATTTGTACAATCTTGGTAGTGGCCCATAAGATGATGCTTCATACCAAATATCTAAGCTCTAGGCCTTATGCATTCATGGAAGAAGATTTTTTAAGATTTTCCTATATAACTCTATGTAAAACAAGTGACCCCTGGTGCGGGGTCATTTATCACCATAGGGCTATGATTTGTACAATCTTGGTAGTGGCCCATAAGATGATGCTACATACCAAATATCTAAGCTCTAGGCCTTATGGATTCATAGAAGAAGATTTTTTAAGATTTTTCTATATAACTCTATGTAAAACAAGTGACCCCTGGTGCGGGGTCATTTATCACCATAGGGCTATGATTTGTACAATCTTGGTAGTGGCCCATAAGATGATGCTACATACCAAAAATCAAAAGGTTAGGCCTTGTGGTTTTGGAGAAGAAGATTTTTTCAAGTTTTTCCTATATTAGCCTATGTGAAATCAAGTGACCCCTGGGGCGGGGCCAATTTTGACCCCAGGGTCATAATTTGTACAATCCTGGTAGAGAGTCATAAGATCATGCTACATACCAAAAATCAAAAGGCTAGGCCTTGTGGTTTCAGAGAAGAAGATTTTTTAAATTTTCATTTTTAAAATCTATTTTTAGCTCCTGTGACCTAATTATGCGATGGACCAGAACCATTTATACAACTTTAGTAGAGCTTCATCCAAGGAACATTCCTGCAAAATATTTTTCAAATTGGCCAAGCCATTTAGGAGGAGATGTTGTTTGAAGCAATTGTTGACGCCGGACGCACGGACGCACGGACGGACGCACGCACGCACGCACGCACGGACGACGGACGACGGACAAAAGGCGATCAGAAAAGCTCACCTTGAGCACGTTGTGCTCATGTGAGCTAAAAATAGATCATGAGTAAGGTCAGATATGTAAATGTCCCCACAAATTTCAGATATTCAGCCATTTTATGGGACCTATTTAGTACACCTCCCCTTTTAGACGATCAAAACATAAGATCTAAGAGGAAGAGATGACCCAAGATGGACAGTTAGTGGACAATGAATCTGTTAGTGTTGACAAACTAGCCGCAGCCTTCATCCATTGTGGTTGTACCCACCCAATCCTGGTTATATCAGATATTGTGATCTATTGCTGTCCAGTATTCATGGCCTGCGTTATCTGGGGAAGAATCTTGCACAAAATGTGCGGATAATTCTTTGTTACACAGTGCAACATCAAGTATAAAACTCTATTGGTATGGCCATTTATGTGTTCAAGATAGGCCTTAGCAACTTCTTCATTCAGAGATCACTCACACCTGAAATGAGCAAGGAAGCCATCTCTGCCTTGCATGCGAAGTCTTCACTACTTTATAGTTATCCCAAGAATTAAATAAATAAATGAAAATGTTGTAAAACTGGCGATAAACTTTGAAAACTCAAATTATTTTAATACTTTACAACTGGTGCCATGGTTTAGTGGTAACATCTGAAGGTTGTGGGTTCAACCCTGTCGGAAGCATGAATATCTCAGGACATTCCCAGGTACAAAGTACTGGTCCAACCCACAACCCTTGAAATGTATAGTATAAGTTGTTAGAACTTGTTTCCAAATCAACATAAAATATATCAGTTTTAAAACTTAACTTTGCATTTGGCAGTATATCATTAGAGACAACATTAATCAATCACACAAGATGGTCAAAACTTGTAATGAATTCCATGTAAAGATATTTTCATATTTCAATAAAGCATGTCATAACCTAGGGAGGAAGGCTGTGAAGAGAGTACCTGTGAGCAACTGCTCACGATGAGTTGCAAATATAGCAGGTATAATAAATGTTTTATCTGAAGGCTGAAGATTTTTTCATGTCCACTATTTATTTGAAAGTTGAGCTGAATACATCTTTAAATTTGAAGGCTGGTGGTCATTATTTATACAAGAAATGGAAACATTGTAATGTAAGTATTCAATGTACTGACTGACCCCAACATGCTGTTTATTCTAAAGTAAGATAAAATTTTAAAAAGTTAATTTAACCAAACCTACAGTTAAATTAGGACCTATCTTATCCACATATATTAGCTTAACCCTTAACCTGCTGAATTTCTCAAATGGACTTAGCCGGCACTGTTTTTGGAACTGTCCATTATCAATTTTAGGGATAACAAGATGAAAACTTGTAGTTGGTCAGCCAACAGTAAAGAGCCAGGCCAGCCTGCATGGTTGTGCAGGCTGGCCTGGCTCTTTACTGTTGGCACTTATGGTTCCAGCAGGGTAAGGGTTAAATCTATTTTTTGTGGGAACTGGGAAACTTTAGATTCTATTACTTACACTAATCCATCTTAATGGTTCATCGGATGGACCAGTACTTTACACCTTGGTCTTGAAAAGGTTCTTGTCCCAATGAGGTTTGAACCCACAACCTTTGGGTCCATATTCAAGCATGATACCACTAGACCATCACAGCCCTTTAAATATCAGTTCAGCTAGCTAGTAAACTGTTCCTCTGCATCATCTTCTCAACCACAATTTAAACCAACAACATATACCCTGATCAGACTGTGTTGACAGGGGTGTTCAAGTGCATCTCTAATGATTGACAGGAAGATCCAGGTGTTAAAAGAACTTCATATGTCCTTTGGTAAATGAAATGTAAGCAATTGGTAAATTAGAAGCTGTGTCAAAATTTCTGTATAGTTGTTTTCATGACCTATAGGATCAGAGGTCACACCACAGGTGCATCAAAACCCTCATTACAAACATCTACAGGCTGAATTATAACATGGCTGGCACTTTCTGAGATGCCTATCAGTTAAGCTCCTATCCCCTTATGTATGGCAAAAAATAACCGTGAGTCACGAGGCAAGCACCCCAAGAAAGAGACTTCAAAAAGGGCGATATGGACCAAATATAGATCAGATTAGAGAAGGGGGCTCAATATGTTCTTATTTCAAAGGAATTCTCATTCAGCATGTTACCACATTAAGTCCACTTGTGTTGTGTGTGAAGGAGGGCCCGGGTGTGAAAGCCCGATAATCCCCGCACCTTCCCATAGTAGTACAAAGAAGCCCAGGATTATATAAATGGCACAAATAGAGTAGACTGGACATGTGAAACTTTCTGGACAAGAGAAGAGTTGATGAAGACGCATTTACAACCTATGCAACTTAAATTAGGCATATTCCAGTGGAATTTGGCCCTACACAGTAAAAGTATGTGATTCTAGCGCCAGTAGCATTTACAACCCCTGAGAAGACATTGACTTATTCAAAATGTCTCACCACACTTTATGCTTACCCTTGAAATAATGATGGATTACTAACAGAGAATATGAGACATAAATCAGTCTTACAAAATGATTTTATAAAATGAATTAGTGTAAAGTTAAGTTTAATATGGGAATCAAACCCAAATATATATATGTAGGGGATCAACCGCAAGATAGACATACGGTCAACTACAAACTAGCTTGACCACAACAATGTACAGTGGGCGTTGTGCTATTTTAAATAATTTTTAGTTCTCTTAACAATGTGAATGATCCCTAGTTCTTTGACGAGGAGATATCCCCTATTTAGAGGGGCAAGTCTCAGAATATAAGTACAAAAACATGAAATGTTTACAATATTTATTTACAGAAGTGTGGTCTATACCACCATAAACAATCAGAGACATCCTGTCCTGTAACTGATTAGAATAGCAATCAGTATTTTTTAAGTTCCTGTAAGCTGTAAAAGGTCCCCTCTGGTCTATCAAAACATATCTCACACCTATCAAAATAGCCTTTTTTATTTCCAAAAACATGGCTCAGTGTATATTTTCTACATCAGCTCAGATGCCATCCAATGTAACACCCATTAAGATAAGTGAAATAACATCCCTGATTACACTTGGACATTGCCATTAGTTTCAATAGAATGGTCAGAGGAGGGATGTGACAGGCACTCCAATCAGCTGTGAGGATAGTCATGTGATACAGATCATGTGATACTGATCATGTGACCTGCAGCAACAGACTGGTGCCTGTGTTGACAGTCCTATCTGATGTGATGTAACCAGTCTGTTGAACCATCTAATTCATTTTTCTTCTTTTAACCTGTCACTCATAAATATCAACACACTGATGCAGACCACTGTATAGTAATATACACATAATAAACATCACTTAACATTAAGAAATACTTGGAGTCTTGAAATAGATAGAAACACATTCCAATATTCTTGTTTTACTGTACTGTATAAGTAAATGGCTGAGTTGACAAAAATAGTTAAATATAATTATATAGTTAAGAAATGAAATATGTCAGTATTTATATCTGGGAATTATACATCCCTGGGTATTTATGTATTACTAATTGCTAAGTAAGGTAAGTGATATTGGAACCAGGGCCCTGAATCAGTAATATCTAAGTCTATATTTTCAAACTCAACATTTTTGATATAATAGCTATTTTTTCTTCCATATAATAAATGATAAGATATTATAGATTTTATAGGAAAATGTTTACCCATGTCTCCATGTTTACTTTCAATTTTTAACATTATTATATATATTGATAATGGTATATTGAGCAGTATTTTTCAAACAAGCACTAATTCTGGATCTAAAATATAGACTAAGAATGTTGATGTTTGCAAAGTATTCTCTTCTCAATATTGTCATTTCTTGAATTTTATTTTCTTTAAACATATTTTCTTTTCTTTTAAAAGCAAGTTCTTACAGCTTATACTAATTCCTCTGGATGGTTCCTGGGTTGGACCAGTACTACTTTACATCTGGAAAATTCAGGATATAAATTGTTCCCAATAGTTTGAACCCACAACCTTTGAATCTGCAGTCATGTACACTACCTTAGGAACCTGATAGCGTCCTTTAACATTCTTGTTTTCTGAAGGTATAAACTTAAATAGCTACTACAAGGTGATTAACATGCCAGGTAATCTTCACTTTTATTGATAGTTGCCTGCTCAATCTAGAAACTATAAATGTGAGGTAGTGTTATTCATCATTCACTAATTTTTTTAACTTTAAACTTAAATACCAAGACAGTGTAGTTCCAAAAGCATTCTGCAGTATCACACAAAAGTATTTCATTGTTATGTAAATGTACGAGTGAGTAACTAGTCCTTTTGGCCGAGTAGATAGAGCGTCCGCCCCTGAACTGGGAAGCTGTAGCTTCAATCTCAAATTGCGACATTATATTTCACCAAAGTCGTAAAAAATGGTACTGGTATAAGCTCCCTTGCTTGGTGCCCAGCATATAAGGGTAGTTCCAGGACTGGTTGACCGGGTATCAGGATAATAGGACTGTGCCACATGTCTTTAGTGTGATGTACTATAAATCTGTCTCAAGTAGACATCTCCAAATATCTGTAATACTTTCAATGGAACGTTTAACCCAACAAGCAAAAGCAAACATGCAAGCTTTTCTTTCCCCCAAAGAAGAGGGATCAAATTATTATGCAAGAAAATAGTTAAACCAGCCGTAGCCGTAGCGATCTAAACCCACTGATATTACCTCATGTGACATAATATATTTAAGCTGAAGATGGATGAACATTGTAACTTGCAGATTGGTCTGATTTTATGCTATTAGCAACTCATCAGCAGCTTGTAGGTGTGATTTAGGAAGAATTGTGATATCTGATCCGTATGGAAGGTTGACACACCATGCTAATACTATGGAAATGACAACTACTAATTGTTAATTACTAATTGCTAATTAATTGCTAATTACCATTCATAGTGCATCAGCCTTCTATAGTTCTGGCTGATGATTGTTTTCAGTCAGATCTGGCTTGCCCATGGTTCCATGTCCCAGTGTTCATTTACTACAGACCTGATGTTTGTTAGTTCAACCCCTGCTGGGGGGGCAAAAAGAAGTGTTTCAAGATCTTGTTGGATGCTTAGTACTAGTCAACCTATTACAATATGACTGACTTAACAAGGTGAAGGTAATGTACCAGTATATAGAAGAAATGAGATAAATATTACTGTGAACTCAAGGACATGGTTGGATATAGCGTAATTAGTTTAATCAGTGAAAAATGCAAAGCCCAAGGTGTGTTTAAACATGCTTATACAGTATGACTGTATGACTTTTGCCCATAATCTACATTAACTGTCCTGGTAATCTAGCTGAAGGCAGGGAGACTTTCATGTGACATGTACTGAGCCATGGGCTCAACAACTGACATTTAACGGCCAATCTTAGACTTTTATATCTCTGCTTAATAAGGAATGTAGGGACACATGTTTCTTTGAAAACGGTCTTCTATCATTTACATGAGATCACTTCAAACAACATTCAATTCACTCCACTGGATTTCACCTTGTCTTTTCATCACAGTTTAGACTTACAAAAAAAAACTCTCGAGGTTTTATACAGCTCTCAATGCATTATTACCCCAGAGATGAGCAGCTAGCCCTACCTCCAACTTATACTACTCAAAGTTTGCTAAGCACCATCCGCTATTTTCCCGTAGCGTTTCATGCTTAGACAAGCGACTTTAAAGGCATGCTACATTAAATTTTACAATAAAACAAATCTTGCTTTTATGCAGAAGTATTGTTTATGTACCAAACTTACTACCAGTTACAAAAAATAAGCCTTTCGGATCCTCAATACTGGGAATTTATCATAATTAGAAAGTGCGAAATTTTGAGAAAACACCTTAAAATTTAAAGTCAGCTAAATTCAGAACTTTAATCTTCAAATATTCCCGTTTTCTAAATGGAATACTTTTAAGGATATTTGTGACGATGTTGGCCTGTTCATGGTCATTTTTCCTGTATTGATCACAAGATTTAACTTAACTTCAATTTATGAAATGCCATTTCTTGCAAAAAACACACTTTTGTGAATTTGCCAACTAATGACAGGAATTGGCTAAATCGTTGTAACTCATTTTTGAGTCTCTTTTCTATCATTTTGACAAAAACTATGCGTAAAAATGATGGTCAGCTAACGCTTTCCTTTCAGATACATAGCATTACATTAAGCATGTGTTTTCATGTGACTCTATGGAAAAATAGCGGATGGTGCTTAGCAAACTTTGAGTAGTATATATTTATCTCTCTCAATGGTTTGTGGGTTGAACCAGTACTAGGCACCAGGGAAGACCATAAAATCTGTGCCTCTAAATAGGTTCAAACCCACAATCTTCAAATGCACAAATTTGTACACAACCACTGGACCATGGTACTGTTGAACAGTGTAACAGAATGATAAAGGGTTAAGTGGCCATTATAGGTATTGTCCTAATTAATGTCAGGAAAAAGTCATGTTTGGGTAGCTATTGTAATGATTTTCACTAATAAATCATGATTTGTAGATAAAACAATGGCAGCCTAATGACTGTACTGTGATAAATCAAATGTGTGAAAAAGAAAAATGGGACCACAACTTATAATGAGTCTTAAACCATAAAAGGTAACATGAGAACCAGTAGAAATCATGGCCATGTCTATATCAGCTTGGTGAAGTCAGCATGACACAAGCTGAAATTAACACTCTTTCAAATATAGACCTTTGTCTATATACCTTTGTTTCAATATGGGTTTGGTTTTGATAGAGACACAACATTTTGTTTATTTATTGTTTATCTGCAGGACTGTCCTTTTATCTGTACATTATCATGTAAAGTATATGTACAACTGGAATCATATTTCCACCATTTTCAATTAGGTGTAAACCTTAATTACTTTCACATTCGCAAAATAATAAAAGATAAAACAAACTTCTAATCTGAATTTTATTCACCCTATAGATGCAATACTTCCTGATTGAGCCATCTAAAGCATAAACTGGACACTCAGAAATGTATCAAAACTCTATAATCCAAAAATGAACAGTGTCACCTAGTTTAAATAAACACTTTCTCTAAATCAAATAAACAAGCATCAGTGATTCACATGCCAATACTAATAAAATTCTGTGTTATATCTAAACATTTGCATATAACGTTATCCATTCATTTGTACTTGACATGAATAAAACATTCCGTCAAATCAGTTTAAAAGAAATAATGAAAATTCCTTGCACTTGTGATTTGATAGTAATATACTAAATAGATGGCAATTGTTCACCAATAATAATGAAAACCAATAGAAATCATCCGCAAATAAATCGTTGTGGTCTGATGTAGCTCTACAGATTAAGGAAATCAAGTCTTTTATCTGTCCGCTAATCCAAGTCGTCCCCAAATATTTACCACAGGGATTAAAGGACGACCCAGTTTTTACTGCTCACTGTGAAGCCTCGTATTTAAGGACTGGTCATTCTAACTGACCAAAATTGTCTCCCTTTCTAAAGAATTACAGCCTTCATAATGTCTAAAGATTTAATTAATTTGTTCCAATACTTACTGAAAAGATATAGAATACATTATAACTTATGATAAAAAAATAAAACTTTTACAGAATTTGTATAATATGAGAATAGAGTACAGCCTAATGGTAAAACCTCTTTAGATTGGTTTATCTGTAGACATCTTTAATAATTAAATCCTATATTTTCAGAAATATTTACCTTATAAAATAAACAACTGGTTTACCAAAGAAGGTAAAATGTACCTACCAGTATAGGCATTATTATGAAATTCATGAATAATAAAGCTGAAATAGAGTCTATCAAAAATAACTGATTTTTTTAATTATGTCAATATTTGACTGAAGCTGATTTGGTTGACAAATGAGGCAACTTGATAACTGTCTATGTTTTTCTGGATTTATAGATTGACCTGCTGAATTCCTGATTCGGGGGGAAATTTGCGAGGCTATTCATTTATATATATATAAAAAAAAAAAAAACTGAAATCAAGCACTACAGATACTCCACACCTTTGAGAAGATGACCAAAAACCACCTCTTTGTATCACTTACTTCAGATGAAACTCAGGTTAATCTGTTAGGTACCAAGTAAGCTAGCCATTATATTTGGACTATTGAGTGCCACAGAAATTAAGATCCATTACACTCAAATTGTGAGCCTCAAAAGTACAGATCCATTATAACACACATATTGTGATCAACAGAAGTATGGATCCATTATAACACACATATTGTGATCAACAGAAGTATGGATCCATTATAACACACACATATTGTGATCAACAGAAGTATGGATCCATTATAACACACATATTGTGATCAACAGAAGTATGGATCCATTATAACACACACATATTGTGAGCCACAGAAGAATGGATCCATTATAACACACAAATTGTGATCAACAGAAGTATGGATCCATTATAACACACACATATTGTGATCAACATAAGAACAGATCCTTTATAACACACATATTGTGATCAACAGAAGTATGATCCATTATAACACACACATATTGTGATCAACAGAAGTATAGATCCATTATAACACACACATATTGTGAGCCACAGAAGTATGGATCCATTATAACACACACATATTGTGATCAACATAAGAACAGATCCTTTATAACACACACATATTGTGATCAACAGAAGTATGGATCCATTATTACACACACATATTGTGATCAACAGAAGTACAGATCCATTATTTTCACGATATTCGCGCAATGGGCCTTCCGCGAATTTAGGACCGCGCGATATTAAGTCTGTATAATCAAAGAATATATATGGTATTTTTTTGTTTGACACCGATTTTGACAACTAAATTTCATGCGTTGTTTTATAATCAGTACCATCTTAGATCAATAAAACCAACAGTTTCCCAAGGGTTTTACACTCGTGTTCTATTTGAGACTAATATCAAATCAATAATCTGTGTTATTCTTTTTAAAATAAGATTTTTTTGTATATTCTAACTTACCTTTTACCGGTGTTGAACCGGTGCATGAAATTTACGCTTGCGTGATGTTAACTCATTTTTGCCGAGTCATTATTCAGGCACTGACCTTTATGCATAAATTCATCAAAGTACAATGATTTTTGATAATATTATATTCCTTAAATATTTCGTTACAAAATGTGTTAAAGATCATGTTAACATTTCCAGAAACCATATGTGTACGAGTGTGTACCATAGCGATGTATAACGTGTACACACACATTCCCCCCTCCCTCTCTCTCTCTCTCTCTCCATATATCTTGAAAATCATTTCATGATTTGTTTTTTACGTGTGTACTGACATGTCCCCACCTTCTAGATTGACAGTTTGTTTATACAACAATCAAAGTGAGACCTGTAAAACAAAAAGGTCCCGGAGAATAGATTGTCTGATCACCGGAAGTGCTGCAGTCGATAACAAAGGAAATGCCATCTTTCGGCAGTTTGGCCCCAGCAATTAGGAGATGGTGCTAATTAACAACTTACCAGTAACCCTTATCAGTAACCCACCTCTATGATGTCACTTACCTGGGGGGAGGGTAGCGCAAACATATCAGTCGGTAATTAATTAGCATTCAATATCCGGGGCACCAAATCAGTCATTCAGAACGAAATGGCTATTTTTTTATTTATTCATACAGTAAAACCTCGATAATGAGACCACTCTTGGGTCCATCTGAAAGTGGTCTTATTATTGAGTTGGTCTCATTAATGAGTTTGGTCTTTTCATCAATATTTCATTTCAATGTTGATCAAATTCAATACTTGTTTTAATTTGATAGATGAAAATAATATCTCTTGAATCAATTTAATGTTTTTAAAAAGTTTTGTTACGAAATATAATCCTGATTATTTTTATAAAACTTTTTTTCACATTTAAAATTA
The DNA here is from genome assembly GCA_021229015.1 of Solen grandis. NCBI lineage: Eukaryota > Metazoa > Mollusca > Bivalvia > Adapedonta > Solenidae > Solen > Solen grandis. Next base: position 30,570,383 of record CM037791.1, on the reverse strand, counting down.
AAATCTATGGTCATATCATGCCGATTAAAAGTCTACCCATTTTAAATTTCTCTAATTTTCCTATAATTATCAAAGTGATTGCTTATTCAATTGTTGTAGTAATAAGCTTTTTTTAATTATCCAGTTGTCTCCGACTTTTCCCCGTGCTGTTTTGATTCAAGACAATTTCTTTTGAATTTAAAGATCTTAACGTTTGATTTTAGTTTTAAATCAAAGTCTTTGGAAAGTAGTTATGAAAGTGATTGACTAATATGACGGGATATCTAATTCTATTTTAGTCAAGTTTTCGTAGGAAGTCTTCGTGCTAATTAACGACTGTCAAAACTTTAGTCAATCGAAACGCGTCACGGTGATTGTTACTGCTAATCTGGGGCAGCTCATCTGGACATATAACAAATACTCGTTAGCAAGACAGGAAATACATCCGTAGATCCCAAGATTGCTCTCTGTTATGCAATATTACCCATCTCACCCATTGTTTTCACTCTCCATCGAATCTTATCTACCGTGTTATCAAAACATCCGAATTACGGCACGTGCGACCTTCACCTGTACCGGAAACCAGATGTCGTAAAATGACAACTTGAATCAACTTTTTCACAGGACCATCGTTCGCATTATTGAGGTCAAAAAAAGACTAATTTTACGATTTGGTCCGATTTTAGTGGTCTTTTTATGCAATTTTGAGTTGCCCGCTTTAATGAGGTGAGCGACCATTGAAATATATAAAGAAAAATTCGGGTCCGACAAAATGTGCCTGTAATATTGAGTTGGTCGTGATAATGAGTTGGTCGCAGAGTGAGGTTTTACTGTATTTATTTTTTATACTTTTTTTTTTTTTTTGAAATGGGAAATGCGCGAATTTAGCACCTCGCGAAATAGTTTTTAGAGAGGGTAGCGCGAAATTTAGACTGCGCGAAAATAACTGATACTACAGTATTGTGATCAACAGAAGTACAGATCCATTATAACACACACATATTGTGATCAACATAAGTATGGATCCATTATAACACACACATATTGTGATCAACAGAAGTACAGATCCATTATAACACACATATTGTGATCAACAGAAGTATGGATCCATTATAACACACATATATTGTGAGCCACAGAAGTATGGATCCATTATAACACACACATATTGTGATCAACAGAAGTACAGATCCATTATAACACACTCATATTGTGATCAACAGAAGTACAGATCCATTATAACACACACATATTGTGATCCACAGAAGTATGGATCCATTATAACACACATATTGTGATCAACAGAAGTACCATTATAAACACACATATTGTGAGCCACAGAAGTATGTATCCATTATAACACACATATTGTGATCAACAGAAGTACAGATCCATAACACACTCAAATTGTGATCAACAGAAGTACAGATCCATTATAAAACACACATATTGTGAGCCACAGAAGTACAGATCCATTATAACACACTCATATTGTGATCAACAGAAGTACAGATCCATTATAAAACACACATATTGTGAGCCACAGAAGTACAGATCCATTATAACACACTTATATTGTGATCAACAGAAGTACAGATCCATTACAAAACACACATATTGTGAGCCACAGAAGTATGGATCCATTATAACACACACATATTGTGATCAACAGAAGTATGGATCCATTATTACACACACATATTGTGAGCCACAGAAGTACAGATCCATTATAACACACTCAAATTGTGATCAACAGAAGTACAGATCCATTATAAAACACACATATTGTGATCAACAGAAGTACAGATCCATTATAAAACACACATTGTGATCAACAGAAGTAGAGATCCATTATAACACACTCATATTGTGATCAACAGAAGTATGGATCCATTATAAAACACACATATTGTGATCAACATAAGAACAGATCCTTTATAACACACATATTGTGATCAACAGAAGTATGGATCCATTATAACACACACATATTGTGATCAACAGAAGTATGGATCCATTATAACACACACATATTGTGATCAACAGAAGTACAGATCCATTATAACACACACATATTGTGATCAACAGAAGTATGGATCCATTATTACACACATATATTGTGAGCCACAGAAGTATGGATCCATTATTACACACACATATTGTGATCCACAGAAGTATGGATCCATTATAACACACATATATTGTGAGCCACAGAAGTATGGATCCATTATAACACACATATTGTGATCAACAGAAGTACAGATCCATTATAACACACACATATTGTGATCAACAGAAGTATGGATCCATTATAACACACACATATTGTGATCAACAGAAGTATAGATCCATTATAACACACTCATATTGTGAGCCACAGAAGTATGGATCCATTATAACACACTCTCAACTAAAACAAAGATTCCATTATAACATGCTCCATATTAGGACTGAAACAAGGTCATTTTTTTTACCCTGGTACCAGTCATACTGTTACCTGTGGGTAACTTGGTATCCGTGAAAATGCAATCATTGCATAATACAACAACAAAAAAACCCCGATTGATTGGTATTTACCAAAGGGGTATGGCATGAAAGGTGTGTCATATATCACTATAATATAATACACTTGTATTATATATAGTGCATGATATATGACCCAATTTTTGTTCCAGACCCCTTTGATATTTACCACCTGTAATAACTAAACATTTTCGTCATTGATTTTAACACATTCCACTAAGCACTTAACAATACAGACTTTATGCCCCTAAAATACATCCATCATCTATGCATTTTTAGATAATTTCTTGACAGGGGAAAGAATTATATTAAAGAATATCATTATTGACGTGTATATATGTTACGAAAAAAAGAAGTACATGAGATATCATAACAGAAAATGCCAACATCAGGTAACGAGAAATAATTTTGTACCATGGTACCAGCAATTTTCCCGACCCATGGGTACCCTACTTCAAATAAAATGACATCAAAACAGGCATATCCCTCACCAGAATGTTTGTTGAAAGGTGTTGGACAAAATCAGTTATTGAAAGTTGAAGAGTTTATTGAAGCTTTGTTCAGCTTCTTTGATTGGTTTAACCATTTCCCTCATATAGACTCATTTTGACGCACTCAATAGGTACCACAAAAAGCCTGATCTGCAGAAAACCACAGTTAAACCTTACCAAATTTAATTATAAAATCCTCATTTCCAGACCACTGAGGAGCAGCGAACAGCATAAAACCTGATCAGCCTGCGAGTTACTCGCAGGCTGATCTGGTTTTATGCTGTTCGCATAGGTCTTTTCATGGTGTCCTCTATGACGGAAAGGGTTACCGTATACACCGGCAGATTAGGCGCACCTTTTTTCCAGATAATTCAAGTTTATAGAGGGGGTGCGCCTTATATGATGATATAAAGCTTTTCGGGTTTCTTTTTTAAATCACCGAGAAGTGAAAATTACCGGTATACGATCTCAGAAAATGGATATACTGAAAGCCAATGAATACGATAATATGACACAAAGTCTATACGAAACCATGATAAACAATACCAGATTATTGCTTTTGTTCTTATTAGTTATCCTACAGGTATATTTCATGATAAAATGATCGTGAGAAACTGAAACAACTTGATGGAAGCCATTTTCAATATAAACAAATAAGTTTATTTTACGGGACCTCATGATGTATAGGAGAAACTTGACAGGTGGCAATTGTTACGTAATGTTTGTTAGTTGGGAGAATTTTGACAGGTGACAATGGTCCCCAGTGTTAGAATGCAGGGACACGGTTGAGTAATGCCATGTTATGAAAATGTGTCACCTTTATCCTACCCGTCGTTAATGTAACGGTCTAACGGTGATCTTATGCCATGTGTAAATAAAACGGTTCACCGTATGATTAGCCTGGTGACGTACGGATAGCTTTCGGTCTGTCAAAATGTACGACGGTGCAAATTTCAAAACAAGATTTCGCCGCATACGATACGATAAGTGAATTTTTTTTTTTTTCAAATAAGTTACCCTGAAAGTTAGGATGCGCCTTATACGTAGCTGCGCCTAATCTGACCGTGTATACGGTAACTGCTATGCATATTTTAGGCATCACACTAATATGATGGACCCTAAATCTAAAATGTGTTATTTGTTATCATATACAGTTACAATATGCATCAATATCATACATAGTTTGGACCTCAAATACAAAGTTACCAGGGTTTTCATTAATAAATATAACTACAGAATTGTTTTGAAAAACAACTGATTTGGCCGTAGGTCAAGAGGGATTTTGCACACTCAAAACTTCAAGTATTGCCAAAAATAACCAATTTTTATTTGGTTATAACCAATGATTTTGATATGCAATCAGTTAATAATGAAAACCCTGAGTTATACAAACTTGAAAATGAAAGATCACAACAGCTTTTTACATTTTTTTTAAAGATGTACTTTTAAAATATGTATCAATTTTCAGTAGCACGAGATGAACATTTCTCACAGCTTATCAGTTAATACTGTTTACATTTTGGAACCAGTCAAATATTCACTAAATCACTGACACAGTCAAATTGACAGAGCTGCCTTGGAAGTCAGATCCCGATGGAGAGGGGGAGGTAAGAAATAATCTAGATAAAAAGACACAAGTGGTCAGTAACCTCATTTCTCACCGGCATGTTGTTTACGCACTGTCCACTCCAGGCCAGGGTTTATTTCATCCTCTTGCAAGTGCACGCAGCTGGAGCAAAATAAACATGGAACCACTTGTTGTGATTTTGTTATCCCTTGTTATCTTTCAATTATCCTTCCCAATAGCTCAATCATGCTCTGATAGATGGAACATTTAAAGATGACACTGACCACTTAGTCATAGTCATTCAAAAACTAAATTATTTCATACTATGGGTGCAAATGTTGTGGTCTTCTTAAACCATATAATTCTGATTCAACCTGAAAGCAATATTAATATATCCTTCTGTCAATATGAGCCATCACTTTGTTATTGCCTATGGCCATGGTATTTTGCAAATCATACCAAATATTTTGGTCCTGAGTTCTAAGTTAAGAAAAGCAAAATATTCATATTTCTGGGTCTTGGTTAAATGCATTAAAATAACTGCAATAGATCAGGATCATAAATTGCACTATATAACAATTTCATCAAATTTGTTACTTTGCTGGGAACAATCTTAACCCTTTCCCTCATAGAGGACGCCATGAAAAGACCTATGCGAACAGCTGTTCGCTGCTCCTCAGTGGTCTGGAAATGAGGATTTTATAATTAAATTTGGTAAGGTTTAACTGTGGTTTTCTGCAGATCAGGCTTTATGTGGTACCTATTGAGTGTGTCAAAATGAGTCTATATGAGGGAAAGGGTTAACAGACTCCCAATAAAGGATAAACAATACAATTGCTATAACTCCAACTACTGCTTCGATCTAATTTCCAAACGAGCTATAATTATTACCTAACATTAGCGGCAGACTGATGGATTAGATCGTTGACAAATCGTGATGAAGGTGATACACAGTGATGATCATTGACTACAAATTTATTGGTGAACCATGAGTGATTGTTTCACATACAAAATGAAATTTGTTAAACACATGCATACCTCCTCCATTGCAGATCAACGAATGAGTCCTTGCATTTTGTATTGTTTTTATCTAGCAATGTTTGGATCATTTGTGACGTTACGTCCTGTGTCTGTGATAGAGTACATGACTGCAGATCCAGGACTTGTGGATTTGAACCTCACTTGAGACAAGAATCTTTAATGACCTTCCCAGATGCAAAGTACTGGTCAAACCAGGAAACTGTCAAAAACATCAAGTTTTAAGTACTTGTTTCCCAATTAATGTGTCTAAAGAAAATAGTTTAACCCTTTCCCTCATAGAGGAAACCATGAAAAGACCTATGCGAACAGCATAAAACCAGATCAGCCTGCGAGTAAGTCGCAGGCTGATCAGGTTTTATGCTGTTCGCTGCTCCTCAGTGGTCTGGAAATGAGAATTTTACAATTAAATTTGGTAAGGTTTGAGTTTGGCTTTCTGCAGATCAGGCTTTATGTGGTACCTATTGAGTGCGTCAAAATGAGTCTATATGAGGGAAAGGGTTAAGCATTTTTGGTTAAGTAAACAATATATAATTGCAAAAGTTAGGCTTTACAACTACCTATTTTGTTCTCGGATTTTGTTTTCTTTTTCTTAATATCTTTTTTAAATTTGTTTAGGCCTATAGTAAAAAAAAATAATGTTAATGGAGTTCAAAGCTGTCTTCAATTTCTGTTATTGGCCAACAGTTATAAAAAAATCTTTAACTGCAGTTTATAAATTGATCTTTTCCACTAGTTTAAACTTGCAAACATTTACTCCCTTTTGTGTGCATGTTCATACAAATAACTTTACATACACATAAGTGCCTTATGTTTTTGTCATTTCTGTAATCTGAGGATAAATGTAAGTGCAATACGAAAACTAATTGTGTGTAACAAACAGATAATCAGGTGTTAATCTGCCCTTTATATCACCTGCTTAAGATTTGGCTTAGAAAATTATATGCCCATGTGCAAAAAATAACCTATGACCTTGAGTTATGTTTCTATTACAACAGATTATATATTCTATTGTTATAATGGTACAAAGATAACACAATGGATATTTTCTTAAAAGTAGCCTTGAATAGACTTACCAGATAAATGGATTAGCAACTCTGTGATGGTATCTTATTGTAATACTCCAGTCTCTATATCTTTATGGATGCCTAATAGAGGATCAAGTCAATTAATGTCATGACATTTTATCCTTATATGCATACATAACACGCATATAAATTAGCTTATTTTTGGTGTTAGGCATGATCTATTTACAAATGTATATATAAATTAACTGCATTAAATTCAGTTCCAAAGTGAAGGACTCAATAAGGTAATTTTTGGGGGCAGTAACCCTAGAGTGATCGGGACTTTCTGTTCAGATATTGATATATTGGAACAATAAAAAAAAAGATCATTAGTATGGCAATTATTGGTCTAATATACATTTGCCAAAATCAAAGTAGGGGACACAATCAATTCATTTTCTATCATTCATTTTTTTAGTAATTCAAGGTCCATAAGTCTGTACTGATTTATAAAACTTTGTTTAAATATTATTATTTGATGATGGTTGAAGAGTATTTGCCCAAAGTTACATTGTGGAAATTATTGATTCTGTAATTTTCTGTCAATTCAAGGGCCATTTTAACTCTGGAGTAAAAGGGACTGTATGGCTAAATATTGAAGGACAAATAAACATTCAAAGACCAAGTTTTTAATGATTTGTCTACATCTGCTGAGTGGGACAGCAAATAACCAAAGTGACTGCCTCCCACTGCAGGTGAATCTCTAATGCCCCATTCACATCCGAATAAAAAGTAAAACAATATTCATAACCTCCTTAAGACCATTGTAGTGTATGTATTGTAAATATTCGAGTAGTGTATCCGGAGTTTTTGAGTATTACATATAATGACATGAGAACCTTCTCTCCCCCCCCACCTCCCCCCACACACACAAACAAAAACTGCAAGCCACTTACAAACAGTAACTGCTTGTTCTTGTGAAGATTTTCACAGTTGTTACAAGGTTATACTTAGATATGTGCTATGTTTAGTGATGAGACAAAGAGAGAGCATGCGAGCATTAGGTCTGTGTACGAAAGAGATTGTAATGTGCCATGTTTCCTTTTATTTATTTCTGATTACATAGTATACACCAGGCTTATCAGTTTTAGACTGGACGTGCAAGCTCACTTGTCCCATAGGGATAATCAGTAAGTGCAGCAAACACATCCTTTCAACATACAATTTCCTTCTTTGTGATACCATGGTCACAGAGACCCTGGCAGAAGCATACTCAAACCGTGTAAAGAACACAAGCTGGGTACTGGAGGAGTTGGAGTGGAGGGAGAGAGCACTGGAAGAAGTGCAGGCTCCAGAGAGGAATGTTAGACTAGTGTCTAACAACAAATACCTGACTGATAACGTTGCTTAATTAGGGTCCGTCTGCCTGCTCGGCTCTGTGGGCAGACCCCGGAGTGTGACCCTTCACTCCTATAGAATTTTATTTTTGAAATCTGAAAATGGGTCAAATTTAGAAGGGAAACCTGTAATTCACAGATTTATTATTTTTGCCTAAAGTAGATTTTTTAGTGTCTAAAGTATTTGGTAATTAACAAAGCTAATTTGAGCTGGAGGTGTTAATTACCATTGGATTTGGATGTGGAAGGGTTTGCTTGTTGCTCATGTGGTCCTTGAAAATGGTCGGCATGTGGGCCATAAAGAAAATTAAGAGAAATATTCTCCAAAGTAAAACTTTAATTGGCAAACTCTAATTGGCTCAGAACTAGTTCATGAAACTCGTACGTGGAGGGGTCAAAATAATAATAACCTAAAAAAAGGGGGCAAACTCAGTATCTCTGGGCCCCAAAAACTCCCTGTACATGGCCACAGATCCAACAGCTTGCTCTCTCCCTTGGGGTTCAAGTGAACCCCATCAGGCAGGATTAGGCTACGGCTAGACAAATCCTGCATCAGTATACAGGTTTCTGCTAGGGCTGCCATCAACAACTACCGACTGACTGATAACTTTACTTATTTAAGGGTCCGTCTGCCTGCTCGGCTCTGTGGGCGGACCCCGGAGTGTAACCCTTCACCCCTATAAAGATTTAATTTAGAAGTCCGAAATTGGGTCAAATTTAGAAAAAAATCTGTAATTCACAGATTTATGATGTTTGCCTAAAGTCGGGTTTTTAGTGTCTAAAAAGGTTGGTAATTAACATAGCTGGTTTTAAGGTGAAGGTGTTAATTACCATAAAAATAGGATGTGGAAGGGTTTGCTTGTTGCTCATGTGGTCCGCAAAAATGGTCGGAATGTGGGTTTGAGGTATAGGAAATAAATAAAAAAGCGCTCTTCTTGGTCATAAACAGAAATGCAAGCTCATAATGCATTAAACCTATCTCCAAAAGGAAAAAAAAAGTTTTTTACATCTTAGGCTTAACAATCGAATCTCAAGACAACCACACACAACAGGTCTCTAACTTGAAACTATAAAAAATACCAACATCAACAACTACCGACTGATTGACTGATAACTCTGCTTATTTAAGGGTCCGTCTGCCTGCTCAGCAATTAAATTATCAAGGAAAAAACTGTGTAAATAAACATCCATGAAACTGTCACACAGAACAAAGCATCACAGGAAAACGTCTCTTTTGACCGACTTTGATATCAAATACTAATTTTTCACAACTCCAGACAATTAATTGAGAGTAAATGCACTTCCGCAATACAGGTACCGCAACAAAGAAAAAGGAAGGAAAAAATAATAAACATAAGCAAAAGTAATACTTACTGAAACTGGTTTTGACAATTGTTAAGGTATTACCCTCTCGTTTAAGGTAGCCCTAAAAAGGGCTTACATAAGACCTCCCTAGACATTAGCTAGTGCCTCTGACAGCGGAATTCTAGGGCCCGACCCAACCTGTCCCAGGCACTAAAAAAGTGACAGGGGCAGATAGGGTCGGACACTAAAATTACGCTGTTTGGGAGTTAACCCCACAAATGTACCCTGAGCTCACAAGGAGCTTAGGTCTACTTGCACAAACACCTCTGATCCCACCCTAAGGCCAGATCAAAAGGAGGGGGTGGAGGCCAAGGATCCTAAAAACCGATTTTTTACCGGTTTTGACCGATTTTGATCTCAATCGACCGGTTCAGATTTCAAAAAGTACCAAAAAAATCGGTCGAAAAAAAATCCATAATCCTCGTCTAAAACTTTCAAAATCGGTCCAAACGGTTCATAATAGTCTCTCTTACACACCAATTGACCTACTTCTTGAATTTCCGGTGTGCCCTCGGGGCAGGTGTCAGTGGGGGTCAGGCAGGGACACCCGTCTAGGTCATTATTGGGCAGATAAGATGAATGGATTGACGGTTTGTATTTAGCGGTTATTTGGACGGTGCCGTGTAATTATCTATGCCGTAATAATGGACCATTGCTTGTTTGCAAACTGTAACCGGTCGACTTTTAAATGCGGTAATTAATGACAATATCAAAGGCTAATCAAAATGTTTGATCTCCTTAGTAATTTGTAATTTGTAAGAACAAAATAAAAGAATTAAAAAAAACTGATAACTGTTTGGTGTTATTACTCAACTTTATATTTGGTATATAAGGGGATGGTATCAGTGACAAGGCTGCATTTCGTTGAAATGGCTCAGCGCAATTTACTTGCGATGTTTAAAAAGTCAAATGACCGGCTTGGCAACCCGGCTCATGATGATAAAGAAAACGGGAGTGGTGACCCAGTAAAAAGTACATTTCAAAGTCGGACTGGCAACCCGATATGCACACAAATTCGGCCTGGCAAACCGGTCGAAAACACTGGGAATGGGGCAACCCGTGATGCATTTTCTATTATGAAATGCAATCAAAAAGTAGAAATAAATAAAAGTTATTGACAAAAAAAAATATAAACACAAAGGCACATAATAAACAACACCAAAACGACTGCTTCCAACAATTTATTGATTCGTTAGAGTCATATACAGACCGTCATATACATGCACTTCCGGTAAACAAACTTTCGATTTCGTAGAGGTAAATATTGCAGAAAAATACCTTATTATGCCAACAGGATGCTGAAATATAATAAAAGATCTGTTTTTATGATCTGTAAAAGACACTGCAAATGATTCAGGGTATGTTGATTGAAAATATCAATGTTTTTTTTTTTTTTCGTTTTTTTTCGGTTATGTTTTTTTTCGGGGGGGGGGGGGGGGGTACGGAACGGAATTGTTGTAAAGGGGGGGGGGGGGATTTTGCCGTCGACCGGTTGAGATTCCAAAATTTTAGGATCCCTGGTGGAGGCCATATGTATATGGCTGCAACCCAAAGCACATCAGACAGTTGTGGCAGTTATCCAAAGAGGGCACCACACCCATGGCTGAGGAATGCCCCTGACCTGACCGTGTATTATCCTAAGCTCATATCTGCCCTTGGCATGGATGGAGATAATTTGCTTCAACAACTACAAATATACAGATCAGTGTGTATATATAAATTTATATGTATTTCCATTTGGTTATAAAATCCTACCAAAAACATTTAAAATTACATTGTTGGCTTTATAAAAACCTACCTAAAACAGTCATAACATTGTTGACTATAATTCGCAGTTGTTTTACGCAGAGATTCATAAAAAAAATTAACGCTTTGAAACTAATCCCAAAATATTTTTAATGGATATATAATAATGCTATTAAATAAAGGGGGATAATTACCATGACACCAGGACACACTACCTATACTTACATTCAAAAACAATGATAAGGCCATATTTTTTTTTATTATTTATTTACAGGATTTTTTTTGAGTGGGGGGGGGGGGGGGCAAATAAATATAAAAATAAAAGCAGAAAAAGAGAGCAGTTGACCAACAAATTAAAAGTATAAGTACCAAAATGGTATAATTTTAAGAGCTTACAAATCAAAATAAGGATAAATTAATAAATGTAATTTTCATACATCCCTAGGACCATAAATCTTTACCCTGAGAAAACAACAAAACTTTTTTTCTTTTTTTTTAAATTATCATGACCTGTTAAGTGTAAATATGCACCAGGCGTTGGCAATTTATGCCGGCAGTTTCATATAGTACAGACATTGGCGAACATTTTGGTATATAACATTGCTTGTTCTATTTTTATGGCCACCTACTCCTTAAATAAGCTACTTTTTGGCCAATTGTCACCCCACTAATTATTGTGTTATGTTTTTTGTGTTTTTTTTAAACATTTCAGTATTTATTTTCTTTTAAGTTTGCCCTGGCTCCTAATAAAATCCTGACTTCCTTCATTTTCAATGTTTAACATGATTTTATTTTGATATATGCTTTGCTTAGTCATTTACTTTTTATTGTTTCCTAATTTGTGTGTTGTGTGATTTGCTTGTCCAATTTTCTACAGTTCCACAAAAACTATAAACCAACTTATGCCCTTTATGTATGAAAAATTACTCATTTCAGAAAAAAATGACTGATAATTTAATCTTCAATATATAACATGGTCCATGTTCAATATTATACATTATAATAAGTGGCAAATCAACTAACCTTGAAACATTGTCGAAGACAGCAAAACAACATTTTAATGACTTAACTAAATTTAAAGAAAAAAAAAAAAAAGCTCATAAAGATGAAAAATAAAAATCTTCCTAACTGATGATACCCTAAAGTTATTATGAATAGTCGACTCTCTAGCTGACGCAGTTGTCAGAGATTGTACTTCAGCCATTCTTTTTTTCTGTCTCTCTCTCTTTCTCTCTGATAGTCTCTTAAAACATTAGTTGACATGTTATTCTTCCTCCTTGCTGTCCTGGTTGAGTGAAACAGTATGAGTGTGTACTTTGTCGTATTACTTAATGATAGGTTATTGAACATGATTAATTTGCAAAATACATAATTATATTACTCATCGTGATCTCTGTGAATTTAATGGTTAAATTGTCGACGGAACTCTGCTCTACAGTAATTCCCCTAAAACACTCAAAGAACAACAAACCATTTTCACACAGTAAATACTTACACCCATTTCTGTATACTATCAGCATAGTGTCAACAAGAAATGCTTCAAACACTTGATTGTCCCATTTGACCTTTTTTTGTCATATAAAGCAGATATAAATGAAACACATGTTCTCAATAAATCAGAATTAAGCTGTTTGAATTTCAACAAAGCATAGGGCAATAAAAACTTTGTTCTACACAATGGTGTAAATGGATGAGTTAAAATAAACAGCAAGTCTGGGAGATTATTTTGACTCTAATGTTTGATCTATAACTCAATGAACATCAAATCCCATAATTAGATATTAACATTTGAATATAAACATACTGCCCTACTTAATAAATGTTCATTCACTTACAAATCATGATAGCTAGATTATTTTCCAACAGAATAATTTTTAAAAAAGGAGGGATTTATTACATTGAAAATCATTTTGCATATTATATTGATCATTGAGTATGGTTTCTGAGTATAATACCAAAAAAAATATTTAATATATATTTTAAGATATTCATATTTTATGCACATGCTACTGGTGTGCACCCCCCCCCCCTCTGCTACCCTATTCCCCTGCTACAACCCCCCCCACCAACAAACCAATATGAGGTAACTATTTAAAACACATTTTGTAACAAAATTTCACAATTCTTACAAAAATAAAAACATGATGAAAAAATATCGTAATAGTACATGTATGCAAGACTAGAGTCATGTGTAAGATACATCTAACAAATTTATACTAAGTCAGAGGAATATGTTTGTATACGGAAAAAAAAAAAATAAAATGTTTCAAAGGGATTTAAATTACACTAAATATATCTAAAGAGGTATTATTTTTCTCAACACTGCTTCTAGGAGGTCCAATAAAATCCCTCATCTAACCTCAAGTGGAGCAACGCTGCTTGACTTAACCCTTTCCCTCATAGAGGAAACCATGAAAAGACCTATGCGAACAACATAAAACCAGATCAGGCCTGCGGGTAACTCGCAGGCTGATCAGGTTTTATGCTGTTCGCTGCTCCTCAGTGGTCAGGAAATGAGGACTTTATAATTAAATTTGGTAATGTTTAACTGTGGTTTACTGCAGATCAGGCTTTATGTGATACCTATTGAGGGCGTTAAAATTCAAAATAGTCAAGGCACACAACTGTGAGTAATTGTCTTACTTCATCAATTTGTTGTTAAAAGTGATGGGCATTTTGATAACTGTATAGTCAGCGTTTTATTTGATTTTGTTTTAGTATATCTCGTAGAAAATATTTTTTATTTCCATATAATTGAGAGATCAATTTAGATGTTTTACTTTGTCATTCATTGGAAGAGATGATTTTCTTCAATATCTATAATCATCAGGTACATGATAAAGGAGTTATGACTTTATAATATTGTATCGTTGACAGTTTATCCCATTGTGTTGTGATTTTCTATATGATAAAAAAAAACATGCTAGGATATTTGTCTGTACTAAAAAACATTTCACGGCTGAGTAAACTGATGTGTTTTGGCCGTTTGTTGTTGTTGTTGTTGTTTTCAGAAGAGTCATTTCCTCTCAGGAACTACTTTTTTACATTGAATGTATCACTTGTATTTTTTTTCACCTTATCTGCATTTTAATTAGTAGGAAATGGTTTCTCCATACAAAAAGTGTAAAAAGAAACGGCAAAGCAATCATCATACAATATGATATTATGTTACACACAAAATACCGGCGGTGTTAATATAGACAAGACTTGTTGACATCATTAAGTCATAATTCATAAATATAAATAGTTTGACTAACATATTTTCGTTACTCACATTTTCTCCATTTAGCGATTTAACCAGTTCTTAGACCCATCTTGTTCACTCTTAGTCACCATGTTTAAGCGCGAAAAATCCTGCACGTGCGCATGTCTATTGCCGCGCCAAATTTTAAACTTCTAACGTCTGCTATATTCCCCCCCCCCCCCCTTTTTTTTGTAACCCACGAAGACAAAGCGATAACTTTGTGATTAAACTAGAAATAAACATTAATGGATCTTATGTTATTCACGTTACCTTTTTTTCTATTGTAGTTTTTAGTGAGAATTTATTCTATATAACATGGGTTTAGACGTACAGTTATCAACACTCAACAAAATGATGTATAAACAATATGAGGACATTTGCAGTAATACAAACCTTCTAATGGTAGGATGTAACCGAGGGGTCAGGCCCCAACCACGTCGTGGGGTTGATCCCGGGTTAATCCGCTGTCTGTTTGTCCGTCCGTCTTTCACGTATATCCCATCGTTTGTAGTTTATTATTTTTCAGAAGAAAAAAAAAATGAATAAATCCACCAAAATATCACAAGTAGACACGGATAATCCAGTGTAGTCAATAGCTGACTTTAAATCTCAAGTTGGGCCGTTCAGGGAATAATGAATCTACAATATCCAATCAATAAGGTACCAAGCTATATTAGGCAATAGGCTCTTTTGAGACTTTAGCACCTATTAGGTTGACTAGACAAGTTAAACAAACAGCATTTCATTTATGGCCGTGCTATCATTGTTTATTCACAACCTCAGTGTATTATCCCAGCATGAATGCTGTATTCTATGAAATATGAATGTAAATATTGTTAGGGGCATGTTAACCCAAATGCGGAACCCCTTGTAAGTATTAAACCTGTTGTCACAGATGGCTTCCGAACAGTGTCTATATATCCACACACACAATTGTTGCACACTCATACGTACGTGGAATTGAAACAAAAAGTCATAAGCTTTTTTTATTGTTAGAGTATCGTAACCCCGTGAATCAAAAGGGTGAATCAAAGTTGTAAAGCCAATCCAGGAATGAAAGGTTCAGTATGCTACTGGGCCATTGTTTCTCGTTTTTTATCTTGATTGTTCTTTATTTCAAATGAGTGGATTTCACGCTTTATTTGAAAGTGGAGATATGAATGGTCAAATATCGAAATGTACACCATGTTTAGGAGATATGGAATGGGTCAAAAGAACGTACGTGGCAATAGTCAAGTTTCTCTGCCAATTGCGGTTAGCAACGTGAGTCATATGTATCAGCAGACAGAAATACATATAATATGTGAATAATTTCTACGTTCCAAATTTTGATTCAAATAAGGACACAGCCTTATGACTGGTAAAATTGATCATATATATTAAAAGTATAGAATAGTTCTAGTAAGGCATTTCAACAGACGACAGAAGCGAGAGTAGGTTATATTGTCTGTAAAAATGTCTAAATAGATTCTATCACCCTTAATTTATGAAACACCTTTTGTCATTTTGTATATGGTAAAACAGAATATAGAAATGTGTTCTAATTAAATTAATCCTTAAATGAACAGAAATCAAAGGACATGCTTGGGGAAAAAAGAAAGAAAACCAGTAAGTCGGTACATCGGGAGTTCTAACGTAGAACTTGGAAATTTTGTATTGAGAAAAAATCAATTTTTATTTGGACCTACGAAAACAAAATATCATATTTACGATCCTGGTTAGATAATACGCTTAGACTGAGTTAAAAAACTATGAAAACCGATCAGTTCTAAATAGTTTACAAAAGAATTGACACAGACTATAAAAATATTTAAACTGCTACTTTCATCATTAAATACGGTGTATAACAATAACAAATTAAAAAAAATGAAAATGTAGATATGATATAGACATAAAATTCTCCATTATTGTTCCTTTTTATATATTTTTTTTATTTTTCTTTCTGGAAGACGCAAATTACTTGAATT
>CM037791.1:30503959-30553959 GCA_021229015.1 Solen grandis | reverse complement strand
TTTTTTATGATACGAGCATTTTTGCTTTTAAAGTCTTGAGGGATTGACCTACTTTTTTGAGTTTGGGGGCCCAAAAATTTCAAAAAACGAATTTTTCCACCCAAATAAAAAAAAACAAATTTTTAAATTTTGACCTGAGTTGGATAGTTTTGGTTTTTGCCCTTGACGGGGGGTGGTTTGACCTAACTCCCCTACTTTTTTCATAAACTATATAAGTTTTTTTAAAAGAGGAGGGGAAAACACAATGTCCGAAAAAAAAACTTTGGTTCGAAAAGTGGGGTGTGTTTTGGGGGGAGAGGGAGGGGGATATTTTCCCCCAAAAACCCCGTGTCGAGGCGGGGTTTTTATTCGCCCGGGGGTGCTTCGCACGACTTCGGGGAAATCCCCCTTTTGTAGGGAAAACCTATCAAGTGTATGCCTGGCCTGCCTGTTTTTTTCGAAAAATGGGCCTGCAGTACTTTTACCGTATTTTGGTTTTTGGTTTTCGACCCTGATTATTCAGAGTTAGTAGGGGGGACCCCGGGGAATTTTTGGATAGGGGAAAAAAAAAAAACCGGCCCTTTTTCGGGGGCCCTCAATTATTTTCGAAAAAAATTAAAAAAAATTTTTTAATGTGTATGAAAAATTAAAAAACAAGAAATCAAAATCAGTTTTAGATTTTTTTGAATCTATGAACATTGCAAAAAAAATTGGGGAAAACCCTTTTGAACAAAAGCAAACACAAATTTAAAAAAAAAGAAAAAAAAACCTACATTTTTTAAAAAAGGGGGAAGGGGCCCAAAAAAAATTGTCGGAAAATTTTAAAAACCCCCGCCCCCTTCCAAAAATTTGGGGGTTTTTTAGGTGCATGTTTTTGGTGTGATTCCCATTGTCTTCTAGCCGTTTGAAAAATTTTTGGGAAGTTCGGGGGAAAACCCCAAATTTTACATTGGAAACGTTCAAATTAAAATGAGGTTGATCCCCTGCCGGAATTTTTGCTTTAAGCACCCGGGGTTAAATCCTTTTTCCCCGAACAAAAAAAGGGGAAAACAAAAAAAAAAAATATGTTTTCCCCACACAAAAGTTTTGTACCCCTTTAAGTCTTTTGGGTTTTTCCCTGTTAGGGCCCCTTTTTCTTTCCAAGAAACTTGGGGAAAGTCACGATGGAGTGGTTTTTGTCCATACGAAAAGAAGTAAGTCGATTTACGTTGAAAAAAACCCCAACCCCCAAGGGTTCCCCAGGTTGAGTCTTTTTTGGGTATTCACTATGTAAGCTTTTACGTTCTGGTCTACGTTGTGGTAGTTAAAACTTTACCCCTTACCACGGCTTTAAGGGGGGGTAGAATTGGTGGGAAAGACCAAAAATTTAATTTCTGCAAATCAATCTTTTTTCCTTTTTTTCCAAAACTTTTTTTAATTCGTCCCGCCCTTTTGCACCCCAAAAGGGTTTTTAAGGGGGTGATCTTGTTCGTATCTACACAAACCCCTTTTTATTTCCCCCCTTGAAAAGCATCAGCTTCCCCGGGTTTTTGAGACCCCGTTTTTATTTTAGCGTCCATCTTTCCATCACTTGTACATGCCCGGGGTTTTTTTAAAAATTGCATGTTAAAAAACACCTCGACCCACTCCTTTTGTTGAAAAAAAAATTTTGGGGATGTTGGGTCGACTGGGATGTTAATCAATAAAACCCTTTAACAGTTTTCTTTCGGGGAAAAAAAGAGGTGTGTCAAAAGTTATAAAACCACATGAGGTTTTTTAAAACTCTTTTACAATTTCGTGTTGTTTTTAAAAGTTGTAGTTTTTTTTGTATAGTTGTTTGGCCAGCTTTTCCCCCTGTTTTTCAGGTTTTTATAGTCTTGGTGTTTTTCCTGCCCCGTTAATCTCTATCTGACTGTGTAGGGGCATACACGTCACGTTGATGGGCCCCCAAGAGGTGCAGAAACTGAAGTTTTTTCGCAAGTTCCCCGTTTTTATAGGATGCAGCCCCCCTCTTCTGATCCTTGTTGGGCCCCGGTTTAAGAAAATTGCCCCACAGGTGTCCCCTGCATGTAATCCCCCATTGTCAGCCCAAAACCGGGGTTTTTTTTAAAACCCCGGTGTTCCCCGCGGTTTTGATGCGGGGAAATTTTTATGATCTCAAAATTTCTCTGTGGGAAAAATTTTGGGCTGGAACGGCAAGTTGTGTGTCTTTTTTTCCCCTTTCTACACAAAACTTCTAACTTAAAAAAGTTGAAATTTTAAAATATCAAAGGGTTTTGGTTTCCCCAAATCACCGTTATGTCTGTATTCTTTGGGGGGACCCAGAATTTTTCGTTTGGGGCAACTGTCCTTAAAAAAAATATCTTCATTTCTTTGCCCGCGGGCCCCCCGGAAAATTGGTAAAATTTTTTTCCCCTCAGCTCGGCGAATTGGGTTTCATGCCTTTTTGGCGAGGGCCCCTGGTTAATTGTTGGCCATAGGGGAAAAACAGGTCAACAGTCCGAACATTTGAAAACCGCTTGAATTAACGGGTTTTTTTGCCTCTGCTAAAAAGGGGAAAAAAACTGAGGGTTTTTTGGGGTTGGAGCCCCCAGTGTATCTAAAACCATTGGGAAGGCCTGTCTTGAAAAATTTTTTTAAAAATGAAAAACCCCCCAATTTTTTCCAGAACACGTTTTTGGGAAAATACGTGTTTTCTTTTTTTTAAAATTCCTTCATTTTTTTCCCAATTTTTGTATGCTTTGATATGACCGCCTGTCAGGCCCCCACATTTCCGTGCGAAGACTGTTTATTTATGCCGGGGAAAAATAAGAAAGCAAATTCTAATGGGGGCCCGGTACGCTAAGTTTCAATTTTGGGTTTTATCAGTTTTTGTTCAAAACACAAAAATTATGTAAAAATGGGAAAAATTTAATTTATTTTAATTTTCTCCATCCCCCCAAATTTTTCCAAATTTTTTTTACAACTTTTTTTTAAAAAAAATTACTCTTTTATTTCAGCCTTTTCTTTTTTTTTTTCCCCTTTCAAACCCAAATAATTTTTAATTCATTACAAAATATGTTCTACCTTTTTTGGCCCCTTTCTTTTTCTGTTATTTTGGCCTAATGGGCCCCCATCAAGTTTCGTTTTTACACTCACAAGAGCCGTGTTGTTTTTTGTTGTTAAAAAAAAAAAATATTAACGGTCGTGAGGGGTTTTTTTTTTTTTTGTTGTTGGTCTCCTTAAAAAGTGGAAGCAAAATGATGTCGACGTTTGAATTCTCAAAAACTTTATACCTCTCAGAGTTTTTGACCCCCTTTTTTCAACAATTTTTTTCCCCCTTTCTTGATCCTGTTTTACTTTTTTGGGCCCGAAAAATATTTTTAAGGCCCCCCTATACCTTGTTTAAAGCCCTTTTTTTTTCGGGGTGGCTGAAAACCCTTTAGTTCCGAGGGTTTCCCCCCTGGGTAAGTTTTGGGCCCCTTTTTTAAAAAAATGGGCCCATACCAAAATCCGCTTGTCGAGTTTGGGACGGAAAAAATGGAATCATCGGCCCCCCTTTTTTTTAAAATGAAGCTTCACCATCGTTTCCCCCTGGTAAAAAGAACTGTTTCCCCCCGTGTCCCCGGTTATATTGATATGTTTTCTTTTAAATATGATCTGTGACTGGTTTTGTGTAGATTTAAAATTTTTAAAAGTGATTTGGGAAAATTTGACCCTGCTTTTGTTTTTGTGGAAAAAAGGCACAACGCGGGGAAAAAGGGTGCTTCGACACCCCCTAAAAAAGGGGTGTTCTGCCAGATGGGGTTTTCAAACGAGGTTTTATTTTGGGGTTTTGAGGTCCACACCGTTTTGATTTGTTTTGGGGTTTTTGTCCGGAAACACCTCTTCTTCCCTCTTTCCAAGTTTCTTTTAAAGGGGGGTTTGGGTAAATTTCCCCCCGATCTTTGATCCATTTTCCCCAAAAATTGACCGTTTTGAAAAACCGGAAAAAAAAAAAGCCCCAAATTTTTGGGGGGGTTTTTGGATAAAAAATTTTTTTTTGTGGTTTTTTTTAATAGCTATGCCCCTTTGTAAAATGAGTTTTGTGGGGGACGCATAGAGGGCCCGAAAAGGGAAAGCAAAGGGGTTTTGCCCATTGTTTCCCTTTTTTTTTTTAATTCACCCCCTTTTTTCACTTGCGAAAAGGCTTTTACCCCAAATTTTGGATCTTAAAATCACGACATAAAAATTTTTTCCTTTTCCCCCTCTTCGTGTTTTAATTTTTGGGGAAAAAATCTTTTCACGAGACCCCCTCTAATTTTTTTTGGGGCGACATCAGGGTTTTTTGCCAGCTTGGGGCTAAAAAACATTGGTGTTTTTGGGGGAAAATTAAACATCAAAATATCATGATGAGAGTGATTGTAGAAAGAGTCAGGGGTTTTTAAAAAATTTTAAAATTTTTGGTTTTGGGGGAAGGAAACCCCCTGGAAGACTCATCAGCAGCTCCAAATTTTCCGATTGGACTGTTGAGACACGGTTCCTAATGAACGATGACAATGATAAAGATGCCCCAAAATTTGTGAAAAGAAAGTTTTTTTTGTTTTTGGTCCCCAAATTTTTCCCCTCCCCTTTTAATGTTGTCTACCAAAAACATGCTGGTTTCGGCTGAGACATGTGTTCATGCGTTTTTACTTTATACAAATGCGTTTTGGGAAAACCCAAACTGAAAAATTTTTTAGGATATCCAAACTTGTTTTCCCTTTTTCTTAAAAAGGTTTTCCCCCCAAAACCCCTTTTGTACGCCAATAAAAGAATTGATTCACTTCTTTTTGCCAATCATCTTTTATATTTTAAAATTTCACCCCTGAAAAAGGATCCGGCGATATTTTCCCCCGCAAGTCTTCAATTTTAAAAGGAAAATTGGACGTGTTCGTTGATGCAAAACCACTTTAAAAAATTCCACTGTCCAGTTGGGTATTTTGCCCTTTGGCAAATGTTTGCTTGGGTTTTTTTGATGCGCACTATATCACCCTTTTTTCAAATCAGTTTTTTTCCTTTTTTTTCCTTTTGATGGATTGTTTTACAATGTCTTTGTCCCCTTCATGTCATTTTCTCTAGACCAGATGCAGGGGTACCCCCGATGTTTGGGGATAAAAACGATAATTGTAGTTTTGCCCCAATTTTTAAAATTTAACCCCCAAAAAAATGGGGGGTTTTGTGATGAAAAAAATTTTCCCCACATTCTTGATTTTGCGTACGTTGAAAACGTTAACAATACTCGGTTTTTTTTCGGGTTTTTTCCAGACTGAAGAAAGGAATGTCATGCTTGTCTAGAAACTTCTGAAATTCTTTGTTAAATTTTTTTCTCCCCCTTTTGTCTGTTTAAAAAGAGAGGGGTTTTCGGCCTTCTTTTAGAATAGACTGAAAGGCTTGGTTGAGCGTTTTTCCTTTTTTGAAAATGATGGGTTTTCCCCAAGCATTTTTAAAAAAACCCAATGACAATAAAAAGTAGCAAAGGGGAAAATTCTCTTTGTACATACGTTGAATTTTTTGCGAGATCAGCTTGCCATTGAAAAATCGATACCCTTACCACATTTTTGTCGACGTAAAAATTTTCCCCGTGTTTTTTTTTACCCCAATGTGTGGGTTTTTTTAAATTCTAACCCCTTTTCTGTATCCCCTAAAAAAGTGATAGTTTTAAAAATGTTTTTTTTGCCCCCTTGTAGAGTCCATGAATTCCCCAAAAAAATCGTGGATTATCAGTATATAGAAGGTTTTACGAAAGAAAAGTGTCCTTCTTTAGTAGGCGCCCCCTGACAAAAGGGTAAATTTTCCTGGGGGTTTTTCCTTTTTAATAGGTCTTTGTTTTTTTGATGTGGGGGCGTAGGCAAAATACCCAAAAAAATTTCCCCCCTCCTTTTTTTTTCCCCTCTCTTTTGGGTTTGTATGAAAATTTCCCTCGGCGTTTATTCCCCCCGACTTCTTGTGGGATTTTTGGGCTTCTCTCGGGGCCTCTAAAAATTTTTTCCCCCTCGTGGATTTGAACCTTTCCGCTTTTCAAAAATACATCATTGCCCCGATCAAAATATTTAAATTTTTAAGGGTTTTCCCCCCATATTTTAACAGGGCCATTTTCATCCCAAAATTAAGTGAGGAGGGCCCCTTTTAGCATGTTTAACAAGGAGTGGGGGCCCTTTTGCCCCTTGGTTTGGGGTTTGGACATTTTTCTAAAATTTTTATTTTAAAAATCATGGGGGTTTTTCCCCTTTTTTTTTTTCAGTCACTATACTGTTGTTTTCTCCCCATGTGTGGTCGGGGGGGGTTTGGTGCTTTTTTTGTGCATTGGGGAAACGATGTATACTTCCCCAAATTGGGGTTTTCCCCTTTTTTGATTCAGAAAATTGATTGTGGGGCAAAAACTTGATTTTTTTCTTTCTGAATGATGTTAAATTGATTCACTTGAGGGGAGGGGGGGCCGGGGGCTTGGGGCTTCTTCTATCGATTCATCTCTTCCAAAACCCCAAAACCCGGGGGGGCTGGGGGATTTTTCATTTTTCCCAAAAGATTTCACCAGCAAGAGGTAAAATTTTTTTGGGGTAAGGGGTTTTAAATTTTCCAAAAGGGGGAAAAAAACCCCCCTTTTTGTTGAAAATTTTTTTTTCTTTTTTCGAATGATATTTTTTTGGTGGCAAAAAAGTCGGAGCTGTTGTCTCCTAAATCGACGCTTCTGAGCCTCTGACGTGGTACATTCCTTTTTTTTAAAGGGGTTGTGACAATTTTTCAAAAATTAAAATCCACAAATTTTTTTGGTGCTTCTTGAAAAACTTTTTTGGGGAAAATTTGGGGGCGAGGTTCTGTCAAAGCAAGAATTTTTTCCCTTTTGTTTACGAACCAGTGGTTTTTTTCGCTTTTTTGGGGGAAAAATTTTATGATAAAAAAGTTTGGTCTCTTTTATGTATCCCCTGTAAAAAGGTTGTAAAACGATTTTTCCAGAAATACTCAGGGGTTTTCCAAAATTTCATCGCCCCCACGGCAGTTGGAAAAAGGGAAAAGGAGACTTGGGCTTGGTGGAAAATCTTGATGTTTTAATGATGATGAAAAGAACGCCCATTGAAAAATTTGGGGAAAGGGGCAAACAATTGTCGTCAAAATGTGGGGTTTTTGGGAAAAACCCGGGGCTTTTACCCTTGTGGTGTAGAAAAACCCGCCTTTTCCCAATTTTTTTATTAAAACCCGGGGTAGTTTTAGGTCGGGGAAAAAAAAAGGGGGCCCAAAAAATGGTGGGTTTGGATGATGCCCTTATTTAATTTACGTCGTAACGTAGGGGGGGCAATTTTGGGGTTCAGTTTTTTTAGAGGGGGTTTTTTTTTTTGTGACAAATCGGTCATGGGGGAATGTTTTTCTTTTCCTTGTTTGTTTTTTTTCTGGGGACTTGCTTTTGGGGTTGGTGTTTGCGGGTTGTTGTGTGACCGTTTTTTTGGTTTGGGATTTCGTTTGGGGGGTTGTTTTCTTTTTTCTGAACCAAATTTTCTCACAGCTTTGGTCCCGTTCCATCAAAGCAGGGGTACGAATTTTTGGGCCCCCCCAAGGAAAAAACCCCACCCCAGGTTTTAAAAAAAGTTGTCGTTTTGGGGGTAAGTCCCATTTTAAACAGCTAACTGTTTTAAAAAAAAGTCTTTTTTGCGTTCCAAAAAAATTCCCCTCGTTTTTTTTGGACGGTTACTTTTTTCTTAAAATGAGGGGTGCAGCTAAGGTGAACCATTTCACCATTCTTTTTAACCTGATTCAAACCCCAAACCCCCTTGGGGGGGGTTTCGTTGGGGTTTTTTTTCCCCCACTCAACGATTTTTTGAGCCTTGATCACTGTTTTTGGGGGTGTTTTCCAGGGTTTTGGGGTACCCCTTAAGATGATGGGTGTCAGTTCCTGTCTTTTTTTACTGTAGTGGGGGCGATCGGTCCTCGATCCCACTTTTTCCCCCAAAGGGGGAAACATCTTTTTTAAAAAAGGGTTTATTTTTGGGGGCCCCTTGGGTAAAAAATCAAAAAAGATACCCCTGGGTGTAGGGGTTTTTTCATTTTTGATACGCCATCACCAAATGGGGTAGTTGATTTGGTTCGCAAGTGTTTTGATCTGCCCTTTTAAAATTTTGTGTATTGAAAAAATCCCCTTTTAGTGTGCTTTTTAAAAATGATGGTACACTGCCTTGGATTGTTGGAACTTTTTTGTGTGATGAAATTTTACAGGGGCATTTCTATTGTGTCCCTGTTGGGGGAAACCTTTTAAATTTTTTTTTTCCTTCATCTTTTTCTCCCCAAAATTTATCAAATATGACGAGGTGAGGTAAAGGTTTTATCGTTACTATCTCTTTTTCATCCCCAGGGATACCCTGAATTTGTGCTTCAAATTTTGTAAAAGTGCGAAGGGCCCTTTCCATTTTTGAAAAAACCCGACGAGTGGGGTTTGGTACCCATGAAATAAATGGTTTTTATCAATAAGTTTTTTACAAAAATTAGTTTTTCCCCAAAAAATTTTTGGCCCCCAGAGAAAATGTTTTTTAGGATGTTGGTAAAGTAAACACTTTCCCCGATGGTCCAAGAAATAATAACAGCACAGACATGAAACATTTTATTTATTCTTATAGCAAATTAAAAAATTTTTAAAAAAATTTTGTCAAAATTTTTAATATGACACACATCATGAAAAAAGTTTTTCTTTTTTACCCCCATCCCTTTTCCCGGGGTTTTTTGGTATTTCCCCCAGCTTTTAAAGCCATGCGCACTTCGTTTAAAAAATTCCTCGGATTGTCTTTTAAGCCCCTTCTGTTTTAATTTTCCCAATTCCCGCCCCAAAAAAAGCACAGCTTACGCCATGGAATTTTCCAATTTTTGGGTTAGGGGTTTTTTTCCTTTTTGTGAAGTATTTTCCCTTTTTTTTGGTACTCATTCGTTTTTTCAAGTACTCTGCGTTTTTATTTTTTTGGAGGTGTCCCAGGGGTTCGTCTCCCAATCAAAAAACCCTTTTAAGTTGTTTTTAAAACGGGATCTTGAAAATAAACTGTTCACTAGGGGGTTGGGCCCCCTTTTTTTTGAATATTGCGGCGCACTGTTTACCAAAAAAGTTAAACACTTGTGCACATGTTTAGGTTTTTGGGGTCAGTAAAATTTTGGAGTATATCCCCTTTGGGTTTGTTCCCCGGAGTTAATCGCAAAAAATTTTTTTTAAACGCTCATCAAAAAAAAGGGTTGTTTTCCACTGTATCAATGTTTATTTTGGATTAATTTTTTATGTACCACCGTTTTGAGATCAGGTTTTTGTTTTTGGGGTTTTAAATGGCAAAAAAAACCCTTTTAAAGACCAAACTTTTATAGCTGTTGGAAAAACAGCTCTCGGGGCATCCCCCAAAGATTTTTATAAACTTGGTTTTTTTAACAGGGGGATCCTCCATCGTTTTTGGGGAAATATTCTGTTTTTCCCAAGGCTGTTTTCCCCGTAAAAAAAAGTCGTTTGCAAAAAGCTGCAGGTTTTTTTAGCTTTAAAAAAGATGGCTGTTTGTTTCCAACACCGTTCAGGCTAATTTTACAAGATCACAAAACCAAAAGGTTATGACGGGGGTTTGGAAAAATACGGCACTGTCTTATTTTTTTTTCCCCCACCCCCCGTTTTGTATAAAAACCAAAAGGGAAAACCCCTTTGGCTGTGTTCACTGATCCTTTGCATTTTTTTTTTCTCTTGATTCGGGATTCTTTTTTGATGGGGTGTTTTTTTGTTTTTCGTTTTTTTAACCCGTCGACCTAGTCTTAAAATTGACTTTGGGGTAGCATTGGGAAACCCCCAAATGTGCCCCCTTTTCTTTGCATTTCTGGGGGGGCGATTTTTTCCCTTTTTATCCCCTATATTCATTTTCCCCTAGTTTTTTGGCCCCCAAAGCCCCCAAAATTTACAATTTTGTCCATTTTGGTACTTCATCCGGGCCCAAAATTTTCCCAAAATTTTCTATCTTTTAAAAAGGGAAAGTTGTACTTTTCAGGGGGTTTTATTTACATACAATTTTTTTTTGGGGAAATACAGTCCCCGATCTCCAAGTTTTTCCAAAACTGGGTGTAAGTTCAAGTCGACCCCGGGGCGAAAAGAAGGCAGCTACCCCCTGGATTTGAAGAGGGGAAGGGGCGGTTTTTGCGTCTTTTTTACCCGGGAGAAATTTTCCCCAACATAAAAATTTTTCATGATCGAAAATCTGGGAAAAAATGCACGTGACATGACGGTCGGAGAGTAGGTCATACAAATTTCCGGGTTCCCTTGTCACATACTCAGTTTTGGGTTTTTTAAAAATTGTTTTTTGATTCTTACCCCCCAAGAGTTAAAAGGGTTTTTTGGAAACGCTCTTTTGCCTTTGTTTTTTTTCCTTGTCCCCCCCGTTTTCCCCTATCTGAAAGTAATTCTGTTTAAAGTGGGCTTCATTTATTTTTTTTAAAACCCAATTTTTGGGCCCCCTTGTTTTTGGGGTTTGTTTAAAGTATTTGTCAATATTTTTTTTTCACATTTTTCCCCCCTGTGTCCCGTCCCAAAAGGGGAAAAAACGTTTTTCCCAAAAGGTATCCTCCCCCAAAGGTTTTTGTATTTCCACATGGGCCCCGGCCCCGGGCAAAATGCGTTTGTAAAAATGTGTTTCATTTTTCCACTCTTCCTCAGCCCCAGGTACGGCACAGTTTTTGGTTTTTTCTTTTTTTCGTGAATGGGGAGGCTGGTCCCCCAAGGTTTTTGGGGAAATTTCCGCATTTGTTTTAAACCCCTTTATTTAAAAAGTTCTTTTTATCAATCCCTCTTGATTTAAAAAGTTGGGATTCCCACGGGGTTATGCTTTGTCTTTTTTCAGAATGGATACGTGAGCAAATTTTTACTTTTCTTGATTTCTTCCTTGGGGTTTTTTTCCAACAGGGTTTCAATTAAAAAGGCTTTGGGTTTTTGTCCACCAAACAAAGTTTTTTCCCAGGTTTTTAAAAGGTTCTTGGAAAAAGGGGAAAAAAAAACGGGTTTCCGTATCTCTGTATTTGGGTTTTAAATTTTTCATTTTTTTATCAAAGTCACTTTCCCACATTAAACTGTGTTGATAAAACCCTTTTGGGCCAAGTCTTTCAACCCCCAAAAGGGTTTTTGGGATTGGTTTTTGCCCATTGGGTTTTAAATGTGTAACCGGGCCCCCCTGTCTTCCCCTTGGGAAAATTTTGGGGGATCCGGTGTGTCCGCCCCATGATTTTTTTTTAACGGGTTCGGGGCCCTTTTTGGGGGAACCGTCAACCCAATTTTTGGGGGAATTGTACTTCACCCCTTTTAATGCATGGGTTTTGGGGGGGTTTTCCTTTTAAGCAGGTTTTTTTCCCGTTTCCCCGGGGGTTTTGGATCGAAAATTTGGGGGGTTTCCCGGGGTTGGTTTCAGCCAAAAGGGTTTTTTGGGGCTTTTGTTTTTGCCCGGGGGGAAACTCCCGAGTGGGGGGCGGGGTTTGGGGTTAATTTGGGGGCCGGGGGCCAACAGGGCTTTCCTTAAAACCCCCCCAACCCCCTTTCCGGGCCAAAATTTGGGATTTTTCTTTTTGGGTGGTCAAGGGGGCCCTTTTTATTTTCTTGGTTCCTTTCGGGGGTTTCCGGGCAAAGGGGGGATGGGGGTTGGGGGGTGTTAAAAAAATAGGGGAGATAGTTTTCCCAAGTGTCTTGGTAAAATTTTTTGTTGGCATAAAATGGAAACCATCCTTTTGCCATCTCAGTCAATCCCCAAAAAAAACGGAGAAAATTTTGGGCAAAGGGAAAATTGAGAAAACTCAAAAGAGGGGGATGAATCTCACTTGAGGGGGTTTTTCATTTTTAAAATTTTCTTCCCCTTTATGATCAATTTGGTTTTGGGGTGTATCATGTGGGGAGTAAGTGCCTCAAAAAAACTGGCATTGTATCTTGTGAGGTTTTTGGGAATAAAAGTGGGAACCCCTTTTGACTGGGTTTTTAAAAAACCATGCACAAAATTTTGGAAAAAAAGGGTTTTCCACGAAAAATTTTTTTTTTGGCTCATCACAGCTTCGCATTTTTGGGGCCCCAGTTTTTCCCGGGGGTTGGACAATACAGTCTCCACAAAAACGCTGAGGGGAAAACAAAAAATTTTGGGATATGTTCACCCAAAAACCCCAAACGGCACTCAAAGTCAAAAAAAAAAAAAAGTACAGTCGGTGTTTCAAGTTCCCCCGGTTCTTTTTTCGTGGGGGGATAAACCCCGATGTTTTTTCATCCACAACTATTTTTGCAATAACCCCCATTTCTTAATGCAGGCAGAGGGGGGGGTTTTCTTTTTTTCCCCAAAAAATTTGACCACAGGTCTTTTTAATTTTTCCTCACTTTCCAAAAAGTTTTTTTTTTAGATTTTCCTGTTTCGTTTGTGTGTAAAAAATTTTTGACTATGAACTTTTTTACCACAGTGCCAAAAAAAATTTTCCTTTTTTAAATATAGTTTTCGAGGCGTAACACAGACAAATGTTCTTGCAAAAAGTGGTTTTTCTGTTTTTTTAAAACCCCAAAATTACAGTTTTTCCAAAGTAGCTACCCCCCCCGGGAAAAAAAAAGTGATCGATGTGGGGGAAAAAAAAGTTTATCATGATGATAAATGTGTTTTACTTTTTTTTTTTGGCTGCAGAGGGGGTGTTTGGGAAAAAACACGTCCATTTTCTCAAATTGTGGCCCCCCTTTTTATCCATAGCTGGAAAAAAGGGGGCTTAAACTTTTGTATTCTTTTTATACAAAAAAGTTGTTTTTGGCTAATGCCCAAAAAAACTAAAAATGTCTTGGCTTCTTGGCTTTGAATTTTTTTTTCAGATTGTCTCATCAAATCCCCTCGCTTTTCCGGCTGTATCGCCCCTTTTTTTGGGGTTTTTTAAAAACCCCCCCCCAATTATGGGCCCCAAATTTTCGTCGTGGCATTGTCTATTTCCCAACTTTTTTGGGGCCCTTTGGGGGAAGTTCTCATTGTCATGTGCGATAAAAAGTTCTCTTTTTTCCCCTTTTTCCCCATTCCCCGGGCCCTAATAAATTTTGTTTTTTTTTTAATTTTGGGATGCCGTTTAAAATTAAATTTTTGGTTGCTTTGTGATACTTTCTCTATTTCTTTTAACAGCGTATCTTTTTGAAATGTGTGTTGCATTCCCAAAGGGAAAAGTGGATCCCAAAAAGCTAGGTCAGGATGATTTTGGAAAATACGAATTTGATCGTTGTCATTGACCCGTGCTTTCTGTATTAACTGTTTCACCATGTCACTGAAAAGTTGATGTGTAAAATTCAAACGGTTTCTTATATCTTTCAAATGTAAACATTTACACGTGGCCATTCGATTTATAACTTTCTTGAAGTTCTCTGTGACCTTGGCTGTATGGAATAATATTCCGTATATCACTTTGGTCTTTTTTGCAGGTGGCTCTCATCGCTGCTTTCTTCATACTCGACATCGTTGTGATAGTAAGTAAGTGAGCAAAGCTTTTTTTAATACATCTAAGCTCCGCCCACCTAATCTCAGGCCTATAAAGTGCGGTGTGACCCGTCCACTTTATCACTCTCAAACCTGATTCAGACTGCTCTCTTCAGAATGACCTGCAAACATTTGGGTTCTGGGTGAAAAGGACAACTACAAGCTATCAGTGACAAGCTGATCAGACATAGAAACAGAAAGACAATGACATGCTACCGCTGTCAGGAAAAGGGGCATTATGCATCGGCATGTACGAAGAAAGCACCTCAAACAGTTCGGGTGTGCTACCGTTGTCGAACCGGGACATTTTGTTTCTAATTGCCCAAAGGCCTGCAGTGTGCTACAGCTGTCACGAACAAGGCCACTTTGCATCCGCTTGTTCTAAGAAAGGGATGAATAGTACTTGTACTACAGTTAAAACGCACAGGCGGACAGTTGAAATGCAGAAAAGGAGTAGTTGAGACAGTTGCCTCAGACGGACAGTGATGTTGAGTTGCTAGAGGCTGCCTCTGAGTTGGAGAAACTACCGTTAAAACCAAAAAACGCAAGGAAGCGTCAACACATGCATCGTGTGTCCTGAGGTCACCCATCAACAAGCAGTCAGAGTGTAACCGACCAGCTAAGAAGCGTTAAAATGTGACATTTGAACACTAGACTCGAAAACAAAGTTGTGTTATGTTCATTATTTGCTGTATGACCCACGTTTAATTCATTGTTGCTGTTATGACACATGTTTGTTGTTAAACACATAAAAAATCATATGACAATTGTATTAGTTATCCTTTCTACATCATTGTAATGGTCCTGAAAAGGACCGTTATTTTTGAGAAGTGTCTAGACTCACTCAAATATAAATACCGCCAGTAATGCTGCTGCTTTCTGGATATGCCAGGTAAAACCCTGACAAATCCGGGTACAATGGCAAAGGGGGGTAAACTCGGGTACAGGCTGAACCCTCTTCCTTAATACCTCTTCTTGACTTCACTTTCTTCTCCTTTGTAACGCCTTCCTTGCACGTCGAATAACTTACGAAGGAACTTCATGGTGAAGAATGAATACATACACAGCATTACGCAATTTATAGTCAAGAAAAAAGTAGGTTAGTAGGTCAATCACTTCAGGTCAAGGTTCGAACAATCATTTTTTATTGGATGAAAAATAACGTTCTCCGACTGGTGTGCGCCAACACTCGATAAATAAAGTAGGTCAATCCGGTACTATAAAAACAGTAAAATACTCTATACTCTATTATTCATGAGTGCAACATGAGACCGTACACACGTATGTCCCACCCCAGACTTGCTAAAATTGTTCCTCGACAATCCCAGCTATGAGGAACAAAGAGAGCGGGACCCAGACAGCTTTCACGACCGAGTTGATGTGTATGATCAATATCTCATTTCTTGTAGAAAGGGGAGATCTCCTATTACCTGTCAGTTACCTTTGAAGATGTACCATCTACCCCTACTACAACCGAGATGGGAACACAGCCTGAACTTCATAGGTGACAAGGATCTAACCCGTTGTCATTTGCATCTCCTTGCGGATGGATGAAGAGATATGTGATGGGATGGGACTGTACTTTATGTTTCTTTCTTGTACCATTGTCCACTATTAAAACGTTGTTTGACAATTCGCCATAATATGAGTTTTCTTCAAAACATGCACATTGGTCAAAAATAAAATCATTTTATTTTTAATGTAAAATGCTTATTTTTGCATGACTTAAACCTCTGGGAATATATGCTGGACTAAATTGTATGCGATTATTTTAACACAGTACGGAACTCGATCGCGCAATAAAATTTGACGTTTTCAAATATGGAAATTTGCTAACACGGTGTACACATATCCTACTTTACGTAAATAAAACTGTTTAGACGGCGTCAGATATTTTGTCATATTATTGCATAGGAAAATTAAATCATTGCATTGGAAAATTAAAAAAAAATGTTCATATTGCTGTATAAGCAACATTACGATTATAGATCATTAAAAGAGAGGTGGAAAATAAGAAAAACGGATAAATCCCTATACGTTTCCCACGGTTTTGCCGAAAGCCTTGGAATAGTGAAATGTAAAACATGCGCATCAATACATCTTACACACAATTAATATTATAGTTTATATGAAGGAGTGTAATGGACAATTGAGTTATCTTATCCGGATGGAAATTACCCAGTTGACACGACAGTGAAGAAACTCTAACTCCCTCCAAGTTAATGTTGTCATTCATCATTCGAAATTTGAAATGTCTAGTGATGTATTTTTCTTACCTTTGAACAATAATATATCCACCGCCTTTATTCATTTTGTTTCTCTTCCAGAAAAGACGTGATTGATAAACAGCTGAGCGTTGTCAAGTGTAAATGATGAGTTTATTGCTGTTTCTGAAAGCATATGCATAATTAGTATTGTATAAAGCTTTATACATTAATCAGTTCTGAAGAATGTAGCATGAATATAACATTACTTTACATAAAATGTACACTCTGCACATATATTTGTTGAATGTTTAACAGTTACATACAGTTATACAGATACTAAAGTATAAAGGCTCTCATGCACTCCAACTTCGCCCGAAAACGAAATCAAATTAATCGCAACGTTGCTGTGTTAAGAGACCATTAGAATACGAATCTAGACGTAAATGGTAAGCAACGAGCACTCCTCGAACCCATATCTACATGATGGTGTAAAATTCCACACATTGTTCACTGGGAAATGAGCACAAACTTACGATTTTTCCAGAGCCACTGATTGGTCAGTTAGACTAGCAGGTATTTTCCTATCCTCTGGTGAAATGATCTATAATATTGTTATTACGCAAGATGATACACAAATATCGCAATCTGTGATACTAAAACAAATTACTACATAAAGCATAACAAATGCATTGATACATTCCGCACTAACAAACCTTACCTTGTGAGCGATATCCTAATTTGTAATCGGATGATATCCTGTTTTGTATTA
Source organism: Solen grandis (assembly GCA_021229015.1). Taxonomy (NCBI): domain Eukaryota; kingdom Metazoa; phylum Mollusca; class Bivalvia; order Adapedonta; family Solenidae; genus Solen; species Solen grandis. The sequence goes on along the minus strand of CM037791.1, from coordinate 30,537,565 downwards.
TTTAAACGGCGAGATCCTGATAGATTACATTGTTTACAGAAGATAAACTTTTATAAAACAATGATCAGAATGAATTTAGACCAATTATTAAACTGAGTCATTACACACTATTATGTTAATCATTACATTGTAATATAAAAATTAATTATTAATAATTAAATGTTAAAAGTGATACATGTTCGAGGTAAAGTTATTTTCAATATCTCAATATAGTAACGAAATAACGAATCATGAATATAAATGATTGCCCATCCATCAATGTGTTGATTGTTTTTACTGATACGATCAGGAATATAGCTATCCTATATTTGGTAAGTTTTGTATTAACGAAAGAAGAGGTACAGAATCTCTAAGTCTTTTCTCCAATTATTATGATGTGAGCGTATGCGTAAAATATAAGACACAAAATACATTTTCACGTCATGAGTAAAAGTCACATTCGAAGCAAAAAAGTATTTCTTAATTAAATAACGAGTTTTATGAAATTATATGACGCACTTGAAAATTGAATATGGTAAGACGCAGCTGACTTTTTATGGTACCATTTTCAATTAGTTTCGTTTCGATATGTGCATATTGTACCAACTTGTTTGGGTGATCTCTTGTCTTTGATAATAATTAGGGTACACACAGTTAATGTCAATGTTTCCACTGCACTGCAAAACACCATGTGTCGTTTTTATTGGGCGACTGACTTATAAGACTTAATTTGTTGTGTAGCTTCCTTTTAGATAAAAGGTTGTCTTAACGTACTGTGGATTCATTAATCTCTTTAACAATATTTTCAGAAATTGATAACAGTTTGAATAAAATATTGCACTTGAAGTAAATGATAATAAACGTCATCGTGACATTTGTACAAGTGGGAAAACTTTAAAATATAAAACTGTAAGGCTAGTCAAGCGGACTAAAGCGGCGTTTCTGTTGAACAGGCATCGTATTTTTATTTGTTTAGCCTTTGTTTGGAATTAGCTGAATTTGGCTGGGACTTTATTATCTTAGGCCTTTTTTATAGGGTACTTTTGGTATTGCATAAACAGAGTATTTCGTTCCATTAACTGTTGTAATTATGCCAGTTGATTATTTATTAAGAGTAATTATGAAATTAATTAATCTTTCCGTACTGAAGTATGAGAAAGTCTGCACTATGGGTGCGCTTAGTAACTGCGTCTGGATTTGTAAAGCTCTATCTAATTTATGTAAACAAACTATACATTTGGGGTGTTTTATTGCGATAGGTTTGGAGCAACCTAACTACCAAGTGTTCTTTAAAAGTACGTATAAACACAACGCACTTACCTTGAACAAAAAGTATAAAGAACTAAATAAACTTATTCTTGTAAACATTCACCATTTAACAATTGTAGTGGTAATTGTACCAAGATCTAGACTAACATAAGTATGATCGATAAATGACAAGCGTTTTACGTACGTTTGCATTGTTTGCAATGAATGAAATTATTTATAATTGTAACATAATTGATACAGGAAAAAGTATCGTCAAATGGTAAATTAAAACGAAACACAGCAGCTTGTTCACAGATGATGATTGATAAGAATTTTATCTTTTACTATTTTGTGTGTATTACGCCTATCAATTAGTCACCCAATGCAACCAAATGTAATTGTAAAAATGGTGGTTTATCCACCACGGCAATAGCGTTACGAACGGTATTGAATATATTTTTGGAATTATGGATCTATATTTTGAATCATATTTTCATTTGCAGTCATTTCTCTGACCACTTTAACTCTTTACGCATACGCTCGCTTCACATGCTGGATTATGGATTCTCTACCCGGAACTGGTGAAGATGCCAAGTTGCGGAACGTGTCACGTGATATCGCAAAAACCTTCTTCGAGGATACCATATTCCATATGTTAAACGATTTCCCGAAGTGGCATTTACGAAAACAACGGTTACCTGCACAATGTGACCAAACTTACTTCAAGTGCAAGGAAACAAGACTTCACAACACCAGATCATGGGTGAAGAGTGCTTTAAACGGACATATCATTTTTGAAATATTCATATGTTTATATGTAACCACATAGAAGACTGATTAACAGAGAGTTATGCGGATCTATCAGCTGATGCCTATCAATACAATAAAGTATAAAACGGTGCGTTACTTGAAATTTCATGCCTTGAATATAGATAAACAGGCTCATTAGTATGTCTGTTTGATGGTATACATTCCGTAGTAAACATTTCCAATTGTGATTTTTAAATTCAAAATTGGATATATTATAATGATCACAATATTTACGAAATAATGGAAATTATATAGTCGACACTCGTTATCTCAATTTCATGGGACCAAAAAAATATTTCGAGAAATCCGAAATTTGACCAATCCGAAATGCGGTATTATTGGATTATGAAATAGAAATCTTACCCTGTATTCGTGCTATAAATATGCTGTCGATCTCTTATGAAGATCTCTTTGTGGAATATTTTATTAAATAAATAATATATAAGTAACATTTTTCTTATTTATTCAATCGTTTCTTGCAATAAATACAGAACGGTAAAACAATAAACAAATGGTTACAATAATAATATGGAGCGAAAACATACGAAACTGCATTCTACAAATAAGAGCACTTATAAACATGCACATTTTTCAAAGCATTGCACAACGAAATATTACTGAAAATTACATGTAATTTGCATTCTTACTGTCTATCATTTTTATCGCACACCTCAAAGAACCTGTGATATCAGTTTGTTTTGTACACAGTTTCTCAAACTTATGTCCAACAGAGCACGATTCACTTTTTTCTCTGCGGACGAAATCGGCCGATTCGAATCTCTTTTTTATTTCATCTTTTTTTCTTATCCATGTCGAAGTGTAGATGGTGGGATACCAAACTTCTCCGCAATTTGTTTTTTGATGTTTGTCTCGCTCAACTTCATAATAGCTTCGTATCTTACTTCGTATGATTTTTTTCCAACTTTCTTTTCACCTCTTTTGTCTAACCGATCCAGTTATCCCCCCAGGATTAAAACCTGAGCCCTTCATGGATTTCTCGGTTATATCAGAGCTAAATGCTGATCTGGTTATCCCACAGAAATTCCGGGTCCTTCGCCAGATTGCTCAGCGCTCTTAGATGGAAAGTAGGTTCTAGGGCATTGTGATTATGACACGATTCTACGATGGTATTTAAAGCAACTTGGCATATTTTGAGCAAAGATTGCCAAGCAAACAGCTTGTGTTTGGCCAGCTAATTACCATGCAAATATTTCGGCAAAACAAAATCGGTATTAATGAAAGCCTAACATCACGGTTTGGTCGTACAGATAGCCACGTGCCAGCTAGTGTCACAGTCGACTGATAGGGTGAAAAATATCGGCGGGGCTGATTAGCGTCGGTGGAATTTGAGATAAACAAACAATTATGCATTGTTCTATAGGGTGAGGGCCCTAATTTTCACTTTGAGATAACAGTAATTTGAAATAAATAAAACTTTGTGACACACGAATTAATGTATATAGCAAAGAAGGGAAAAATCGGGACCAGTCAATTTAATTTGACTAGCCGAAATTTCGATATACGCAGATTGGAGATAACGAGTTCCAATGTACCTTCACTATGATTGCTACATTGACTCAATGTGCTAAATATTAATAATTATATATATATATATATATATATATATTATATATATTTGTCACTCACGTTGTCCTATTGCTTTGGCATTGGCTATGTTAGTCGGTTATGAACAATGTGCATCGGTCTTTGAGAAAATGTAAGAATAATTGCGTCTTGTATACAAAGATGGTTCCTAAATTGTCAATCATGTATGGCTTCCTTAACCGGCTTAACTAACCAGGGTAAGTGTAAAGCACACAAAATCAATGACTCAAAAGAAAATGTGCTTTTTTGTTGAGAGCGCTTGACCTAGGTATGTTTGTTTGTTTATTGGACAAAACGTCCCACCGATAGTATTTAAGATATTTGGAGGAGATGATACCTACTTGGACAGATATAGTGCGCCACATTTCAGTATTCTCGCCGATTTTATTATTATTGATTTTACAGGGGGCTGTAGATCAAAGCATTTTTTCTTGTCTTGGGAATAATTAGGGTGTACACAGAGTTTAATTCATGTTTCTACTGCATTGTAATAATAAAGTACGTCGTTTTTTTTTAGTTATTGATTGAATGAGACTCAATCAATAACTAAATAAGATACGTGTTGCAAATTTAATAAATGTAGCGGTAATTTTACCAAGGTCTATGATCAAATTAAATGACAGACGTTTTACGTACGTTTGCATAGTTCGCGAATAAAGTATGTATACATAATACGATAACAGGAAAAGAATCGTCAAAATGGTTAACGTATGCGACACCACACTGATCAAGTGTTGACTAGTTGGGTTACATTTTATTGCAGACTTTAGAAAGTTTATATACTATCATTTTTTTTTTTATTATTATAAGAAATCTATCCTACTGTTTAATAGATGTTGCAGTTAAAACAGCTTGCTAGCAGATGGTGAATGACTGCGAATTTGATCTTTAACTAGTTGGTTTTATGCCTATCTATACTTCACCGATGCAATTATGTATATCAGCGCAATGTGTCCGGTTTGCGTTCGTGAGGTGTGAGGTTCGAATCCCAGCCGTGGTCTTCCTTCGGTGACAGCGTCAAAGACACATTAAATTGGTAACAGATGAACCCTTGTCTGGCACTCTGCAAAATCGGGTTGCTATGGGTACTCGGAGTGCTCAGCACTGGTTCTACCCAGGAGCTTGTCTCCCGTGTATCGGTGGGTGCTATACAGCTAGCACGTAAAAAAACTAAGGTGTCGATTCACTAAACGAGCCAGTGTATCGCACCCGGACTCCCTCACGTGGGAAACCCTTGATCGTCAGGACTAATACATATAAAACCTATACATGTATTTAGAATCCTGTTTTCATTTTCCGTCATTTCTACGCTCACTTCACATGCTGAGTATGAATTCGCATGCCAGAACTGGTGAAGGTGCATGTAGCGGAACGTGTAAGTAGTACCACAAAAACCCCACTTCGGGGATACCTTATTCTATATTTAAACGATTTCACCGAAGTGGCGTTTATCGTTACGAAAACTACGTGTTCCCGGCAATGTGACCTACACTTTACGAGTTTATTTGTCAGGAAACAAGACTTCACTTACATTTACGACGAGCATAGAAATTTGTTTTTAAATATCAGCTGTGAACGTTCTGCTTTTAACAGATAAATCATTTTTTTTTTAAATATTCATATGTTAATGTGTAACTGTGGGGACTTACTTTTATGCTTCTGTAAAACTGATATGAAACAACTAGGAGAATGATTAGTTTCATTGTATATTTGATTAAAAAATATAAAAGGTGAGAAATATTTAAAAAAAATAGAGTATCAATTTAGAGCATATTCGGATCTATCAGCAGATGCCAAATACTTATATAAAGTGCAAACGGTGCACTATATGATATTTTATACATGAAACGTAGACAAATAGGCTCATTAGTATGTCTGTTTGTTGGTAAAACATCCCGGCTGTAATACGTTCAATATGTTGACTTTTTTAAATTCAAAATCGGATATATATATATATATATATGGAAAGCATTAAGCATTAAGCACCTTCGGATTTTTACAGTGGTTTCAGTATCAAACTTTCTCATGTAAATCTTGATATTAATGTGAAATGAAATCTGCAGTTTCAAACTTAACCCGACGTCTGATTTTCGTGGAAATGATATGTATTGCTGTAATTTCTGGCAAGTTTCTGCTTTGTTATGTCAGCATCAGTGTTGATGTGCATTGTTTACCATTCTCCAGTATTTTTTGTCATATGTACCTGGTAAAAATGTTAATTTGAGTCTATATTTTAATTTCGTACTTGATCCCTCTACGCCAGGCAAAACTTCCCCGACCGGCCTATCTCCAAAGTAACGTAATTTAAACATTGAAACAATTTAAACATTGCCCATCTACAAGCCCGGATCCGAATCCGATGCAGCATATCTGGGACATTCTTGGACGTTAGATACGGAAAGTGAAGTTTTTGCACAGAATCTACACGAACTGGAAGCAGGTCTGCAACTTTGTGGTGACAGTCTGACCGATTGGATGGACTAGGCTCAAGGTAGTCACCTGACTTGTGCCTATTTCTGGACGCGTCATGGTAAAATTCGCAGATACCCTTGAGCAATAAAAACGAGAGTCGTTCATGATCTATTTCTACGACAATTAAGGACATAGAAAGAAGTGGCATGCTGCTCATCAGAATAAGGGTAGTTAAGTAATATTCCCCACCTTAGGACATATTTATCTATTACCTCAAGCTTTTTAATGCAGCAGTCGAAAATGAATCATGTGACTGGGATACTTTCTTCCCCATGAATTATCTTATGGTTGCCCTTACCTTACTCATTCCTAGTAGATCTATCATTTTTCATTATTCGTGATTCAGACACGGTACGTCCGTCGGGTTCCACAAGTTAAAACGCGATCATCACTGAACACTACGTTCTGCCAACGCTGGCCCAAAATGGATGCGGGCCCAAATTAGACGTGGTGACGGTGGCGTAACGTTAGAACTAGACGCGGGCGCAGCCTATGGCAGGTAATTCCCCGTTCTCTAAGTTGATTTCTGACTGTATATCGACTTATTGGGCGCCCAGGGTTACCTACTACTACATATGACGTAGATTCTGCCCTCACAATTCTGTCACGCAAATAGCGTTGACGTATATAATTCTCTTGTCGTACTGACGTTACACTCTGTCTACCTGAACGTGGCCTATCGACAAACGTTACCGTGTCTTTAACAACTAGAGACGTCAAAATGTCTAGCGACTTGTTCTTGCGTTTGCCACATTCAAGAATGGCCAAAACTTTAGCCCCCTCTTCCGATTTAGCCTCGGCATTATCAAAAACCGATGTTTAGTCAGAAAATCTCTACATTATTTGTTGTATGTCGACTAATACATGTAATGTGTAAAAATTCACTCAATAAAACCCATGGTTGACATGCACGGGTTGCACGAGGAAAGCATGAACAGACACATGAAGTAGAAAAATTGGCTGTATTTGAATCCTACGAATTTTTTTTTTGCCGTGTTTGTCGGTCACAACACATATATATTTACTACATTTAGCTTCAATTTAAAACGGTGTAAATAAAACTCCAAATTTCGATTCTATAGTTTAGGGTATGATTGTTAGTGCATTTTTAGCCGTCGAAGTGGCAGTCGAGTAGCTGGGTCAGATATAAACGAGGCAAACCTCCAATTTTTCTCTAAGATGACCGACAAGACGTGCTATGGCCGAGAACAGAAATAGCTTGACCCTTTTGCACTTCGACAACCGTACCATGAAAATGAGATCTCCTGCGTTGGAGATTGTATTGAAATTGGAAACATGTTTTAAACACGCTAATTAAGTTATCAAAATTCATTATGCCAGTGGATATTTTTTTCTTTTGTTTTTTACATCTATTTTATACGAGAGAAAATACTTACCCGTAATGACAAAACACATGACTTCGTTTTTTAAAAAAAAACAAAAAAAAAACATGTGAAAGTGAGAGGATAGTGATGCATTGCTCAATCTACAATAACAATAAAATTTGTCGATGCATGCTCATGTTACTAATCTTTGGACATGTTCATATAAATCTGCTTTAACTACGTGGGTCTATTTGCGCGGAAGCACAATTCGCAGTTTTTGGGTGAATCCTACGGTCTAGCAAGCAAGTGACGTCACAGTCTCTATTTATAGATTGGTTTACAATGAAAAGGTAATCATCTGATTTATTCTATAATGTAAGAAAAAAGCAGTTAAATCATTATTTCATATATTGATGCATGCGTTTTTCGTCTCAGAAAAAAAAAACAAACATCTCTTTTCTAACAACGACTTTTTGCAATCACTTCACTGATTTCTTTCGTAATTGTTTTGCCTATTCAACGAATTCTCACATTGAATGTCCCTTACCTCAAACTGTCTATTGATTTACAAGTATATACTTTTCACGTTTTTGCACGTTTCATTAGCATGAATTTTCATCTTTATTCATTATTCTCTATCAATTATTTTATTACAGTGATGTATGACAAATTTCTACGTATATTCAGTCGGTTAGTACATGAAACATGATTACACACAATATTCATATAACGTTTGTCATGCAAAGTATGACAAATCCATCAACATTTAAGGATCTATTTTTGTATATGGGTCACACTGTACATATTGAATATGAAATATCAATTAAATGTTCCATGTTCCATAATTTTCTCAACTTTCAAAAAATTGAACGATGCCATCAATAGAGTCTTGGACCCTAGTCTTATCCTAATTGTTAATATTTTCCATACGATTAGAAGTTTGCACCGTTATCCTTGTGAAAATAATAAACTCAATCCGATAATTGAATGATTAGACGAAATTCAGCCGTATATACCGGTGTCCTACCGAAAAATAAATCCCCGTTTACATTGTGCTTGCACGGAGTGTTTTTTTTTATTGCGTGTCACTGTAATATATACTTTTACAGTTAAGTAGCTTATCTGTCATATTAAACTTTCACACAACGCCGCTTTTGGTCAACTCCTCTCTATTTCACAACTAGTCCTTTACAAGAACTAGTGCGATGAAATCGCCATAACGTCCTGTTCCATAATTCACAGCGCAAATGGCGAACATTTAACTTACAAAGTCGTTCTTAGTGCAATCTAAGTGCAAATCGAAATAACATTCATTTTTATGAAAATAGTCCACTGTAACTTCAGTATGTCTAACATAATAAGGACACTGGCAATAAAACTATTAAAAAATTATACATAAGAAATGATATAGCAGGACTTCGACATCACTAGATTACGAAGGTCGTAACTATGTACAACACGACCTGATAGTATTATGGAGGTTTTTTTTTCCAGGCTTTTTTCACCAAAAGGTCAAAGGACACGGTCAACTGCATAATGAAGAGGTCCATCTACTTAAGCAAATGTCTAAATATTGAAGTAATCCAATGAAGCACATATAAATTATAGTTGTTGATCAAATGGCAAACCTGTCCAGACGCCGCATTTTCTTCAAAAGTAGGTCAAAGGTCAAAGTCACAAGGTCAACTGCATAATGTAAAAATCCATCACTTAATGAACCGTCCAAATATGAACCAATCCAGTGAAGGACATAGAAGTTGTAGCAGATAAATAATTCAACCTGAGCGGACGACATAAGCCTGAAGACGCCCGACACTGCTCACCCACGTTAAGGGTGGAATTCTTTTGTTGAAAAAAAGTGTTCTAATATATGCTAACAATTAATTTCTGTTATTATTCGCAATGCCTGAACACATGATGCAATGTTCCTTAGCAAGAGGCATTTCTTACACAGAAATACCAACATTTTGTAAAACTTTAACACTTACAGGTGAACAGGATGGAGCAGAAAAATGAAACGAAACATTTCTTAGATACTCGTATGTTCAATAAATGTTTGACGTATGCCTGTTCCGGTTAAATTCGGATTACAAGGCCAAGATATAAGTATCGTGTGACAGTGCGTCCTAAGCCGTAGCCTTCTAACTCAGACAATCTTATTCATATAAAAACATGAAAAGGATTTCCAATATTTCAGCGTGTTGGAATTAACTAGTCAAGTAGTATGTAGCATTGAAAAAAATGCCTTTTTATTTAAGCACTTATGATGTCAAATGTGTCTACTCCAGTATTCCAGAAATAATGTGCCAAAAAAATTAAACCATTTCGCTACCTGATGGTCGTTACAATGTGTACCAAGTTAACAAGTTAACGTAGAAAATAAAATAAAATGATAAGTTTAATGTAAATCATCATGTGTGTATATACATTTTTTACTTATCTTAAACCCACTTCTAATATGTAAATTGTTAGTGTTTTCCGCATTAAAGTAATACATAAGTACCTTGTTTCATAAGTAATTTGCAGCAAAGAAAGTCTTGACATTTTCCCTATTTGGAATCGAACTAGCAACTTCCTGATATTTAGCTAATGAACACTACCGCCGGCCAGTGACACTGACTAAAGAAAACTAGCATTTGTGGCAGTAGTCTGGCGTTCAATCACGGGCTTTTGTGAAAGTCCTATAAATACACTACTATATGTACATTGGATAAAAATATAAATGCACTATAACTATAAAAATCTTCTATAAGGTTCACATTTTGTGTTAAAGTAAAAGTGTCACAATCACTTATACAATTGCACTGAATATTATACTTGCATTGTAGCTGTTTATCTATCTTGGTCGTAGAAATATGTAAACATTAAAGCTATAATATACCTTAATTTGATTTATCCTCTTCTATGAAAAATGTCGCTGTGAGCCCAGTAAACAAAACATAAGCACCTAAGCACTTTTCAAATGGATTTTGTTATGTCTCTACACGTCTCTCCTTGCAAACATATATCGATTTATAAATTGAATGATTCCTTTCAAAGCCGAAAAATCAATTACATGTACTTATTAATTGCAAATGCCCCTGTGAAATGTAAATATGTTTCAAAATATATATGGAATTTTACTTCTAGCTTAGTGAATGGAATCTTTGATCTTTTAAAGAATGGAATTTCGATCTTTGTTAAAACATTACTATGATTAATTTAAACATTGTAGTGAATATAAACATTGTATTTCACAGAAACGTACATTTACAATTAAGTTTGATATAGTTAAAATAATAAAATGACTATTTATTTCTTGTACCCCTTCAAAACAATCAAGAATACATGTATATAGTTTACTGCTCTAACTATACACAAAATAATCTTAAAGTTTACATATTTTACAGCTGCAAACAGTTAAAAACAACCTGTTTTGACCTTACTTGATTATGTCCTCTATTTATATCATGAATCCATAAATAAGACTCATTTTGCAAACATAATCTATGAGAATTCATAAATCAATACTATATTAGAACCATCAAAATACTCAAAAAACGGATTTGATTATACGCATCAGCAAAAAGTTCTTTAAGTGAATTACTGAAATATCTGAATGCGTACTGATAGTAAATTATATCGGTACTTAGTTTTCGATTGAAGCAGAAATTTGTGTTTGCTTTCAATCTTGAGGATACGCGTTTAGTTTATATTGCAAAAAAGATACTATTGAGTTCATGTCATATCAAATATAAATTATTTACTGATGAATTGTCATTATGCTATAAATTATTGGTTATCGGAGTAAAAATAAATACATGTTTTATCAAAGTTTATATGTTTCTATTGTATAAGCACTGGTCAAATAAAATTGATCAAATGAGTGAATAAATTCTAATATTAACAAAACGACTCCTGGTAAGTAGTATGTGTTACATTAATATAGCAGGCGTTGATAAAATCGGATCCAGGTGGAGCAAGCCTGATACGATCCTCATCATCTAGAAAAAGATTATATATGAACTATTAGTAAGTAAAGTATAAAAAATGGTTCAAACACATCAAGATCAAATATGTTTACATATTTACAAAATATAACGACTTCGGTAATAATGTTTTACAGCATAATTACGATGTAATTGATGGCACTCATATTTTCGTGGGATTAGAAAGAAATTCTAGACAACCCTCTTTGTACATGTATTACGTTTGTTTTGACAGACCCATTTTATGATATTTTTCATCTTTCTTTTCCATCTGAAATTGCAAAGAATGAGGATAACGCAATCAAGAAATTCATATACTACAAACAATATATCAACGTTCTAGAGAGAACTTAGTTCATGACCGAACGTTGTCTTCTTTCCTAGGTTTTTTATTCATTAACAATAATATTGATAGTCGAGTTTTCTGCTGCTAACTAGTGAACTAACCAATGAGTTTAAACAATAACAGATTATGTACCAATATGTACTATCATTAAAGTATATATTAATATATTATTCAATAAAGTAACACGGTTTCTATTTACTTCAATAGACCTTTGGGTAAAAAAACATTATAGAGAAGGGAGAATCATTTAACTGATATGTTGTTCCACTTATACAGTTGAAATAACTGCTAAATTAAATGATCAAATTCAAATGAAGGAATAGGAACCACCTATTTCCGTCAATGTTAGGAGTGCACCAAAAGTGTAATAGTGTATTTTCTGAGATAATTGCATGGACAAATGCCGACATGTTAGGATTTTAATTTAAAAGATAATGTCGATTTTTGTTTACATTTACAGCTTTTATGTTCTTGCAATTGAAGTTTGCTTCGATCAGGCAATAAATAAAGTAATAAATGACAAACGAATTTACATAGGGATTTTTATGGATCTGAGTCACATGTCACAAAGATATATTCATACATCCAGTCACACCAGAAACAAATATGGCAGTAAGATATGGAAGAAAATGAATTATTCAATAAAAATAGTTTAAAACTTATCAAGAGGAAAACTGGTGTGCAGGTTTGAACAGGTAATGATTACTAACATCTACATAACCAAGTTAATCTAATACGAAGATGGGCGATTTATTGAAGAAATATTATTTAATAAGAAAAAGGTATTAAAACATTACAGAATGGAGATATCATTTAATGCACATTGGAATACGTACCTTCGTCGATAATAAAAAAGATAAACGTGCCATCAGGGACATAACCGTTTATACCACCTAATGTGCTAGAAACAGGAACAGTTTATATTGTTCCCTTCTTGATTTACTTGGATGAAATAAGATCATCACAATATAGTCCTTGGAAACCATCCTTGCAACCATTACCCGATCCATTAAATTTATCACAGGATGTTTGCTTACAATTCAATGAGCAAATTTTTTCACATGTCTGTCCGTATTTTCCATCCCTGCATCTGTCGCACTCATGGAATGACGAACATGTTCGCAGAAGGGTTTATTCAAGCAACAGAAAAATCCTGATCACAGCCGATTTTACAATTGCCACTTTGCTTATAACACACATTGTCTTTGCATTTGAGTGGACAGGAATATTGCAATCAAGTCCATATATACCAGTGAAGCAATCTTCACAGGTATTTCCTGTAAAATTTGATGTACAATGTCCAGTAAGTATATCGCATGTTTTGTTAAAACACATTTTGGGACAATCGTTTGCACATTCCTTTTCCAAACTTCCCTATAATGCAATATTCAAACGTATCGCCAGTAAAGTTTCCTACGCATCCAGAGCTACATTTACCGGTTATTTGATCACATGTGATATTCAAACATTTGTTTGGGAATCTAGTTTCTTTGCAGTCTATTCCTAAAATCCATTGATACACTTTTCACACTTTGGCAAAACTTGATTACCACTACATTAAATTCATCGTAAATGAATTATCATTTTCAAATCAATTTAAAAGGCTGTTAGCAATTTAAAGATCTTATTAATCTTAAACTATTAAAGCAAATCGGCTAACATTACCATTTTGATTATTTATTATTATTATTATTAGTAGTAGTAGTAGTAGTAGTAGTAATAGTAGATTGTTGTTGATATGGTTGGGTGCACGTCCCACCAACAGGATTTCAGTCTTTGAATACTATATCTGCTTGGAGAGAGTGCTGCCACACTGCAATATCACGCCGTAGTCATGTGACGTGATACCACACACAGTCATATCATCCTGATACTGGGCCAACCAGTCCTGGAACTACCCTGTGTATATGATGAGCGCCATTGGTATGTATCGGTCGGGGGTCCAACACACGACCTCGCGAGGAGGACATTCTAACCACTCGGCCACCGGAAACGGTGTTATTATTATTATTATTATTTCACAAGAAGAAAATAGAAACAAAAGAATTCTACAAAAAATAACGTTAAAACCTGTAACTGTTGTGCATACGAGTAGGAAGTATAACAACCACAAGTTAATCTGAAATTCATTGAAAAAAAGAAAATCAATACCAATGTCCAATATGCATTGTTACAACCAGAATTGCAATAATGCCCAGAATTGCAATAAATTGCAATAATTTTTATTGCAATTCTGGTTGCAAAGGGGTACGAGAATTGCAATAAAATCGAGAATTGCAGTAAACTTTAAATACACATTTAAACTTAAGAATAAGGTTTAAGAACATGTTATAAGATGTTTAGAAATGGATAACGTGGCATTTTTTGGTAGTCAGTGATCATGGGATACATTTTTCAATCAAAGCTGGGAGTCCGAGAATTGCAATAATTTTATTATTCTGGTTGCACATGGGTACGAGAATTGCAATAAAAACCGAGAATTGCAATAAACATAAATACACATTTAAACTTAAGAATAAAATTTTAACAACATGTTAAAAGATGTTAAGGATTGGATAACTTGGCATTTTTGGTGGTCAGTGAACATTGGATACATTTTTTAATCAAAGCTGGGGTTCCGAGTTTTCCAATAAAATTGCAAGAATTTTATTGTAATTTTGGTTGCACATATGTACGAGAATTGCAATAAAACCGAAAATTGCAATAAACTTAAAATACACATTTAAACTAAAAAATAAGGTTTAACAACATGTTATAAGATGTTTAGAAATAGTGAACGTGGCTTTTTTGGTAGTCAGTGAACATGGAGACATTTTGAAATCAAAACTGGGGGTCCGAGAATTGCAATAGAATTGCAATAAAATCGAGAATTGCAATAAACTTAAAATACACATTTAAACTTAAGAATAAAGTTTTACAACATGTTATAAGATGCTTAGGAATGGATAACTTGGCATTTTTGGTGGTCAGTGATCATTGGATACATTTTTTAATCAAAGCTGGGGTTCCGAGTTTTCCAATAAAATTGCAATAATTTTGTTGCAATTTTGGTTGTACATGGGTACGAGAATTGCAATAAAACCGAGAATAGCAATAAACTTAAAATACACACTTAAACTAAAAAATAGGTTTAAGAACATGTTATAAGATGTTTAGAAATAGTGAACGTGGCTTTTTGGTAGTCAGTGATCATGGGACATTTTGAAATCAAAGCTGGGGGTCCGAGGAATTGCAATAGAATTGCAATAATTTTTATTGCAATTCTGGTTTGCACAGGGGTACGAGAATTGCAATAAAATCGAGAATAGCAATAAACTTTAAATACACATTTAAACTTAAGAATAAAGTTTTACAACATGTTATAAGATGTTATGAAATGGATAACGTGGTATATTTGGTGGTCAGTGATCATGGGATACATTTTTAATCAAAGATAGGGGCGGGGGGGGGGACGAGTTTCTCGCACAGGGGTACGAGAATTGCAATAAAATTGAGAATTGCAATAAACTTAAATACACATTTAAACTAAAGAATAAAGTTTTACAACATGTTATAAAAAGTTAAGAAACAGATAACGTGGCCTTTTGGTGGTCAGTGATCATTGGATACATTTTTTTTAATGAAAGCTGGGGGTTCGAGTTTTGCAATAAAATTTGCAATAATTTTATTGCAATTCTGGTTGCACAGGGGTACGAGAATTGCAATAATATCGAGAATTGCAATAAACTTAAAATACACATTTAAACTTAAGAATAAAGTTTTACAACATGTTATAAGATGTTTAGAAATGGATAACGTGACATTTTTGGTGTTCAGTGATCATGTAATACATTTTTTTTTATCAAAGATGGGGGCGGGGGGGGGGGGGGGGGGGGGGGCAGGGGGGCGAGTTTTGCAATAAAATAAAGTTTAACAACATATTATAAGATGTTTTGAAATAGATAACGTGCATTTTTGGTGGTCATTGATCATGGGTTACATTTTTAATGAAGACTGGGGGTCCGAGTTTTGCAATAAAATTGCAATAATTTTATTGCAATTCTGGTTGCACAGGGGTACGGGAATTGCAATAAAGTCGAGAATTGCAATAAACTTAAAATACACATTTAAACTTAAGAATAAAGTTTAACAACATGTTATAAGATGTTTAGAAATAGATAACGTGGCATTTTTGGTGGTCAGTGATCATAGGGTACATTTTAATTAAAACAGAGGATCCGAGTTTTACAATAGAATTGCAATACTTTTATTGCAATTCTGGTTGCACAGGGTTACTAGAATAGCAATAAAATCGAGAATTGCAATAAACTTGTACATATTTTTACTTAAGGATATCACAGACTAATACAAAAATGGGTTGCGGATCAGTCTGGCTGTTCACTGATTATGTTTTACTTTACTGATCAAAATTTAATGTTGCGTCTTTTTTCTTTTATGAAGTATTATTTATGTGGATAAACATATCTCTAAAAAAAAATACAAGTCTTGTTTAAATGCTGGATCATATAAACTCTGGATATGGAGATTTAATTATTAATAAAGCGGTAAAATAAAGATTAAGTATAGAGAACCTAGAGAAAATAATAGATACCATTTAGTTGTATATTCGCAACATTTTGTGACTTATTGACACATTTGGTTTGGAAAAGAATGTCACAAGTAATTTGAAATATTTGCTATCGTTTTTTGAGAGATTACATTTATTGTTTTTTTTTTCTGGAAGTTCTGGGTATTTCATTCAAATATGAACACATATAATACATATAGGAGTAAAAATTCGATTGTGTTTCTGACAAAATAATATATTTTATTATTATACTGCAGAGAAAAGTTCTCTCTTCTGATTGGTCCATAAGCCGTGGACATAACGAGATATATGTACTTATCCGTGCGGTTGTAAGTACATGTGTATATATAGATATATTTATTGAGGTATATGTAGACAGACCGGTAAATGTATACTTATATATGTGTATATGTGGGAGTACAAGTTCTCCACTCTCTTCCCGCCCTCCATCTCTATTTCTCTCTCCCTCTAGCTACCTTATACCTTGTGAGTATTTAACACGTTCATTTATAACATTCGAATATTTTATGTAATTTATCACCCTATCATTGCTACATGTATTTATTCGCTAGGCCGTATATATTTTCAATCAACAATCATTACATTAATGTTCGAAAACAGTGCTTATGACAAGTGCTTGAATGACAATTACCCATTTTATAAACTCATATAATTTATAGATCAATATAATTATGCAACACGCATGCAACTAATTTTGTATGATGTATTATATGTGTAAGATGCTCAAATCTAACAATAAACTTTTGTTCTGTTCTGTTTGGTAAGCTCAGGTACGACAAGTTATCAGTTTTTATCAACGCATGTACACATATTTATATTAATTAGAAACATGATTAACTATCTGTTTATGGGCGGCTAAGGGTGGTCCAGTGGTAACGTGTCCGATAACGGATCCGAAGATTGTGGGTTCGGACCCCGATGAAGACAAGAACTCTTCACGATTTTTCGGGGCGCAAAGTACTGGTCCAACCGAGGAACCGTCGACAGGGATAAGTATAAGTGTAAGAACTTGTTTCCCAATTAACGTAAATAAGTTTAAACTAAACTCATAGTGATATATTTCCTTGCTGAAACGGAATACATGAAAGAATATGGTATAATCTCAAGACAACAAGATCACAACAAGGATAACATAAATTACAACGTTCAACTGCTTTGTAGACCCTTTAAACACATAATTTTTCTTAAAGGAGAAAAAGAAGAAATATTGATCTTTTGATGCTGATGATGATGATGCTGATGATTTTTTTTCAGTTTATGATGATAATGATGATGATAGCTTGTGTTGAAAAAGATAACGATGATAATGTTTTCATAAGTACGTAGATCTTGCATAACTAAAAGGTACAAACACTGTATGTGAAAAAAAAACGTGATTTGCTTGCTAATACTCCTGTCACGCTCTAGCCTGTGAGAGGAACGTTTGAGTTGCGTACAAAAAGGAAATTCAAACAACTGCTGAACTGCACAACTTTTGAGCGTCTGAACCCAAAGTTTCGACGAATTTCTTTGTTTAATGTATGTGTACCATATAACTGGCATAAGAAACATATGTCACTATCAGTGTGGCGTATGAGTAACGTATGCAAGAAGTAAAGTGAGTATTTGGGTTACGTGTGAATAACGTATGAGTAGCATCGTGAGATTTCACGTCCTCTTGAATGTCAGACCTTTCCCTTTTGATGTACAACTACAACGGATAAATGTGTGGAAATGAGACCATATAAATATATTTGTTTCACCTCCCAAAAATTACTTGCGTTTTCATAGGTCGACTCACAGGTACGAAGATGACGAAGTACACGGTAGTGTAATACGTAACACTCAGACGCTCCTTACTTACCTGATATAGTTTTGAGAAACAATAAATCTTCAGCCAGTAATGCGTTACACAATTCAGCGTGTTTGTAAGTTCTTTGAATCAAATCATTTGAGTGTTTAATTTTTGGTTCGCAAATGTGTTGCTCATAGTGGTGTCGCCCTGCGAATAAGATGAACTTTGCGCGATACTGGTGGGCGCTGGTTCAGAGCTTAGCTGACACTAAAATCATAAGAAAACAGTTGGTATGAAGTGTGACATGGAGGTAACTCAAATAACATTGTCCAATGATCACAAATGCCCTCCTAAAAAAGTTGTTTTTTTATCCACCCAACAGAGATATTGTCCAGAATATTTTCCATCTCTTCATATTGTCTCCTGCTACATATCACGGAAACGTTTTATTGATGCTCGATAATGTTTGTTTAACCATTGTTCATGATTGATATACAGGTATACGTAGAATATGATATTATCAAAGGTATTCGTTTGACATCTTATTTGCTAGTAAGTTTCCGTTCTTCAACTTCTGTCATCCAAGGATTGTAAGTTCGAATCCTACCGACCTCTTTTAATTGATACTGATTATTTTTTATTCCTTTTATTGTATCAAATCACTCTAACATGTAAAACGGTAGCGTTTAGTCGAGAATTTGAAAAAAATAAATAAATACAGTCCAAATTTACCTATCCGATAATTATGATATAACTCAATGCCCATTACGAAGTTCACGTTATATTTTGCTTTGATCGTTTTGTAAAGCTTTGTTTGAAAACGCATGAATATCTTGCATGTGGGAGATTCATTTCAAATACGACTGACATAAAGAGCAATGGACACACACACAAACACACACACACACACACACACACACACACACACACACACACACATTCCCTGAGCTACCTCGTTCTATTGAACTTAACCTATCAAAATAACGTCCTACTAGCATATGACTAATATCAAATATTCATGTTGTTAAACTTTATTCTAATGCTTATTTTTAAGTTATTGCAATTCTCGATTTTATTGCAATTCTCGTACCCCTGTGCAACTAGAATTGCAATAAAATAATTGCAACTCTATTGCAAAATTCGGACCCACAGCTTTGATTAAAAAACGTATTACATGATCACTGACCACCAAAAATGCCACGTTATCCATTTCTAAACATCTTATAACATGTTGTAAAACTTTATTCTTAAGTTTAAATGTGTATTTTAAGTTTATTGCAATTCTCGATTTTATTGCAATTCTCGTACCCTGTGCAACTAGAATTGTAATAAAATTATTGCAATTCTCGGACCCCCAGCTTTGATTTAAAAATGTCTCCCATGATCACTGAACACCAAACATGCCACGTTATCCATTTCTAAACATCTTATGTCTTAAGTTGAGTCGTGCATATACATGGCATGCTACCCTCGGGTGTATTCTTGTATTCCTCCTCAGTTAACAGAACATGTAGCCTCAGTATTTATCTGCTGTACTATAAATTATGTTGTGGTTTTAAACTAGTTAGACATTTATGAAGTAAACACTTTGTGTAAGAAATATAATTTATGATTTAGGTTTACTCTTTATTCAGCTTGTTCCGAGCTGATCGGTAAAATTGAACATGTATATACTCTTCCTCGTAAATGTTAGTGGAGTATCTTGTTTCCGGACAAATACTTTCGACAAATGTAGGTCACATTTCACTGATAAACGTTAAACGCACTTTAGTAAGTAAATATCGAATACGTTATCTCCGAAGCAGGTACTCGCTGTACCACTTGACACATTCCCCAACACGGCGCCAAGTAATTCTAAATATAGGGTTTATAATTCTAAATTTAGGTTTTACACCGTTCGTAACGCTTTAGTCTGTGACGAATAAACCATCATCTTTTTACAATCACGGAGTGTTATACTGGATGACGGCGTCTGTAGATGGATATTCAGAGAGGCATTTGTTAATAAAATTATTTGTTGAGATGACACATGGTGAAGACGTATTCCTTTACAACAAGGTAAAATGGGTATTTCTTGATAATAAATATGAGTTTGAATTACTTGAGAAATTGCACCATTGATAAAATTACAATATATATATTTTTAGAAATGTGTTTATCGCAAAAATAGTTTAAGGAAATTTCATGATGCCTAATTAATCGATATCTACTATGTGCTGTGTATGAATGATAGATTTTTTCAACAATATTATGGTTTAACTGTGAAAAATGGTGAATGTATAGAAATAATTGAAAAAGAAAACGTTGAACTTGCATAAATGGTTAGTTATTTTGCACATATTGGTAACGAAAATACGTGGTAGGACCATTTGTCATATCTAAAGTTCAAAGTAAAAGAAAAAGAAACATATATATCTTTTTGGAAGTGAAAATATACATATATTCAAATAAGATTAAAACTGTGATAAAAACAGGCCGATGGTATCTTGAAGTCTCCATTGTTTACTACTAAATATCTAGATGCCATAAATTGTGTTCATATATCCATATTAAACATATTTCGAGTCCAAAAAGACGTATTAATTTGTGTCTTTTTTTCCCTTTATATTGATCCCATTTAAAAGCTCTTGGTTTGATATTTAGGTATATTATTTTTTAAAGCATACGAACTATTTACCCATGTAAATGATTATAAAAATAGCTTGTACATCTCCCTACAATATTAACGCTACATCATAATGGCGTACAGAAATAATTATGTTTTGACAACAAGTGATCAGGGTTTGGAAAATGTCTTACCTCATACCTCATAAATGGGTTGAACTAGTAACAAAAGGAACCAAACCTTAATAAGTATAAATATAAAATAATTCTTGGTACTGAAAGCCTTTCACAGAACATTATCTCCGACTATTTTTTTATACTGACGCACTGACATTTTGACATTTGTTGCAACGTATTTATTATGCAATAAGCCAATATTTAAGTGTTTATTCAAAATTGGTAGTAAAATTAGATCACAGGAGATAGAAAAATAAAATGGCTTAAAGAAAACACTGTCATTTTTCTTTACATAAGCATCCATGTCTGCGTGCTGGAGATAAAGAATAATTTTTCTATGTGTACCTTCAACAATAAATGAAAACAAAGGTATGTTTCTGTGTTGCGAGACTTATAAAGACAAACTCAGATACATAATAATCTTGCTATTTTCTCAAAAATATATTTTAAAGAAATCAACTCATGATACATACATATGCATAAATATATTGATTTAATGAGACGCAATTACATTGTTACAAAAAGAAACTGATATGCAAATGCACATACTGTCCTTAATGATACTACACTTTGCATAGACTGTCATGATAAATACAGTAAAAGGAACATCGATTGAAAGATGATCAGTGAGACATAAAATATGAGTTTGATTGAGATTTGTCGAGAAATGGGAAATATCAGTGTTCAAATAAATATATTACAAAAAATATTTAGTAGGGTTTGAATACAAGCAGACCTTCCAAATCTACAAGCCATTCAGAATATTGGTTATGCCGATATTTAACTGGGTTATTGTTAGTTATGGTATTTCTTTTAAAATTGTATGCAACAATGATATGCATAGGAAAATTTAAATAGACAGATCTTTGTGATTTTATGTATAAAACATACTAATCATACTGATTTTTGAAATTAAAACACATATCAAGGTATAAACACAATATTTCTAAAGTCATTTAAAAATAGAATATGATCTAAAGCCATTGATACACTGCGGGTAATCCAAATGATAATAACAAACTTATCTTCATGGTGTATCATTGGCAGACAGGAAAAGTATTCAAAGTTTATGAAGACATGTTCTGCATAATTAATAACGAAAAAAGCTTTTTTCGACGTATTTCTCATTGGTCTCCAGTCTCTTATATCTCTAGTCTCTAAATATTATGTAAAAAGTATTTTCTGGAATGCTGTACAATACAATACATGCGAAAATAAGAATAAACTATGCTATGACAGTTATACACTGTTTGTAGAAAATGTCCCTTTAAATTTGATTTGCGAACTCTACAGTAATGCAATGCGTGAATAATTCATAATCAGTTCGAAAACGTTTATATGTTGTCATGACTATATTTGTACGTCGTCATGTTTGGCTACACACTCGCAGTCTTTAATTGGCTGTAGGGATTCCCTCCGTTGTTTTAATTGTTTTCATGACTTAACATGGTATACACCGAAGAAGTATTGGTATCGTCTGAAAAAACAACAACTTATTTTAATGTGTATTAGTTTATTCTCGATTTGAAATTTTGTTCATATTTCTTTATTATAACTTCAACTTATATTTGAAGAAAAATAGTGTTTTGTCTGTGAATATGAAACGCTGGATTGAAATTATTCTGTCATAGTAATTTTTTGGAAATTCATTCAAAGATATGTTGTATCTTTTAATAAATATTGATAACTGAATATCCATCTGTATGAATGATATTTAAATTTATAGCAGCCTTTAACTGACTTATTTCTCGTCTGAGCATATCCTCCTACAATCAAGCAAGCAAATATATATATATATACATGTATATATATTAGCCATATTATATTTCAGGAAATCTTCAAAATCCTCCAATCGAAATTATTGGTTTCAGCTATCTTTTGCTGGTTTAAATTTAGATCGCCTGTTTATACAGCAGTATAGTCATTATGTAGTCAAAATAGAAAGCAATCTCACTGAGAACAATGGCACGAGAAACTATCGCATAATTTGTTTGCACTTTTAAAGAATTTGACTTGACTTAATAATTAAAGCCAGGTTAATAGATTTAGGGATGTAATGTAAGCACTTATTATTTCCATGTTTTATGTTTACCAAGTTTACTTAATACATTAAATACACAACGTCGCCATAATAGAGAACTGATTTACCCCTTGGTAGATTATAATAAACACTGTCCGGCTTTGACTGGTTATTTGATGAAGCTCTGAAATCATACATGAAGAATATGTTAATTTTTATATATATATCGGGGTCTTCTCGTGCTTTGTGTGTTTTTTCACTGGAGCAAAGCAGTACTTGAGACAGTTCAAGTTACATTTCATTCCATTAAACACCCTGAATAGTTTTGTTTTCAAGAACACGAATAACAATTATCGCTGTATTTTTACATCTACTATATTTGTAGACATTTTAATGGCATTTTATACCGTATTTCCTATCAATACACTAAGTGCATTTTCCACCTCGAAAATTCATTTTACAATTTTCAACCATCCTTTGGTAAATGCTACTGTTACAAAGGTGTGGACAATTTCTATCACAGACTTGCCCAAACCTGTCACTGATGCATACACGTATCATCACTAATCTTTCCTGTGCTCCCCGGTGTAAACAGTTGTATCTACCTACACAAATCTATTTCACTTTTGAATACGAATATATTCGTAGCAATCCACAAACAACTCATCACAGTTGAATAACAATTTACCCATATGCTTTTCCACAGATATACGTCTAATAAAAGATCTTATTTCAAATAGTATATATTACTTGACATTAGACATGTTAAATGAAAAGGGATTGAAACGACACACTATAAATTATTACGTTCCCGCCATTTACTGGCTTAATTCAAAACAGGGAATAGAAACAAACTATTTACGTTAATATAGGAATTAAGTAAAATATATAGGTTTAAAACTATTTTGTTTGCAGCACGTTAATACCTTCATCTATATATATTGTAGCTCACAAATCTCGATCGGAAGTATAAAATGACAAAGATATTTACAAATGAGGGCTTCTATTGATTTATTAAAACTGTTATTGTGAAATACGCCTTCAACTGTCTATTGCATTTGTTAGAAAACGTCTTATTTATAAAAGGTAGCTTTAACTATCAAGACGGGAGACTGCTGGGCAGGTTTTGACATGAAATCTGGTACGAAAATTAACAATTTATTAAAGCTAGATAATTCAGTCAAAATTAAGGTAGTTTATATTATGTTATTCAGCACACATTTGAAACATACCTTTGTCGACGAAAGAAGACTATCAACATTGCTATCAGGAATATAACCGCTATACCGCTTAATGCTCCAACAATTGGAATAGCTATACTATTCTCTTCTTGTATACAGGGTTGTAAAATAAGATCAGTGCAGTATTGTCCTTGAAAACCATCTTTGCAACCATGACATGATCCATTATATTTATCGCAGGATCTTTTCTTACAAGTAAATGAGCAATTGCTTTTCACATGTATGTCCGTATTTTCCATCAATGCAACTTTCGCACTCATAAAATGACGAACATGTGTCGCGGTAGAAGTTATTTAAGCAACACTTATCCCCAGAATAAAAATTCATGACATCCGGTTTTACAGATGCCAATTTGCTTATAACATACGCTGTCTTTGCAATTGGGTGGACAGGACAGGCTGGAATCAGATCCATATATACCAGTGATGCAATCTTCACAAGTATTTCCGGTAAAATTTGATGAACATTTTAAACAATGTTCAGTCATCATATCGCATGTATTGTCAAAACACATTTTGGGGCAATCGTTTGCACATCTCTGTCCATATTTGCCGATAATGCACTCTTCACACATATCGCCAATAAAATTTCCTTCGCATCCTGAACTACACTTACCGGTTAATTGGTCACATGCATTATTCAAACAGTTGTTTGGGCATCTAGTTTCACAGTCTATTCCATAAAATCCATTGATGCATTTTTCACACTTTGGCAAAACGTGATTACCAATACATGCGTAACAATCACCGGACAATCTATCACATTCACTGTTTTGACAGTTCTGATAACACGATTCTGTACAGTCAATTCCAAACTTTCCTGTGATACAAGAATTACATTTTTTCCCAACAAAATTAATTCTGCATTGTCAAGTTCCATTTTCCTTCAAACAGGACGTCACGCAACCATTGGAGCATTCTAACTCACACCTGGTACCATAGTATCCATATCTACATAGTATACACGCAACGTCTGATTCACAAGATGTACAGTTATCAGGACACTCTAAACAACAACCGAGTCCTTGAGACGAAGAATGATAATAACCAGGTATACATGAAGAACATCCAATATATCCATCACAAGAACTACATTCGTTTGGGCATAAAACACAACTACCAGGATTTTGAAAATCCGGGAAATGACTAATCTGGCATGATACACATTGTGACGCAGAAAGGCAAGTTTTACATCCGGAAGAGCAGGTTGATTGACATTGGTACAAGTCATCAGTAAAGTAGTGACCTTCATTACATTTTGTGCAGTATCCTACTCCGTTAAGATCAGGTCTGTCGAGTCCAGAGTCAGGATGATCTGTACACGTGATGCAATTCTCTGGACATATATTATTACATCGACCTCCGTGGTACCCAGGTTTACATCCACCACTGCAGAAACCGTTGGACGTACAGCTATTGGTTGCGCAACACTTACAGTCGGAAATGCCGCATGATTCATTCGCCACGCTTACCACTCGGCACTCTATTAGGAATATTTAACATATAGTCTCAATATGAGACAGAAAGAAAAGGAAAATAGAATATGGTAAACTTATAATTTACCGTAAGGTAAGTGTAGTTTTGTTTAATATCAGTACACGGTAAACATGCTGTGTAACTTGTATGTAACGTCAGTACACCCAGCTGAATCAGTTGCCATCACATATAGATTTGCTCTTGTTGATTCGTCGTCCAAAATCTTGTGAAAATTTTACGAATAACACCTGAAGTTTTTTATTTCAATAATTCATCGCACTGTAATTTCCTACGAGTTTTTAGTAAATACTGACTATAAAAAAGCCCCATAAACACTGTCAAGTATGTAAAACTTATTTCTTTAAATCTTGATATGCTGAAGTTCATACAACTCAGGTAAAACTATTTTCTCTTTGACAATTATTGTTATAACAGTGATATCAGAACAAATGTCCATTTCAAAAATAGCAATAAGGTAGATCTTTATGGAATTGTTTATTCATATAATCCGATTACACACTTTCGAACGTCAGTTACACTTTCATTTAATTAATAATACTTTGGCTGAAATGCCTAATAAGGAACAAATACATTCATAATAATCCACTCTACATGAAATAAGACCGTTACTATTACATTAGCATTTAAGTTCATATTCTATTTACATCTTTACTTATATTACGATTACACATGCACTCAGAAGTGGACCCATACACCCTATTGATAAAACAATGAGTTGATTTAATTTATTTTGTTAAATTAACTTTTAACATTTACAAAGTTGCCGTATTGTCCCTTATTCCCAATAAGTAAAGAAATAAATGCATAAATCGTATTATCAAAACGCCATTTATCTTTAAACCAGGAAATAACATTGGAAGGTATATTATTCGCTTTATACTTCTCGTATAACTTTAAAGCTGAATTTGCGTAAATTATCAGTTCTTTTGGATAGATTGGTAACGAAAATACGTGGTAAAAATATTTTTCATATCTAAATTTCAAAGCGAAGGAAAAACAAAGAAACTGAAAGAATAATCATATGTTTCTTTAGAAGTGAAAATATACATATATTTAAGCAAGATGAAACCTGGGTAAAAAGAGGGATGGAATCTTGAAGTATCCATTGTTTACTACTAAATATCTAGATGTCATAAATAGTGTTCATTTATCCATATTAAACATATTTCGAGTCCAGAAAGAAGTGTCAATTTGTGTCTGTTTTCCCTTTATATTGATCCCGTTTAAAAACAGCTCTTGGTTTGATATTTCGGTATATTATTTTTAAAAGCATATGATATATTTACCAATGTATAGAATTATAAAAAATGGCCTTTACAATCTCTCCCTACAATATTTACGCTACATCGAACAGGCGTACAGGAAATAATTATGTTTTGACAACAAGTGAACAGGTTTTGGAAAATGTCTAACCTCATAAATGGGTTAAACTAGCAACAAAAGGAACCAAACCTTAATTAGTATAAATATAAAATTATTCTTGGAACTGAAGGCCGTTCACAGAACATTATCTCTAACTTTTTTGTATTGACGTACTGACATTTTGACAATTGTCGCAACGTATTTATTAAGCAATAAACCAATATTTAAGTGTTTATTCAAAATTGGTAGTAAAATTAGATCACAGGAGATAAAAAATAAAATGGCTTAAAGAAAACAATGTCATTTTATCTGTATATTAGCATCCATGTCTGCGTGCTGGAGATAAAGAATAATTTTGATATGTGTACCTTCAACAATAAATGAAAACAAAGTTTTTGTACGAGCGTATCAAGTCACTGTTTGTGTGTGGCGAGAATTTTACAAATTATGGCCCCTTTTTAACTTAGAAATTTTAGTTAAAGTTTTGCACGAAGGTACATTTATGCTAATATCTCAGTATACAGGCATGCGATTGTTTTGAAACATCTTTAATATGTTTAGGAGTATCATACTTTCATGGTAGATAGCTCTTGATAGAATATTTTAAAAATTATGGCCCCTTTGTAACTTAGAAATTTCGGTTAAAGTTTTGCACGAAGGTACATTT
Organism: Solen grandis; assembly: GCA_021229015.1. Lineage (NCBI taxonomy): Eukaryota > Metazoa > Mollusca > Bivalvia > Adapedonta > Solenidae > Solen > Solen grandis. Next base: position 30,509,883 of record CM037791.1, on the reverse strand, counting down.
ATGCTAATATCTCAGTATCCAGGCATGCAATTGATTTGCAACATCTTTAATATGTTTAGGGGTATCATACTATAAATGAAGATAACACTCGATGGAATATATTAAAAATTATGGCCTCCTTTTAATTTAGAATTCAAGCTACTATCCAGCTTATATCTCAGAAATTGCTTGTGGAATTGACTAGAAAGTTAAGGAGTGTCTTCAGGGGCGCCAAAAACCAAGGAGGATGGATAACTTTTGGACTGAATCTTATGCAAATTATGGCCCATTTCTGACTTGGATTTTTGGATAAAGTTTTGCTAAACAGTGTTATTATGTTTATGTCTCAGTAACTAATCATGGGATAAATTTTAGACTTCATAAAGATATTAAGCGGTATCAGACTATCAAGGTATCATTTTTGACTATTATTATGTACAGGGTTATATAAAGGGCAAGAATTGAAATAGATTTCATTTGATTTACCAACAAGCATTTTGAATAGTCGAGCGTGCTGTCCTCTGACAGCTCTTGTTTAATTATAAAGGAAATATAGCAGCAATTAGCATAAATTAAAAAGAAAATATGTTTGTTTTGAATGAAAAGGGGTCATATCTCATCTCGAAGTGATACAATTTTCACGTGTGCGATGCGCTGGTGAAAATATTAAATTGTATCACTACTCAATGAGATATAACCTATATCCAATTAAAACAAACAAATACCCTCTATATATTTACTTAAAGTAAAAGTTTAATTTAAGTAAACATTTACTCTTTAGAATAAAAAACCTATAGACAAAGTAACAAAATTAAAAAATGTTACATATTACTTTTCGTTTGTTATAGTCACGTTCTTAAAACTCACTTTTTTTAATGATATGTTTTTACAAATCTAAAGCCCTGACGAAGACCTAAATTTAAGTAATGTTGAAACGTTGGCTATAAAACCCTGTCATCAACCAATTGTCTTGAGATTGATTGATATATATCTACTTATTCTTGCAAATCTTAAATACATGACTTATTATTGTGCACTGCTTTGATTTTATTTTGAATCAATGGAGTGAAGGTAAAACTAAGTCATACATATTTTTTATATAAATTTTAATGTGTTAACTTGAAAAAGAGCATATTAATTCTTCACATTTTAATGTACATGTATACACACACAGTGCAGAATAAAAGATCAGAATGAAATAACAGATTGTAAATTGACTAGTTGATCAGAAGTAACTGAATTGTTTTGAATGAACTGAGCTTAGAGTTTGTAATCTCATAGTACAATATGTCACTGAATAAATCAGAATGAAGAAATAGAACTTAGCCACTGTGATATTATTACTTATTATGTTAATTAATCAATTAAAAATCAATTGAAAAAAATTAACAGAGCCTAGAGACTGTAATTTCATAGCATTTAATGCTAGTTAATTCTGAATTGATAAAAAGTCTGAAAAAATGTAATAGAGCTTAGAGGGTGCAATCTGATATTATGTATGGTTAATTAATGAATCAGTGATCAGAATAAAGTAAAAGATCTTAATATCTGATGTTAATAAAAAAAATTATTTTCAAAAATCTAAATGTTGCACTGAAGAGACTGTATTCTCATAGCATATTGTGTTCATTGCTTTAATAATTGCTAATAAATCAATTCATTTACTGTTAATTGAACACTTGTTTAAATTGTTATTCCTTTCACTAACCAAGCTGACTTAGAGAGCCAATAAAGGGAGTTCTAGAGAGTGGTTGCTTATCTCAGGTGCTTGCTAAACGGAGGTTAATCAAACTATAGAATACAAGCTAGCTGCTTAAAGAGATAAAATATTTTATCATACGATGGTACTACTTCAATGGTAAATCACCAGTGTACGAAGGCATAGGCCACTTACTCATATCTGGTATTCGCATCACAAAACATTGAAACCAACACTTTGCTGGTTCCTGTCTCAGTCTTGGACAGATGATTGAGAAGGGAAGAAGACTAATTAGCCACTTCCGGTATGTCACTCAAAGATGCATACTGCACCATGTGCATGCTGGTTTAAATGGCCAGTATAAAACATTGTGAAAGAAGTGGTTAGCCAGCTTTAGAATTCATTTCAGTATCTACAGTCATAAGCCACATGCACGAAGAGCTGTCTTTTTAATTCAAATCGGCATGTGGCACCTGCTATTTGCACTGTTGAATAAATTAACATGGAATTAAAGCTGTATATGAACACAAAAATATAAAATAAAAGCATTTGTAAATGTAAAAACGTGGGTTATTGTCAAGTCATTATTCCAGATTTAATGTAAAACCGTTTCCCCTTTCACCAAACAGTCCTAATCCTACACATTAAGCAAAAATATGGCAAGAAAAACCTGGATAACAGTGATGTAAACATAAGAAAGTATGCAAAATTAATTCTCTAAATCTGATAATTTTTTTACATACAGTAATTATCCTTGATAATAACGCAACTTATAAGTGTATTTTCTTTCCTTGATATGATCACAACTAAGAAATATAAGACTCTTCTCAGGGTTCATGATTTTTTTCTCCCAATTTTATACAAAAGAAGGAGCCCTGGTCCGGTGATAACATACCCAACTGGGGATCCGAGGGTTGTGGGTTTGAACCTGCTGGGGGTAAGGTTTTTGCATGACCTTCACAGGCTTAAATTACTTGTCCATCCCAGGAACTATTGAGAGGGATTAGTATAAGTTTTAAAGTATAAGTTTTAAGTTTACTTAAGTTTAAACTAAACCAAAGACTGTAAACAGATTTTACAGTAATATTCCTTGTTTCAATATTACCATTTTTATAATTTTCACTGTTTTGTAATGTGATTACTTTTTAGCTCACCTGAGCACATGTGCTCAGGATGAGCTGTTTGGATGGTTGAATGTCCGTCGTCCGTCTGTTCATCGTCCACAATTAGTTTGTTTGCACTCTAGCATCTTCATTCTCCAGACTTTATGACAATGTTTATTACCATAATCTCTCGGCCAAGTTCGATAATGGCTGACATCGGCCAATTAGGTCAGGAGTTATGCCCCTTTTAGTATTAATAAATGCCAGATTCACTTTGTTTGCACTTAGCACTTCATTCTGGTCGGTTGGTTTGCCTTTTAATATTAAAAAATGCCAGATTTCACTTCATTTGCACTCTAGCATCTTCATTTCTGAAGCAATCATCTTCAACCTTTATGACAATGTTTATTACCAAAATCTCTTGGCCAATTTCGATTATGGCTGATATTGGATATTGGATAATTAGGTCAGGAGTTATGGGTCTTTAATTAATAAAACTGCCAGATTTCACTGTTTACACTCTAGAATCTTTTCATCGTTTCAACGACAATGTTTAAAGCCATAATCTCTCAGTCAAGTTTTACTTCAAATTTTGACCACAGGTACTGTTTGGTTTGTGGTATTAAAATGATCTCATGGATTACGTATTCAGTTCAACTATGTTATAATTTAGTATCTTGTACAGGCAGTGAAGACAGTTTTTCTCAAGTGAGCGACAATAGGGCCATCTTGGCCCTCTTGTTTCCCTTTATGGAGCCCCTGGAATGGCAGAAGTGCATTTAATGAAAAGAAAAATTGTTGGTTTCAGTAGAATATCATTTTTATGTGTTATTTATCTTTTGAGGAGGAAAATCACTTTCAGTATCTAAATAATATTGATTTTCTTCCTCACTTGAGGACTTAAAAATTATATTCCACTGAAACCAACAATTATCCTCTATATTTAATTTATTTCGCTTTCGAAATTTGAAAAACAAAAAAAGTCGACTGGTGAATGCAGCCTATGCTGACCTTTCGTACAAGTGGGCAGGGGGTGGATTTATTTCCAATGTCCTTGACTTAATTCAATTAGGCAACATCATGCTGTACAGTTACCAAGCATCAGAGGACCCAAGCAACAGGGGAGGCAACTCACATGGAACTGATGCAGGAAGTGATGAATTAGCAAAATCTGTGGACAGGAAGTTGGGTGCATTGTGGAAAAAGGGGAAATCAGGGAGAGGTTTTTCAGGGTATCTAAGACAAGGTACAATGAAGAAACTATGGACGCCTGCCGCTAATACCAACATCGAGTGGGGAAAGATCAGGGACGGAGGATATGGGCTTGGCTGGGCAGTCTGGGAAGAATTACAAGAGTATGGATTCTGTAAGAATCAGAAACTCTTCATGTCCCATACTGGAGGTGCAATAGGCGCCAGTAGTGTTCTGCTCATCCTGCCTTCAAGCACTGGAAAGTGCAAGGGTGACACTGAACAAGGGAGACAATCTGAGAAAGCAGAGTTGAATGTTGTGCAGAGTTCTGTCCCTTGTAAGGGAGTTGTAGTGTGAATACTTGTGAATATGACATCAGTTGGTCTAAACAGGACTGCTTTTGAGGTTGCTAACATATTCAGCAAGGTTGAGAGATAAACATAGCTGCTGCTGATGATAATGATGATGATATTTTAGTTAGCTCAATAGGCATTAAATCTTTGCCAGTTTGATATCCATCCAAGTCCCATTTCTGACAACTTCACATTCCAAGATTTTTTTTTCCCACAAAAGTAATTTAAGTAAATGACGCAAAATGACAATATTATAACAATATTCAATAAAATCTTAAGTTTTCATAATTTTTGATAGAGAAGCGAGAATTGTGAAATTCATAATTAAGTAATATAGAGAGCTAAGTTTTATTGAATACAAGAATTATATAGAGCCAAGTTTAATTGAATATAAGTTATATATAGACATCAGTTTAATTGAATATAAGTTATATATAGACATCAGTTTAATTGAATATAAGTTCTATATAGACATCAGTTTAATTGAATATAAGTATTATATAGACATCAGTTTAATTGAATATAAGTTATATATAGACATCAGTTTAATTGAATATAAGTTATATATAGACATCAGTTTAATTGAATATAAGTTCTATATAGACATCAGTTTAATTGAATATAAGTTATATATAGACATCAGTTTAATTGAATATAAGTTATATAGACATCAGTTTAATTGAATATAAGTTATATATAGACATCAGTTTAATTGAATATAAGTTCTATATAGACATCAGTTTAATTGAATATAAGTTATATATAGACATCAGTTTAATTGAATATAAGTTATATATAGACATCAGTTTAATTGAATATAAGTTATATATAGACATCAGTTTAATTGAATATAAGTTCTATATAGACATCAGTTTAATTGAATATAAGTTCTATATAGACATCAGTTTAATTGAATATAAGTATTATATAGACATCAGTTTAATTGAATATAAGTTCTATATAGACATCAGTTTAATTGAATATAAGTATTATATAGAACTAAGTTTAATTGAATATAAGTATTATATAGAGCTAAGTTTAATTGAACATGTCTTTTTCATTTATTCTGCCACTGACCATAATTATGTCACAATTGCTAGGTAAAGCTAGTGGGATTAGGACCATATCAGAGCTTGCGTTTTTTTAAAGCTTGAAACCTGTCTTAACCCTTTCCCTCATATAGACTCATTTTGACGCACTCAGTAGGTACCATATAAAGCCTGATCTGCAGAAAACCACAGTTAAACCTTACCAAATTTAATTATAAAGTCCTCATTTCCAGACCACTGAGGAGCAGCGAACAGTATAAAACCTGATCAGCCTGCGAGTTACTCGCAGGTTGATCTGGTTTTATGATGTTCGCATAGGTCTTTTAATGGTATCCTCTATGAGGGAAAGGGTTAAGTGGTCAGGTAAGGGAAAAAGAGGTGGCTGCTAAATGAAGGTTTAACATATAACAAAATGCTAATTTGATGATCTTAAAACATACCACTAAATGCAGGTTGACCGCTTAATACAGGTAGCCACTAGTATAGGTTCAAATGTACATGTTTACAGATTTATCTGGCTTTGATCACTCTTAAACTTAAAAAGATTGAG